>CM045988.1:20359131-20854033 GCA_025175895.1 Wurfbainia villosa
AGACAATATACCATTGTCTCTTAGATAATCAGAAACTCTTGACTTAAGTATTCACCACCTCGATCCGATCGAAGTATTTTAATACTCTTATCATGTTGTTTCTCTACTTCATTTCTGAATTCTTTGAACCTTTCAAAGGCTTCAGACTTGTGTTTCATCAAGAACACATACCCAAACCGTGAGTGATCATCGGTGAAGGTGATGAAGTAGCTATAGCCTTCTAATGCTTGAGTTGACATAGGTCCACATACATCAGTATGTATTAGACCTAGTAACTCTCCCACTCGTTCACCTTTTCCAGTAAAAGGTAACTTAGTCATCTTGCCTTTTAAGCATGATTCTCATGTATCGTATGAATCCAATTCAAACGATTCCAGAATTCCACATCGGTGTAATTCGGACATGCGTTTCTTGCTTACATGGCCAAGACGACAATGCCACATGTAGGAGTCTATTTGATTATCCTTTCGAGCAGCGTGTTGCTGCGCCCGATATTGAAAATGTCCTTTGGATACGTCCAACGTATAAACACCATTGCTTAAAGTTCTAGTCCCATAAAGAACTCCATTCAAAGTTATGTAACAACAATTGTTACTAAAAGTCAAATGGTACCCATTTCTATTTAAACACGAAATAGAAATGATGTTCTTTATCAATGAAGGAACATAAAAGCAATTGTCCAGTTCTAAGACAAGTCCTACAGGGAGTTCCAACAAATACGTTCCGATGGCGAGTGCAACAACCGTTGCTCCATTCCCAACACGTAAATTTGACTCTCCCCTTGACGAGTCTTCTTCTATTCCTTAGCCCATGTATGTCATTACATATATGTGAGCCACACCCAGTATCAAATACCCAAGTGTCTGAGGAAATAGAATGACAATCAATAAAGAAGATTTCTGAAGAAGATGGGGCATCTGATGCCTTATTCTTCTTCACGGACTCAAGATAAATCTTGCACTTTCTTCGCAAATGGCTCTCCTTGCCATAATGATGGCAAGTTTCCTTTTGTGCTAGTTCTACCTTCTTAGCCCTTCTCTTCTTTCCCTTCTGTTGTTCTTTTGACCTCCTCTTAGAACCTTTCTTCGAGGAATCAACTAACAGCACTGTCCCCTGCTCATGCTTCTCAGAAGACTCCACAGTCTTCAGCATATTGAGCAGTACCACAGATGAACCTCCTAGCATCTCAGAGGTGAAGAGGAGCTTTGAGACTTCGAACCTTTCGAATCTCACTTGCTCATCAACCAACTCACAAAGATGAAGGACTACGATATGAGCATCCATATGCTCATGCTGCTTTCGTAGCTTGGGTTCCATCGTGGCTAGCATGATGCAACTCATTTGTTCAGAATCACTCACATGTTTCTGATAGGCCAACAATTGGTCCAGAGTTGCATTGTCACTAGGATGGGCGGGAAGAGGCGCGAGGACATCATAAGCTTTTCCACCTTGAGAACAATTCTCAAGTTTCTAAGCTAGTCCAAGAAGTTCGGCCCGATCAATTTATTTGAATCCAAAATGGAGCATATAAATTCAAACACATCATGATCAAGATATTAACTTAGAAATACAACACGAGCATATATGAGAAAGATGATTTTAAAATGCATCAATATACATTTATAAATCCTATTCATTTTTCGAATTTCAAAAACCCCAAAATCACTTCGGGAGATCGTAGGTCCATCTCCGAATGGGCTGATATCCATCATAGTTATGAACAACCTTGGAGAGAGTCAACAAGCCATTCATAACTCTGACGGTAGGTATCAACTATACCGATTGCATATCACGTATATGCAACTATCACAATGTGCTATCAACTAATTGAATGTTCACACATACATCGGGTTGTTAACACATTAACAAGTATGCATCATATGCATAGCACCCAACTTCACCTCCCTTTACATCGACCTTGGAGAGAGTCCAACAAGCCGATGCTCGGGTTAAAGCCAACCCATTAATCGGGACATAGTTTTAATATGGTTAGGCGCATTCAACCAATTAGCCCAGCTTGGAAGAGTCCAACAACCAAAGCTAACGATTGACCTCGACTCTTACCATATTAGTATTAAACTATTCCATGGTTTGAACATATTGAGTTGAGGGGCTTGGAAGAGTCCAACAACCCAAACAAAAAGCGAACTCTGGTTCTAACCATATTAATGGAAGGTGTAGGCTTTAATATTGATTAAGGGTTTTATGTCTCATCCTCTTTGCATGCAAATAACTATTATCTACATGGCATGGCATACATGGCATACATCTACATGTCACACGACATGACATAATGTTATGCATCTAATGCAATTACATGACATACAATTATGTCATGTATATAATTTCCTTATATGTCATAACTATTTATGGAAATAAAATATGTTTAAGATTTGATTCTCCAAATCAAATCATAATTAAATTAGGAAACAAATTTCCAAATCTAATCACATATTTTATTCATGGAATTATTTGATTAAGGAAAATCTATTTAGGAAACCAATTTCCTAAATCATTAAAACTACTTATGGAAATAAAATATTTTAAGATTTGATTTCCCAAATCAAATCATGATTAAATTAGGAAACAAATTTCCAGAATCTAATCAAATATTTTATTTATGGAAAATATCAATTTCCATAAATACTTCCAACTTTCCAACAGTGGAAGATTTCCATAAATACTTCTAGACGTTCCAACTTGAAAATTTCCATAAATACTTCTAAATTTCCAAAATTTAGAAAATTTCCAGAAATACATTATGACTATCGCAAAACCATTTTACGATTATGTCGAAACACAACCTGGGCTCTGATACCACTGTTGGGTTTCCGGCACCACGGCGTGTGTGTGTTCGATCATGTTTCGCAAACATGAGCACAGCAGAAGCAATAAAAATAATAAATATATATTTATTACAACACACACAACACACGCATGCATATTACAACAAGTGTAGACATAACCGTAAATTAAAATTTGCAATAAAAGAAAATTATCTACGTTATACCTTTCGTATGACGTGTAGCGGGAACGGTATCAACCGGAACGATCCTCGTAAGAATCGTCTCTATCCGTATCCACGCCGAGCTCCTCGGGATGACTTCGCTAAGCCACGAGCTTCGTCTTCGTATGGGTTACTAGCCTCGTGTTGAAGACAACGTGATCGAGAGATGATCACGATCCGAATCCAAATTCGGATCCAAAAACGAGTCCTCAAAACTCGATTCTCCGGAGAGGTATTCGTCAACCGTTTGACGAATCCTTCGTCCCCCACCTTAGAGGATTACCGGAGATCAAATCCCCGGTAAGTTAGCCGCTGTCGGAGCACTAACCGTCGTCCAAACGACGCTCCGACGAGAGGAGGAGAAGCTGTCCAGAAAACTGGACAGCTTGGTGGAGGATATAGGCGCCGGCCAACCAAGGAAAGAAAAGGCTCACCTTGATGCCAAACCTATAGGGGATCACCGGAGGATCGCCGGAGGGTTCACCGGCTGTAGCTTGGTCGCCGGCACGGACTTGGACGGCGGCACAAAAGCTGGGCGGCGGCAATGAAGGTGTTGGCGCCGAATAGGAGAAGGAGGGGGTTTGGGCGGCCAAAACTTCATTAGGGCTTTGGATTAGGGTTTAAGCCCTATTTTATAGAGAACTAATTCTCTTAATGGTTAATGGATCATATCCATAAAGCCCGTTAACCCGCTCCATTAAGATAAGTTAAAATAAACCAAATCATGATGGTTTATTTTAAGTTAAAACGAACCGAACCAACTTTTGGTTCATTCGTTTAAAATAAACCAAACCCTTTGGTTTATTCTCATCCATTGGATTAGAACCAAACCATTTTGGTCCATCCATTATGTCTTCATAAGACACGGCCCATCCACGCTTCCATTGCGACTGAAACAATTTCATGCTTGCTTTATGTTTGGTCCAACCAAACATAGTTTCTCTCGGTCTGAGAATCTCATTCTCAAGCTCGTTTTAAATCCTTTGGATTACACTCGTTGTGCGTGTGACCAAATAGGTTCTCGATTTATGTTGGCCGTCTATAATTAACCATTAATTATAGAACGATCATGAGTGGCACCTAGTAGTACATCATGATCCCCAATTAATCGAAAAGATCAACGGTTGATCGAACTATTTACGAAACCCTTGATGGCTCGAATGAATCGTGCCCCATTCCCTTCACTCATCTTATACCCACTTGGTTCAGGGACATGGTCTATAGTGTGATCCCCCTAAGTGACTCGTTACACCTAGCCAGTATCATTTCCTCGTCCTACACGATTCTAGTTACTCCACATGTATCGAAGAGTACCTTACTCTAAACATGTAATGCTTTGGCCAAAGACTTTAGTAACAATCCGACGAGAGGCCATGGGTATACATCTCCTCGCAAGGAGTGGTGAATCCTTTATAGGCTATTCAAACACCTTGATCACTTGACTTATACCCAATCATCCCGGGTCCACATCTCCTCGGAGATGTTTGCTTAAGATGTCAAAGCATAAGTCTCCATGATCAAGATGACTTGAATACCGCAAGTCAAAGGAACATCGCACTTAAGCCACAGTAAGAACTTCATTGACATATCTATATATGCAGAGAACCATATGAAGTCTTACAGCTGGTCACTCCAATGAACTAGTTACCATAACTAGCATCCACGATTAATTCCGGACATCACAATGTCTCCAGCCAGTGAGAATCAGCTGCTTGGATACACCAAGGAGTATACCTCGTGCTAGTCTCGACAGAATTTATGGTGTCCAAATCCATCAATTCATCGACTAGGGATAATTCCGATACATCACAATTACACATGTAGAGATACTCACTAGTTGTGATCCAATCACAAATTCTCTCATGCTGTGAATCATATCGTGGACATTCAGTAAATGAGTTTAAGATCCAATCAAATACATAAAACATGTATACTCAAATAGTGAATCTTCATTTATCATATAATTGGTTCATACATACGGCGATTGCCTTAGGACATCTCTCATATATTACTAACAACTCTCGCAGCTAATCTTTTCCCTTCCGAGCTTCTCCCTCGGTGTTAGATCTAGCACTCCATAAGGGGAGGAAGGGGGGGGGGTCTTAGTGATCTAAAGAAATAAGCACCATCAAATTGGCGCCGTCTGTGGGCATCTAAACAAAAAGTCGTGATGGTGAATACTAGACGAACGTTGAAAGAGCCAGCGGAGGAGGAGAAGTCCGTCTCCAGTACCTCTAAGGGGGGTACCAACAAAAGGCGTCAGGAGTCCTTATATAAGGAAGATCTTATACAAATTATGGCTGAAATGATGGATCAGATATCACAAAGGGCTACTCCAAAGAAGGTTAAAGAAGATGATGTCTCTGATAGTGGTTTTGAGGAAGAAGAGGGTAAGATTTCTCAATTGAAGAAGGGTTCTTGTGCTTGCCAAAAAGTGAAAGGGAAAGAAAAATGTGTTGCTTTTTCGGAGAATGTACCACATGAGAGGGAAGTTCCTATTGTAGGTACTATTGTATAAGTAGAGGGGGAAACTCCTTTTATTGAGAATATTTTAAATGATGAGTTATCTAAACATTTTTGACTTCCTCAAATATCTAAATATGTCAGTTCTTCTGATCCCAAAGATCATTTAAGAAAATTTGAAAATGCTTCTCTATTGTATCGTTATATTGATGGGGTTAAGTGTCGGGTATTCCTTACTACTATAGTGGGACCAGCTGAACAATGGTTTAGTAATTTAAAGACGAGAAATATTACATCCTTTAAAGAGTTCTCCATGTTATTTTTAAGGCATTTTTCTAGTTCTAAGAAATATTTGCCTCAACCCTTAAGTCTTTTTGATCTTAAGCAAAGAGAGATAGAAAATTTACGATAATATATGCATAGATTTACGCAATCTACTCGTGAAATTCCTGCTTTGGAGCTCGACATGATGGTGGAAGCTTTCACTTAGGGGCTCAGAGAGGGGGATTTCTTCAAATCTTTGGCTAAGAGGCCTCCTACAAACTTTGAGGATTTATTATCTCGGGCTGAGAAGTTTATTAACTTGGAGGATGCAAAGAAATCTCGGCGAACTTCTCAGGATTTCAGAGTAATGGAGAGACCTGAAAGGAGGATTGAATGAGTGAGACCTATTTTCCCCTTGGAATATAGATCTTTATATGCTCCTCCATCCTGGTTTCCTAAGGAGAGGGCTATGAACATCTGTATAGAGCAGTGGTTACTGCGAAGACCCTTTGGAGATGACAGAGGGCTACTGAGGGAATTAAGGAGCTGCGGATCCGCGGTGCGGGTAGGCAAGGATCACTTACTGATACCAGAAGGATAGGATCGCTTCTCAGTTCGAGGCCGCAGGATAGAGCCGGTACCTAGGGCCACGAACAACAAGAGAAGATGCACGAAGAGACTGAGAGGAACACCAAAATTAGTATTTATTAAAACAGAGGGAAGTAAGGAGATCGGGATCACCTCTGCCTTGCAACCCATTACAAGAGGACTTAAATAGAGAAGGAAAAGGTTAATCATCACATGTCGGGTGCTCATTGGGCCCCATCGTCACATGCGGAGATTCTTTTCTTCTCCACTAAGTCAAGATGAGTGGCGGGACAGCGCCACTGATGACTCGTAAACCACAAGCTCAAAATCATGAGCGCCTGCGGTTTTCACAAATCCGAGAATTCAAGTGGACACCGTTGAATAGTATGGCACATGGGAGGCCATATTTGGATGCTTATTAGGCACACTGTTTGACACGACAAAAGAAAAGACACTCGTGGCTGACTTACCCACATTACAAACTGGGCCAACAGACTCCGACACTGTCGACACTAGGATGAACTGGGAAACCGGGTCCTCCACGCTCTATTATTGACTCTGATAATGTACAACCTTCAGACAGCTAACTGTACGGAGCCATCACTGGTTCTTGCCTGATGGACCCACAACTCCATCACCAATCTTCACGACATTTGTTGTGGCCGCTTTTCGTTTCTTCTACTGCACGGAATACCAACGGAAGCACCGTCTACTTGACCTTTTCTTTCTTTGGGCCGAGCTTGGGCTTTCTTTCTAGCCGTGATTGGATTTGCAGGTGCCGAGATGGCTTTTGGAATAGTACAAGGCCCACGGGGCCACTCTGCTCGGTCACCTTTCCTTTCTCCGGGCGTCGCCCTATGTCGGAGCTGTTCATCTTCTCCAGGCGCTTATGGTACGGACGCAAAATCCATTTTTTGCTGCAGGATCGCTTTTGTTATGGAGGTTACGTCTTTTCTTTTCGGAGGTTACATCTTTTAAATTCTTACGGAGGTTACATCTTTTCTTTTTCTTTTGAGCTAGTATCAGAGCTTGAAAGGAGTCTTGAGCTGTGCAAGGCGCTGTGTGAGTTGTACTCTACTCGCAAGAAGGTGTCTATGTGCGAAGTCTACTGATCACCGATCGCACCCAAGGAGACAAAAGACGTAACCTCCATAAGACGCAAGAGGCGCAGCTGAAGGGATAAGTTGAGTCCCTGAGGTAACGACATCAGGAAGTAGACATCGACTTTGATGTCGGCAGCTGCAACAAGCACAATCCCATTCAGCTCAACCTTTGTTCAAGACCATCAATTGCAAGGATGGAAGGATCCTGCTATTCGGATGGTGAACAACATGTTTTCTATGAATACACAGGAGACTTCTACGAGGACCAAACAAATATTGAGGTCTGGAGCGACCCAGACTACGATGAGGGAAGAAGTGCAGATTACAACGAATATCCTTATGATCACTTGTCTCCACAACAACCAGTCTGGGGTTGTGCCTGCGAAGCGTCTTACTCATCTGACGATGGACAATCATAGCCCAATTGTGCATGCCATCATGCTTCAGCATCCAGATCAGGCGATGGTTCCTGGCGCTCTGAATCCGACAATAGTCGCACCTCGTCCGACTGGGAAATGGACGACGACACTAGCTCAATGGCCAGCGATGCATCAGGTAAACTTTGCCCTGACTCCACTGACTGATCTGGCTCTTGCAGGATTTCCCCAGAGATATCGTCATCTGAATGGGAGACTGCAACAACTGATGAGTCAGAATCTTCATGGGAGACAACCACGACCTGTTCCTGTGAAGCAGCCTTGGCAGCATGCCTACGCTGTTGATCGACTGTAGAGGAAGATCTACCTTGATGGGACGACAAATCGCTGCAAAATTCCCACTATTCGTCGGCAATTAAAAGGATGTGCCATCCTTTTTCGAAAGGTGGTGGGGAGAGTGGTAGCCTAGTGCCACTTCTATCTTCCTTGCATCTTCCAAGAGCACCACCGCAAAAACGGATTTTGCATCCATACCATAGGCACCCAGAGAAGATGAACAGCTCCGACATAGGGCGATGCTTGGATAAAGGAAAGGTGACCGAGCAGAAGCGGGCCCGTGGGCCTTGTACTGTTTCAAAAGCCATCTCGACGCCTGCAAATCCAATTGCGACCCAGAAAGAAAGCCCAAGCCCAACCTAAAGAAAGAGGAGGCCGAGTAGACGACGCTTCCATTGGTATTCTGTGCAACAGAAGAAACAACAAGTGGCCGCAATAAATGTCGTGAAGATTGGTGATGGAGTTGCTGGTTCATTAGGTAAGAACCAGTGATGGCTCCGTATAGCTAGCTAACTGAAGGCTGTACATTATCAGAGTCAATAAAGGATCATGGAGGACCCAGTTTCTGTGTTTCTCTCTAACTATGGAGTAGTTTTTTATTCTAGGATTAGGGAGTAGTTTGTGTGCGTAGGATATGTTGCTTCAAATTGAATTCTGTTATTGAGTCTGAATTTGCAATTGGAATTAGTTTAGACCGATATCTATGTGTATTTGGTTTTCTATCTACTGTGCTTAGCCAATACGAGGGGTGACAACCCTTGTATATAAGATTTAGAGGATTTATACGAGGAACCTAGGGGTTGGCCTCATCTCCTATAACCATGGGTAGTAGGATGCGATAGAACTGGAAACGGTTCATCGCAGGGATTGATTCGGCATCCTTGTATCGCCTATCCAGTCCTTGTAAGGTAGAGATAGCTCCCAATAGATGCGGTGGCTCATCGGGGGAGTGTATTATGTCCCTTCCACAAGACCATAATTAGACGTTTAGACAACATCCAGTTGATAGCAGGTTTTGTGACACACAATTGAAACCGAAATCCTAGAATCCCTTTAAAAGATCTTGCGGCAAACTCCTTTCTTCCTCCGTGTGACACCGTATTGAGTAGGACCACTGATAACCCTCACATTTACAACCCTTAGAGTCTAGTCCCGAACAATTACATCCACCGAACAAATTGGTACTCGAATTTCAGTCCCTGTGGGATCGATAATATTTTTATTATTTGACGATATCCGTTCACTTGCGGGCATTGAGTGTGAACGCGCGCTTCGGGTCCTCGACAGTCTCCATTGCGAGATTTGAGGTCGCGTTCACGTGCATCAAGTTTTTGGCGCCGTTGCCAGTGACTGATTGATTTGATATCGAATCAAGAAGTGGATAATTGGATTAGATTTAAGATTAGATTTATTTACTTTATTTTTTTTTAGTTTGCTTTATTTACTTTAGTTCTAGATTTTCCATATCTAGATTTAGATTTTATTTTATTTTAGCAGTAGTACTGTATTTCCTTGGTAGTACTGTATTTCCTTGTTGGCTCTTTGATTTTGTTAGCTAGATTTGTTTATTTTTTGTTTCTTAGCATTAGGTAGTACTCTTAATTTTTGTGGCTCGGTTCTTCGTATGCTTAGATGCTTAAGATCGGAAGGCCTAATCCCGATTTATTTAGAAATCAAACGAACCAATCATCGTCGGAGAGCCGAACAGAAGAGGATGGAGGACCAAGCTGCAGCTGAAGTAAATTTAGGTAGCCGACCTCTGCGGGATTATGTAGCTCCTAACGCTAGAGGATTTAAGTATAGCTGGACCATATATTTTGGCAAACAACTTTGAACTTAAACTAACACTCATACATATGGTCCAGCAGAGTCAATTTGGGGGAGCTGCGACTGAAGACCCGAACCGGCACCTAGAGACATTTTTGGAAATTTGCTCAACGATGAAGATAAATGGAGTCCCCGCAGATGCGATCACTGAGCCTATTCCTATTCTCATTGCGAGATAAGGCTAAGGCATGACTTCCTCCTTACCTTCGAAGCATTACTACATGGGAGCAATGAGCGGTTCATAAATAAATACTTTCCACCAAGCAAGACTGCGCCATCTTATCACAAGCTTTCGGAAGGAGGAGAGTCCTTATTGAAGCTTGGGATCGCTCTGAGGGGCTACTCTACTAATGCCATCACCATGGGTGGAAAGGTGGTGGTGATCCACATCTTCTACAATGGGATCATATGCGACGAAGATGTCCCTTGATTCTATTGCGGGAGGAGCACTTATGAATATGACTATAGAGGAATCAAAGGAGCTGATAGAAGAGGTGGCCTAGAACCACCATCAATGGGCTTCCGAACGTGGTCACTCAACTCCTGCAACTGGACGATATACTGTCAACTCCATGGACCACCTAGCAGCGAGAATGGACGTGCTTAGCAGATGATTCGACTCTTTAAATCCTTCATTTGCATGCGGCCATTGACTTTGGAGAAGAACAGCAGTGAGAGGACTCGTGGAGGCGAGCAACTTAGAAGAGTAGATCGAGCGTGATGCGATTCGGGACTACAATCAAAGACACAACAACCTCGGTACCACACCTGGATGGAAGAACCACTCAAATTTTTCCTATTGGAATAACTCGAAACTTCCAACCATCGAGGGTATGGCGGCGTGAGGCAATGGGCAACAACAACAGAAATCTAGGTTAGAATTGATGATGGAAGACTTCATTGCTACCCAAACAAAGGCCAATGAAGAGTTCCGTCGCCAACATCAGAAAACAGAGGATTCACTTAGAGACTTGAAGGCCACCGTTGACGGTCTTGCAAGTCACACAAGGATGTTGGAGACACAAGTGGCCCAGATAGCCCAAACCATGTTGAAATCTATGGATAGTTCTCCACCAGTACCCAAGCCAAGTCAGGCTAAAGAAGGAGTGTGCAGCGAGAGAGAAGCACTGAGAAACAAATTCGCCAAGGGGTGTGATGCCATGATTTTCACTCTACTAGACCAAGCTGAAATCAAAGATAAAATTCCACTCCAGCTTGAGAACCCTAGTGAATTTGTTATCCCATGCTCAATTTATGGGGAAAGCTTCGATAAAGTGCTGTGCGACTTGGGGCCATCGGTTAGCATGATGCCTTATGCATTTTACCTAGAGATGAGACTGGATAATATACAACCAACGGGTATAGGGATTCACATGGTGGACGACACAATCAAGAAACCCGTTGGCATGCTAGCACAGGTGCCTGTTGTGATTGAAAATTTCGTTAAACCTACAGATTTCATCATACTCAACACAGGACCAGATCCCCAGAATCCCATCATCTTGGGAAGACCCTTTTTGGCAACTGCGGGAGCATGCATAGATGTTAAGGCACACCAGATCTCCTTAGAGGTAGATGGGGAGATCATCCTCTTCAGCTTATCAGAGTGTAGATCTCCCTACCTAGACGACTTCACTTTCAGCAGAATAAAGCCGAGCCCGCCAGATGTCGATTTCGAGATGGATGAATGGAGGTTCACTGAACCTCTGGAGCCAAGTTGATAATGGAGTGTGGTCGAGCTAAACGACCTTAAACAAAATGCTTCTTGGGAGGCAACCCAAGTTTAGTTTTTAGATTTACCTTTGATTGTATCGCATGCATTTAGTTAATTTGAACTTTGATTTCCATTTTATTTAGCATTAGGACTAGAAGAGAACTTTGCTAAGTAAAAATAAAATCAATATTAGCTTACACGGCGAAGTGTATGAGAAAATTCAAACCGTTGTGCACAAAAAGGAGAAAAAAGGGGACATGCGACATGTGTGTGTTTTCCCATGAGTGCCCAACCAACCCGAGCACGGCACTGGTGTGTGTTTCACATCGTGTCGTCATTAGTAGGGCATGCCATGTGTTTCATCCCATTTAAGTGGTGTGTTTGATTTTCTTGCCTAGCCATGTGGATCCTTCTTCCCCACTTCCTAGAAGCCTTTCCAACCTCAGGAAGCCTAAAAGAAGTAAGGATGAGGAGGACCAAGCAAGTGGCATCTCAATCCGGTGCTTGAGCGATGAGCAAGGAGAATCGACACCCCTCAACTCAGGAGGGTCGCTCTTCAACCCTAGGTATAATATACTTTCTACTCACAAAATCAATCACTAGGTATCTTGATGAAAATTTACTAGAATCCCTAGGTTTGTTGGATGATATTCAAGCCCTATTTGTAAAAATGGATGGGGATAGATAATGAGGATAAGACACCCAACTTATCCTAGGATAGTTCTAGAGTTTTTAAGTTCTTTGGAAAATTTGAGTTTTAGTAGAGAGCGAAGAGGGTAGGATTACCTTTAGGATATTCAACATTGAGCATAAATGGATACTACACCCGATGGAATTCATGTTTTGGCTTCAAGCGGAGGAGAGAGAAGAACCCCTATTGGGTTTAACTCTCGGATCTTTTGGACGAATTGGAGAGGGACACGACCCTTCAAATGCATCACGCCTCAAACCCCATTTTACGATACCTCCATCGAATTATGAAGTACTATATTTGGTCGTGGGGAGAGTGACGATGTCTTGAGCTAGCGGTGCTTTGCCTCTGGGACATGCTACAAGAAAGGAGTATCGATGTGGTCTCATTTCATCAGACACTTAGTGAAGATGGCAAAGTAGCAAGAGGAAAGATTAATGTGGGGGCCTACTTACCACATTTGCCATAGGATGAGGTATGATTACACCGCATTAGAGAGTATAGAGAGCCCTAGGATGGACCTAGGAGTGACCATGAAGATGATTGTAAGAGAGAGGACACTCCTTATGCTTTGTAAGGAAAAACCTCGACCCTGCTCCCGACCACATCATACCACTATCACCACACATCCCGACACGATGGTAGAGTCCAGCCAAATGAGGACCATCCACAGTGGCACCCATATCTCCCCTTTACATCACTCTCCCTTGATCGCATGTATAGGAGCCCACCTAGTCCACGTCGACATGAGCCTTCACTGCACTGCACCATTTCTTTTTCTACTTTTGAGTAGGATGCGTATATCGGCCTATGATTTCTTTCGATCGCTCGATGATATAGTCGAGCGAACCTGAGGCACATGGGAGGAGCAGAGCGCCTCATCTCAGTTTGAGCAGGAGCACTTCGGTGGTGAGGGTTCTATGCGAGGCGCTACTTCGGAGGAGGCTACATTGCGGTGAGGCCGCCTGCGAGAGATGTGGCAACATATGCTAGCCGAGCAGGCACAGTGGGCTAGGGAAGAGGAGCACCGAGCAGCCGCTACATCCACCAGCTCTCAGATCGACTACATGTACATGTGACATTAGCGACTCAGCAGCAGGTTCTCCCAGGATTCCGAGATGCCAAGGCTTCCAAACTTTTCACCTCGTCCCCCATACTAGAGGTATACTTTCATTTAAGTGTGGGGGGACCCCAAATTTTATTTTGTTTCTAGCAGTAGTTTCTTTCCTGATATTTGCATTATTGTTAGCATTCATTTGTTCATGCATAGGTTGCTGAGTTTCTTTCAGCACTTAGTTTTTGTTATCTGTAAAGTTGCCTCAGTAGTATTTTTGTTAAAAGTCTTCTTCATGAGTTGTTTCCATGAGTAGTGTAACTTCATTTATCTTGTGGTATTTTATTTTATTGGCTTTGAATGAATATTCTAGACTTCTTAGTTCTTCTATTTCTACACCTCTGTCGACATTACGAAAAGGAGAGTCGACATATCTAGTTATGATTCATCTCATAGGCTAATACTTTGGAATCCACGGTGACCATAAGACTAGCATTTTGAATTCGGAGATGCTCGGATCGTGTAAGTCCATTCAAAAAATCAAAATCAGGAGCGAAAAATAAAGAAAAGAAATGAAAAGAAAAGAAAGAGAAAAAGAGGTTATGAGGATAAAAAATAGTTGTCGTGGGTGGAAATGGCTAGGTGCCCCTTTGAGACCGAGTTAGGTTCTGAAACACACCAATTTCTCTCAATACAGACATGTCTTTGAGATTTTATGCTAGATCTAGGAATGACCTGCTTTGGCGGTAAGTGCCTAAGAGCGGAGACCTTAGGAAAGCTATAGGATGTGACTTAACTCACCATGGAATGAGTATCCCTAAGAATGATTAGCAAGCACGAGGAGCTAACTTAGTGAATTTCTAGAACATATTTATTTTTCTTTGATTGCAAATACCGAGGTTTGCTTGAGGACAAGCAAAGATTTAAGTCTGGGTGAATTGATGTGAGCAAAACATATAGGATTTTAAGAGTAGTTTTATCTCATATCTCATTACATTTTATGTTAGTTTCATGCATATATCACTTTGTTTTGCATGCATTTCCTATTTTTTGATTCGGAGATATGCTCTTTGTACTTTGGTGTGCAGGATAGCATTTTCGTGGGAAAAGCGCACTTTGCAAAAGAAGGGCATTTTAGCTAGGCCTTGAGAAGGGGACGACAGGCATGTGGCTACACTACCCGTGTCCAAGGGTCAGTCCCAGCGCCACAACTTGAGTGTGGCTCAAAATTCTGACTAGGGTTTTTTGATTTCTGACGCGGTGTGATGTCTATATAAGGAGAGCTCCGCCTAAACCCTAGGGGGGAGGCAAGACGGCTGGGACGGCACACCGAAGCCCTAAAAAGGCTTAGGGAACTCGCAACGAGGAGGAAAATACCACCGGAGATCCGAGTTCTGCACTTCAATGCCAGAGAGAAGGCCACATTGGCATTGTAAATTTCTGTTCTTGCACTTTATCTATTATTTATTCGAACATGAACATGCCTTGTATTTCTTCTCTCCTATCTATGGAGTAGTTTCTTTGATTCTAGGATTAGGAAGTAGTTTATGTGCGTAGGATATGTTGCTTCAAATTGAATTCTGTTATTGAGTCTGAATTTGCAATTGAGATTAGTTTAGACCGATATATATGTGTATTTGGTTTTCTATTTACTGTGCTTAGCCGATACGAGGGGTGACAACCCTCGTATCTAAGATTTAAGGGATTTATACGAGGAACCTATGGGTTGGCCTCATCTCCCTGTAGTGGTAGAAGGATCGATAGAACTGAAATGGTTCGTCGCGAGGATTGATTCGCATAAATGCTTCTATCCATCCTTGTAAGGCATAGATAACTCTCGATAGATGCGGTGGCTCATCGGAGAGTGTATGATTCCCTTGAGAAATAGTTAGACATTTAGACAATGCCCGATTGATAGCATGTTTCAGACACAAGTGAAACCAAAATCCTAGAATCCCTTTAAAAGATCTCGCGGCAAACTCCTTTCTTCCTCCGTGTGACACCGTATTGAGTAGGACCACCAATAACCCTCCCATTTACAACCCTTAGAGTCTAGTCCCGAAAAATTATATCCACCAAACAAATCGATACTCAAATCTCAATCCCTGTGGGATAGATACTTTTTTTATTACTTGACGACTTTCGTGCACTTACGGGCGTTGAGCACGGCGTGAGTCCTCGGCGGTCCGTCGTGAGATTTAGTCGCGTTCAATGCATCACATACGCTGAAGCATAACCCCATTTGTGAAGAATGCTAAGTTGCGATTGATTGCGGATGAAGAAGGTGACACGGGTAGCACCCATCTGCCTCAAGTACCAAATAATACAAGGATAGGATCACTTCTCGATTGAGACGCGAGGATGGGCAGTAGGGCAAGAACAAAGAAGATGCGAAGAGTAGAGGAACACCAAGATGAGTCTTTATTAAAACAGAGGGAAGTAAGGAGATCGAGATCATCGTCTACCATGCAACCCATTACAAGAGGACTTAAATAGAGAAGGAAAAGGTTAATCATCACATGCCGGGTGCTCATTGGGCTCGTCACATCTAGGATTCTTTTCTTCTCCATTAAGTCAAGGCAGTGGCGGGAGTGCCATGATAACTAAACCACGAGCTCAAAGCGTGGCGAGTTCAAAAGCGGAATCAAGTGGACCCCGTTGAACAATATGGAACATTGGCAGCCACCTTTTGGTGCTTATCAGGCACACTGTTCGACACGACAAAAGAAAAAACACTTGTGGCTGACTTAGCACATTACATTTGCGATAGGCTAACTGCTACACAAGGATGCACCTGAATGGTCCTCCATGCTCCATTATTGACTCGATAATGTCTCCTTGAGAGTGATCTGGGATACTAGTTCTTGCCTGATGGACCAACAACTCCATCACTAATCTTCATGACATTTGTTGCGGCCGCATTCCATTTCTTTTGCTGCATGGAATACCAATGGAAGCGCCGTTTACTCGGCCTCCTCTTTCTTTAGGTCGGGATTGTGCTTTCTTTCTGAGTCGCGATTGGATTCTGGTCAGAGATGGCTTTGGAGCGATAAGGCCACGGGCATACGCTCGGTCACCTTTCCTTTCTCGAGCATTGCCCTATCACGGATGCGTCTTCTCGGCGCCTTTGTAGTAGACACAAAATCCATTTTGCGGTGGCTCTTGGAAGATGCAAGGAAGCAAGTAACTGGCTACCACTCTCCCCACCACCTTCCGAAAAGGATGGGATATCCTTTTAATTACCGACGAACAGTCAGAATTTTACAGCGGTTTGTCATCCCATCTAGGGAGATCTTCCTCTTGACGATCGATAGCATAGGCATCTTATCGAAATCCGCGAGCATGTCGTGGTTGTCTCCCAAGATTTTGACTCATCGGTTATTTATCTCCCATTCGGATGTGATATCTCGAGAAGTCTGCAAGAGCGAGAGTAAGTGGGGCAAGTTTACGATGCATCGCCGCCAGGTGCCATCGTCCGTTTCCCGATCGGACGAAATGCTGTTGTCGAGGCGCGTCGGAACCATCGCGATCGAATGATAGCGTGCTAGCATGGACAATAGGATTGTGATTGTCCATCATCGGATGAGTAGGCGCTGCGAGCCGAATTGGTTGTTGTGGAGACAAGCGATCGTAGGATATTCGTAATTTACTTCTTCCCTTATCGTGATAAGGTCACTCGGATCTCGATATCCACAAGAGGACTTAAATAGAGAAGGAAAAGATTAATCATCACATGCTGGGTGCTCATTGGGTCCCATCGTCACATGCGGAGATTCTTTTCTTCTCCACTAAGTTAAGATGAGTGGCCGGACAACACCATTGATGACTCGTAAACCATGAGCTCAAAATCGTGAGCGCCCGCAGTTTTCACAAAACCGCAATCCAATAGGACCCCATTGAACAATATGACACATGGGCGGCCACCTTTGGGTGCTTATCAGGCACACTATTCGACACGATAAAAGAAAAGACACTCGTGGCTGACTCAACCACATTACAGACTAGGCCAATAGAGGCAGACACTGCCAACACAAGGATGCTCTAGGAAATCGGGTCCTCCACGCTCCATTATTGACTCTGATAATGTACAACCTTCAGACAGCTGGCTGTATGGAGCCGTCACTAGTTCTTGCCTGATGGACCAGCAACTCCATCATCAATCTTCACGGTGTTTGTTGTGGTCGCTTTTCATTTTTTCTGTTGCACGGAATACCAATGAAAGCGCCGTCTACTCGGCCTCCTCTTTCTTTGGGCCGGGCTTGGGCTTTCTTTCTGGGCCACGATTGGATTTGCAGGTGCCAAGATTACTTTTGGAACAGTACAAGGCCCACGGGCCCGCTTATGCTCCGTCACCTTTCCTTTCTCCGGGCGTCGCCCTACGCTGGAGCTATTCATCTTCTTCGGGCGCCTATGGTACGGATGCAAAATCCATTTTTGCGGTGGCACTCTTGGAAGACGGAAGGAAGGCGGAAGGGGTACTAGGCTACAGCTCTCCGCACCACCTTCCGAAAAAGGATGGAACATCCTTCTAAATGCCGATGAATAGTGGGAATTTTCTGACGGTTCATCGTCCCATCTAGGTAGATCTTCCTCTTCAGTCGGTCGACAGTGTAGGTATGTTGCCGAGGCTACTTCACAGGAGCAGGTCATGGCCGTCTCCCATGAAGATATTGACTCATCAGTTATTGCAGTCTCCCATTCGGATGGATATATCTCAGGGGAAGTCCTGCAAGAGCCAGAGTAGTTAGTGGAGCCAGGGCAAAGTTTACTTGATGCATCGCTGGCTTCTGAGATGGTGCCGTCATTCGTTCCCAGTCGGACGAGGTGCAACTATCATCGGATTCAGAGGAAGATCTACCTAGATGGGACGACGAACCGTCGAAAACTTCCCACTGTTCACCGACAATTAGAAGGATGTTCAATCCTTTTTCGGAAGGTGGTGGGGAGAGTTGTAGCCTAGTGCCACTTCTGCCTTCGTTGTGTCTTCCAAGAGCGCCATTGCAAAAATGGATAGGATCGCTTCTCAGTTCAAGGCTGTAGGATGGAGCCAGTGTTGGGTTTCCGGCACCGCGGCGAGTGTGTGTTCGAACATGTTTCGTAAACATGTGCACAGCAGAAGGAATAAAATAATAAATCAAATTTATTACAACACACACATCATACACATGCATAATACAACATGTGTAGACATAACCGTAAATTTAAATTTTGCAATAAAAGGAAATTTAACAGCATTATACCCGTATCACGTGTAGCGGAAAGACATCAACCGAGCGATCCTGCTAGAATCGTCTCTATCCGTATCCACAGTATCTTGGGATGACTTCACCAAGTCACGAGCCTGCGTCTTCGTATGGGTTACTAGCCTCGTGTTGAAGCGATGTGATCGAGAGAAGATCACGATCGAATCCAAATTCGGATCCAAAATGAGTCCTCAAAACTCGCTTCTCGGAGAGTTATTCGTCAACCGCTTTGGCGAATCCTCCTCCACCCATGAGGATTACCGGAGATCGAATCCCGGTAAAGTAAGGCGTCGAGCTCCAACGTCGCCCAAACAACGCTCGACAAGAGAACAAGCTGTCCGAAAACTGGACAGCTTTGGTGGAGGAGTAGGGGCTGGCCAAAGGAAGGTGGGAGCTCACCTTATTACGAACCAAGGAGATCACCGGGCTACTCGTGACTCGGCAGGCAAGAGGGAAGGACAGCTCCTAGACGCGGCAAGGAGCTTGGTGGTGGGCGGCAAGGGGAGGTGTTGGCGCAATTCACCAAGGAGAGGAGGCGTAGCTTTTAGGTCAAAATTTGGATTAGGGCTTAACAAACCCTTAAGCCCTTTTTTATAGAGAACTAATTCTCTTAATGGTTATCGGATCATAACAATAAGGCCCGTTAACCCGCTCCATTAATATAAGTTAAAATAAACCAAACCATGATGATTTATTTTAAGTTAAAATGAACCGAACCAACTTTGGTTCATTCGTTTAAAACAAACCAAACCCTTTGGTTTATTCTCCTCCATTGGATTAGAACCAAACCAATTTGGTTCGTCCATCCTGTCTTCATAAGACACGACCCATCCACGCTTCCATTGCGACTGAAACAATTTCATGCTCGCTCCATATTTGGTCCAACCAAACCCAGTTTCTCTCGGTCTGAGAATCTCATTCTCAAGCTCGTTTTAAATCCTTCGGATTACGTTCGTTGTGCGTGTGACCAAATAGGTTCTCGATTTATGTTGGCCGTCTATAATTAACCATTAATTATAGAACGATCATGAGTGACACCTAGTAGTACATCATGATCCCCAATTAACCGAAAAGATCAACGGTTGATCTAGAACTATTTCTGAAACCCTTCAGCAGCTCGAATGAATCGTGCCCCATTCCCTTCACTCATCTTATACCCACTTGGTTCAGGACATGGTCTATAGTGTCAGTCCCCACTAGGTTGACTACGTCACACCTAGCCCAAGTATCATTTTTCTCGTCCTACGGATTCTAGTTACTCCACATGTATCGAAGAGTACCTTACTCTAAACATGTAATGCTTTGGCCAAAGACTTTAGTAACAATCCGACGAGAGGCCATGGGTATACATCTCCTCGCAAGGAGTGGTGAATCCTTTATAGGCTATTCAAACACCTTCGATCACTTCGACTTATACCCAATCATCCCGGGTCTACATCTCCTCAGAGATGATTGCTTAAGATGTCAAAGCATAAGTCTTTATGATCAAGATGACTTGAATACCACAAGTAAAAGAACATCGCACTTAAGCTACAGTAAGAACTTCATTGACATATCTATATATGCAGAGAACCATATGAAGTCTTACGATTGGTCACTCCAATGAACTAGTTATCATAACTAGCATCCACGATTAACTCTGGACATCATAATGTCTCCAGCCAGTGAGAATCAGCTACTTGGATACACTAAGGAGTATACCTCATGCTAGTCTCGACAGAATTGATGGTGTCCAAATCCATCAATTCATCGATTAGGGATAATTTTGATACATCACAATTACACATGTAGAGATACTCACTAGTTGTGATCCAATCACAAATTCTCTCATGCTGTGAGTCGTATCGCGGACATTCAGTAAATGAGTTTAAGATCCAATTAAATACATGAAACCATGTATACTCAAATAGTGAATCTTCATTTATCATATAAATGGTTCATACATAAGGCGATTGCCTTAGGACATCTTTCATATATTACTAACAGACACCCACTTGGCCTAATGCCAATCGCTACGACATCCAATACCATAAGCTCTAACATGACCCTTAAACTTACTTTGAGTTAATGCCTTAGTCAAAGGATCCACTAAGTTCCTTTCAGTGGGGATTTTCTTGATTTGTATTTCCTTCCTACTGATGATCTCTCTAATCAGATGATAGCGGCGAAGCACATGTTTGGATCGTTGATGAGACCATATCAAGTTCAGAGATGAACTTCTTGATCCAAACCGCTTCCTTTGCTGCTTCCAAAGCTGCAATGTATTCTGCCTTAGTGGCAGAATCCGCTATAATGTCAAGCTTGGAACCTTTCCAACTTATTGCACCTCCATTCTAGGTGAATACATACCCAGACTGAAACATGGAATCATCCTTGTCTGTCTGGAGCTGACATCCGTATACCCACGTATCACCATGTACCCTTCTCCATATATTAGGAACATATCCTTAGTTTTTCTTAAGTACTTAAGGATTGTCTTAACATCCACCCAATGATCCATTCCTGGATCAGATTGGTATCTACTCGTGACACTCAGAGCATACGATACATTGGGCCTCGTACATAACATAGCATACATGATAGATCCTATTGCGGATGCATAGGGAATCTTACTCATGCGAATCCTCTCGTCTTCTGTGTGCAGACATAAAGACTTCGAAAGGTGTATCCCATGCCTGATAGGTAGGAAACCTTTCTTGGATTCCAACATGCTAAACCTCTTTAGCACTCGGTCTATATATGTAGACTGCGAAAGACCAAGCAACCGTTTCGATCTATCTCTATAGATCTTAATCCAGAGGATGTAGGTTGCTTCTCCCAGGTCTTTCATGGAGAATGTCTTGGATAACCAAATCTTAACTGACTGTAAGACTGAAACATCATCTCCTATAAGTAATATGTCATCGACATACAATACTAGGAACACGACTGCACTCCCACTAACCTTCTTGTACACACAAGGTTCGTCTGGATTTTGTGAGAAATCAAACTTTTTGATTGTCTCATCAAAACGGATATTCCAGCTCCTGGATGCTTGCTTCAATCCATATATGGACCGTCACAATTTGCATACCTTGGTTTTATCAACCGATGTGAAACCCTCAGGCTGTATCATATACACATCATCGAGCATGTTTCCATTAAGGAAAGCTGTTTTCACATCCATCTGCCATATCTCATAATCACAATGAGCCGCTACGACCAGGAGTATCCGAATGGATTTAAGCATAGCTACAAGTGAATAGGTTTCGTCATAATCAACACCTTATTTTTGACGATATCCTTTCACCACTAATCTAACCTTATAGGTAATCACATTACCATCCATGTCGGTTTTCTTCTTGAAAACCCACTTGCACCCTATAGGCTTAATGCCTTCACGTGGGTCAACCAAGTTCCAAACTTGGTTTTCATACATGGAATCCATTTCCGACTTCATGGCTTCAAGCCACTTATCCCTTTCTGAACTTGTCAGAACTTCTTCATAACTGGTAGGCTCCTCATCATCAATGAGTAACATGTCATTCGATTCACTTATGAGAAATCCATATCTCTCAGGAATATTGCGTGTTCTACCAGGTCTACGAAGATGTGGTGTTTCAATAGGTCCAGTCGATTGCTCATCACTATGAGTTATCGGCTGTTGTGCTTCACCAGGTATCTCATCAATATCTATTTGAGTCTCTCGAGCCTCCTCAAGCTCGACGACACTCTCACTGTTTTCTAGCAAGAAAAACTCTTTCTCTAGAAACACAGCATGCCTTGAAACAAACACCTTTTGTTCCACAGGATGATAGAATTGGTAACCCCTTGTTTCCTTAGGGTATCCAATAAATAGACATTTATCAGACTTAGCATCCAATTTGTCTAATACAGTCCGCTTCACATAAGCAAGACAACCCCATATCTTCAAGTAAGATACATGAGGTTTCTTACTATTCCATATCTCATATGGAGTAGTAGAGACTACCTTGGTTGACATTCTGTTTAACAAGTAAACAACTGTCTGAAGTGCATAGCCCCAAAAGGACTTGGGAATATTCGCATGATTCATCATTGACCTGACCATGTCCAACAAGGTCCGGTTACGCCTCTCAGATACACCATTAAGCTGTGGTGTATATGGCGGAGTCCATTGAGACAATATACCATTGTCTCTTAGATAATCAAGAAACTCTTGACTTAAGTATTCACCACCTCGATCCGATCGAAGTATTTTAATACTCTTGTCATGTTGTTTCTCTACTTCATTTCTGAATTCTTTGAACCTTTCAAAGGCTTCAAACTTGTGTTTCATCAAGAACACATACCCAAACCGTGAGTGATCATCGGTGAAGGTAATGAAGTAGCTATAGGCTCCTAAAGCTTGAGTTGACATAGGTCCACATACATCAGTATGTATTAGACCTAGCAACCCTCCCACTCGTTCACCTTTTTCTGTAAAAGGTAACTTAGTCATCTTGCCTTTCAAGCATGATTCGCATGTATCATATGAATCCAATTCAAATGATTCCAGAATTTCACATCGGTGTAATTCGGACATGCGTTTCTTGCTTGCATGGCCAAGACGACAATGCCACATGTAGGAGTCTAATTGATTATACTTTCTAGTACGCTTGTTGCTCGTTTCGATATTGAAAATGTCACTGGATACGTCCAACGTATAAATACCATTGCTTAAAGTTCCAGTCCTATAAAGAATTCCATTCAAAGTTATGTAACAACAATTGTTACTAAAAGTCAAATGGTACCCATTTCTATTTAAACAAGAAATAGAAATGATGTTCTTTATCAACGAAGGAACATAAAAGCAATTGTCCAGTTCTAAGACAAGTCCTGCAGGGAGTTTCAACAAATACGTTCCGATGGCGAGTGCAGCAACCTTTGCTCCATTCCCAACACGTAAATTTGACTCTCCCTTGACGAGTCTTCTTCTCTTCCTTAGCCCATGTATGTCATTACATATATGTGAGCCACACCTAGTATCCAATACCCAAGTGTCTGAGGAAATAGAATGACAATCAATAACGAAGATATATGAAAAAGATGGAGCATCTTATGCCTTATTCTTCTTCACGGACTCAAGATAAATCTTGCAATTTCTTGATGGCCCTACTTGCCATAATGATGGCAAGTGCCCTTTGAGTAGTTACGCCTTTTTAGCCTTTTTCTTCTTCCCCTTCTGTTGTTCCTTTGACTCCCTCTTAGAACCTTTCTTCGAGGAATCAACTAACAACACCGTCCCCTGCTCATGCTTCTCAGAAGGCTCCACAGTCTTCAGCATGTTGAGCAGTACCACAGATGAACCTTCTTGCATCTCAGAGGTGAAGAGGATCTTGGAGACTTCGAACCTTTCGAATCTCACTTGCTTATCAAACAACTCATAAAGATGAAGGACTACGATATGAGCATCCATATGCTCATGCTGCTTCCGTAGCTTGGGTTCTATCATGGCTAGCATGATGCAACTCATTTGTTCAGAATGACTCACATGTTTCTGATAGGCCAACAATTGGTCCAGAGTTGCATTGTCACTAGGACGGGCGGGAAGAGGCGCTTCGAGGACATTTGCAAGCTTTTCAACATTGAGAACAATTCTCAAGTTTCTAAGCCAGTCCAAGAAGTTCGGCCCAGTCAATTTATTCGAATCCAAAATGGAACGCAAATTCAAAGACATCATGATCAATCTTAGAAATACAAAACGAGCATATATGAGAAAGATGATTTTAAAATGCATCAATATACATTCATAAATCCCATTCATTTTTCGAATTTCAAAAACCCCAAAATCACTTCGGGAGATCGTAGGTCCATCTCGGAATGGGTTGATATCCATCATAGATATGAACAACCTTGGAGAGAGTCCAACAAGCCATTCATAACTACGATGGTAGGTATCAAATATACCGATTGCATATCACGTATATGCAACTATCACAATGTGCTATCAACTAATTGAATGTTCACACATACATCGGGTTGTTAACACATTAACAAGTATGCATTATATGCATAGCACCCAACTTCACCTCCCTTAACATCGACCTTGGAGAGAGTCCAACAAGCCGATGCTCCAGGTTAAAGCCAACCCATTAATCGAGAAATAGTTTTAATATGGTTAGAGCGCATTCAACCAATTAGCCCGGCTTGGAGAGAGTCCAACAACCAAAGCTAACGATTGACCTCTGACTCTTACCATATTAGTATTAAACTATTCCATGGTTTGAACATGTTCGGGTTCGAGCCGGGCTTGGAGAGAGGCCAACCACCCGAACAAGAAACGGAACTCTGGTTCTAACCATATTAATGGAAGGTGTAGGCTTTAATATTGAGTAAGAGTTTTTATGTCTCATCCTCTTTGCATGCAAATAACTATTATCTACATGACATGATATACATCTACATGTCACGACACGCATGACATTATGATATGCATCTAATGCAATTACATGACATACAATTATGTCATGTATAAAATTTCCTTATATGTCATAACTATTTATGGAAATAAAATATGTTTAAGATTTGATTCTCCAAATCAAATCATGATTAAATTAGGAAACAAATTTCCAAATCTTATCACATATTTTATTTGTGGAAATAGTTGATTAAGGAAAGTCAATTTAGGAAACCAATTTCCTAAATAATCAAAACTACTTATGGAAATAAAATATTTTTAAGATTTGATTTCCCAAATCAAATCATGATTAAATTAGGAAACAAATTTCCAAAATCTAATCAAATATTTTATTTATGGAAAATATCAATTTCCATAAATACTTTCAACTTTACAAAAGTGGAAGATTTCCATAAATACTTCTAGACTTTCGAAAATTGAAAAATTTCCATAAATACTTCTAACTTTCCAAAAGTAGAAAATTTTTAGAAATATCATTATGACTATCGCAAAACAATTTTACGATTATGTCGAAACACAACCTGGGCTCTGATACCACTGTTGGGTTTCCGGCACCGCGGCGAGTGTGTGTTCGAACATGTTTCGTAAACATGTGCACAGCGGAAGGAATAAAATACTAAATCTAATTTATTACAACACACACATCACACGCATGCATAGTATAACATGTGTAGACATAATCGTAAATTTAAATTTTGCAATAAAAGGAAATTTAACTACGTATACCTTACGTATCACGTGTAGCGGGAAAGACATCAACCGGAACGATCCTCGCTAGAATCGTCTCTATCCATATCCACGCTGAGTATCTTCGAGATGACTTCACCAAGTCATGAGCCTCGTCTTCGTATGGGTTACTAGCCTCGTGTTGAAGATGATGTGATCGTTAGAAGATCACGATCCAAATCCAAATTCGGATCCAAAAACGAGTCCTCAAAAACTCGCTTCTCCGGAGAGGTATTCGTCAACCATTTGACGAATCCTTCGTCCTCCACCTATGAGGATTACCGGAGATCGAATCCCCGGTAAGTAAGGCGCTGTCGGAGCTCCAAACGTCGCCCAAACGACACTCCGACAAGAAGGAAACAAGCTGTCCAGAAAACTGGACAACTTTGGTGGAGTAGGGGCCGGCCAAAGGAAAGGTGGGAGCTCACCTTATTACCGAACCCAAGGGAGATCACCGGAGCTCCTCCGGCAGCAACTCGACGCCGACAAGAGGGAAGGACAGCTCCTTCTGGACGCCGGCAAGGGAGCTTGGTGGTGGGCGGCAGCAAGGGGAGGTGTTGGCGCCGAATTCACCAAGGAGAGGAGGGGCGGCAACTTTTAGGTCAAGGGATTTGGATTAGGGCTTAACAAACCCTTAAGCCCTCTTTTATAGAGAACTAATTCTCTTAATGGTTATCGGATCATAACCATAAGGCCCGTTAACCCGCTCCATTAATATAAGTTAAAATAAACCAAACCATGATGGTTTATTTTAAGTTAAAATGAACCGAACCAACTTTGGTTCATTCGTTTAAAACAAACCAAACCCTTTGGTTTATTCTCCTCCATTGGATTAGAACCAAACCAATTTGGTTCGTCCATCATGTCTTCATAAGACATGGCTCATTCACGCTTCCATTGCGACTAAAATGATTTCATGCTCGCTCCATGTTTGGTCCAACCAAACCCAGTTTCTCTCGGTCTGAGAATCTCATTCTCAAGCTCATTTTAAATCCTTTGGATTACGCTCGTTGTGCGTGTGACCAAATAGGTTCTCGGTTTATGTTGGCCATCTATAATTAACCATTAATTATAGAACGATCATGAGTGGCACCTAGTAGTACATCATGATCCCCAATTAACCGAAAAGATCAACGGTTGATCAAGAACTATTTCTGAAACCCTTTAGCAACTCGAATGAATCGTGCCCCATTCCCTTCACTCATCTTATACCCACTTGGTTCACGACATGGTCTATAGTGTCAGTCCCCACTAGGCTGACTATGTCACACCTAGCCCAAGTATCATTTCCTCGTCCTACGGATTCTAGTTACTGCACATGTATCGAAGAGTACCTTACTCTAAACATGTAATGCTTTGGCCAAAGACTTTAGTAACAATCCGACGAGAGGCCATGGATATACATCTCCTCGCAAGGAGTGGTGAATCCTTATAGGCTATTCAAACACCTTCGATCACTTCGACTTATACCCAATCATCCCGGGCCACATCTCCTCAGAGATGCTTGCTTAAGATGTCAAAGCATAAGTCTTTATGATCAAGATGACTTGAATATCGCAAGTCAAAGGAACATCGCACTTAAGCTACAGTAAGAACTTCATTGACATATCTATATATGCAGAGAACCATATGAAGTCTTATGGTTGGTCACTCCAATGAACTAGTTACCATAACTAGCATCCACGATTAACTCTCGACATCACAATGTCTCCAGCCAGTGAGAATCAGCTGCTTGGATACACCAAGGAGTATACCTCGTGCTAGTCTCGACCGAATTGATGGTGTCCAAATCCATCAATTCATCGACTAGGGATAATTCTGATACATCACAATTACACATGTAGAGATACTCACTAGTTGTGATCCAATCACAAATTCTCTCATGCTGCGAGTCATATTGTGGACATTCAGTAAATGAGTTTAAGATCCAATCAAATACATGAAACCATGTATACTCAAATAGTGAATCTTCATTTATCATATAAATGGTTCATACATAAGGCGATTGCCTTAGGACATCTCTCATATATTACTAACAGCCAGTACCTAGGGCTAAGAACAACAAGAGAAGATGCACGAAGAGACTGAGAGGAACACCAAAATGAGTCTTTATTAAAACAAAGGGAAGTAAGGAGATTGGGATCGCCGTCTGCCTTGCAACCCATTACAAGAGGACTTAAATAGAGAAGGAAAAGGTTAATCATCACATGTCGGGTGCTCATTGGGCCCTATCGTCACATGCGGAGATTCTTTTCTTCTCCAATAAGTCAAGACGAGTGGAGGGATAGTGCCACTAATGAATTGTAAACCACGAGCTCAAAACCATGAGTGCCCACGATTTTCACAAAATCGAAAATCCAAGTGGACCCCCGTTAATAAGTATGACACATGGGTGGCCACCTTTGGGTGCTTATCAGGCACACTGTTCGACACGACAAAAGAAAATACACTCGTGGTTGACTTAGCCATGTTACAGACTGGGTCAACAGAGGCTGACACTGTCGACACAAGGATGTGCTGGGAAACCGAGTCCTCCACGCTCCATTATTGACTTTGATAATGTACAACCTTCAGACAGCTGGCTGTACGGAGCCATCACTGGTTCTTGCCTGATGGACCAGCAACTCCATCACCAATCTTCATGGCATTTGTTGCGGCCGCTTTCCATTTCTTCTGCTGCACGGAATAACAATGGAAGTGCCGTCTACTCGGCCTCCTTTCTTCGGGCTTGGCTTAGGCTTTCTTTCTGGGCCGTAATTAGATTTACAGGTGTCGACATGGCTTTTGGAATAGTACAAGGCCCACGGGCCCACTTCTGCTCGGTCACCTTTCCTTTCTCTGGGCGTCTCCCTACGCCAGAGCTGTTCATCTTCTCCGGGCGCCTATGGTATGAATGTAAAATCCATTTTTGGGTGGCGCTCTTGGAAGGCGGAAGTGGCACTAGGCTACCACTCTCCCCACTACCTTCCGAAAAAGGATGGGACATCCTTTTAATTGCCGGCGAACAATGGGAGTTTTGCAGCTATTTATCGTCCCATCTAGGTAGATCTTCCTCTTGGCCGACGTAGGCATGCTACCGAGGCTGCTTCACAAGAGCAGGTCGTGGCTTTCTTTTATAAAGATTCTGACTCATCAGTTGTTACAGTCTCCCATTCAGATGACGATATCTCAGGGGAAGTCCTGTAAGAGCCAGAGAAGTTAGTGCAGCAACCCAGACTACGATGAGGGAAGAAGTGCGGATTATAGCGACTATCCTTACGATTGCTTGTCTCCACATCAACCAGTCTGGGGTTGTTGTGCCTGCGAAGCGTCTTACTCATCTGATGATGGACAATCACAACCCTATTGTCCATGCCAGCATGCTTCAGCATCTGGTTCAAATGATGGCTCCCGGTGCTCTGAATTCAACGATAGTCACACCTCGTCCGACTGGGAAACGGACGACGACACCAGCTCAGTGGCCAGCGAAGCATCAGGTAAACTTTGCCCTAGCTCCAGTGAATGCTCTGGCTCTTGTAGGACTTCCCCTGAGATATCATCATCTGAATGGGAGACTGCAACAACTGATGAGTTAGAATTTTCAGGGGAGATGATGTGTTATTTTCCGCAAGTGCACGGTTGTCGTCAAGTAATAAAAATATCGATCCCACAGGGATTGGAACAATTACCGAATGATCGTGATACCAAGTTATCTAGTAAATCAATGTATGGTTTAAGCTAAGAAACTGAGCAGTCAATAACAACGAATGAGAAGAACGAGCTAAAAGTCGATAGTTGAGGAGAATCTCAGGATATGGGTTTCACCACGTCGATGATTTATAAGGTGATTTGATTCTTTCCTACCCCTATTAGAGTTTGTTTTGATGGAACCTATCCTAAGGTAAATCAACGGCCCCTTTCGAGGTCTACATCGCATCTATCAAATTCAATTTACATCACGGTGTTCGAGCATAGGGGATCATAATCACTAAGGGGACTGCCACAAGACCCCGCAAACCTCCCTATTCTTACCTCTGCTACTAGGTAGAAACTGGATTTGATAGATCCATTAAGTCCATAAGAGTTCCTCTAGAGTCAAATTTTTTTTCACGGTAGGTTTGCACACGGGACCATAATCAAGGGGACTCACACGAGACCCCAAGCTCTCGTGAGATACGCTACCGCTACTTGACAGAGTTTATCCCTAGTTGGTTCGGGGTTTCGGAACTTGGGTTCACTGTTAGGTACTTCCTTAGCTCCTTAGGTTTGTCAATAAGAATCCAACGAAAACCAAATCAACACAAACAATAATTTAAGTAGTATAGATTATATCATCATCGTAAATCGTCAAAGGGCTACTCCCCCATCCTAAGATTACAGGACACTATTCCATAGTCTGACAAGAGTTGCTAGAGAAAGAAAATACAATCGGATGCCATCTGCGTCCTGCCGACTCCTTCTCTTTGCTTCCTCTTCGATCCTTTGCCCTCTTCTCTCCTCCTTGACCATCCGCCTCCTCCTCTAGGGTTAGAATATCTTCTCTTTATAGCCTTGCCTCCTCTTCAATTTAAGGCAATAGATTCCCACGAAGATCCCGATTGCTCGCAGTAAAAGGAAGGTCGAATCAGCCAACACGCCCATGCCACATGAGGGCACCGTGTCGCGGTTTCCCACAAGGCGTGTTACGGTTTGAATCGGGCGTGTCGCAGCATAGGGCGTGTTGGCCGGAATCACCGACGGGCGTGTTGCTCTTTGAACTCAGCGTGTTGTGCGCCGCTCTCATGACACGTGCGTCGATTCCGAGCACGCCTGTGTTGTTTTGATACGCTCTTCTTCTTCGCCTGTTAACACAAAAACACCGACAGAGCAGTTCTTCCTCCAAAATATGCTAATCATGATAAAATACATGTCTAGGATATGAAATGAGATAAAATGCACATATATAAAGTAGTGAAAACATAGCATGATTCACCCACATCAAAATCCCTAGTCTTAAACTTTGCTTGTCCTCAAGCAAAGACAACTCGAAAGACAACTTATTTGTGGAAATACTAAGCATCATCTAGGGGTATACAGTCTGATCTTAATCTTTTCAAATCATTCCTAGTTGCCAAGTTCGAAAGATCCCTATATAGTGCACGTGAAATGGTGGACTAAAGTCATTGGACACCAATCTGGACTTGACATCCCTTCTATCGTAGAATATTCTTATTTCCGGCATAGAGGCACTTACCTGCCTTAATGCATGGATCATTCTTACCTATCATCAAAAGGTCTCAAAGGAGCACTTTCCAAGAAGAGAGAAGGTAAGGAATTATAGAGAGCATTTCCCCAGTAACTAGTTAGTCTCAAAGGGGCACCTTTTAGGTGTTTCCCCAGTAACTACTTGGTCTCAAAGGGGTGCTTGAAAACAATTCCCATACGCCCTTTTTTTTTTTTTTTTGTAGTGAAAGTGTTTCTCCAGTAACCAAGTTGCGCAAGTAAGTCTCCAATGGAAAATCGAGTACTCGTCTGATATGGGGGATTTAAATCTTTTCATTGGATACCTCAGACCTATAGACCGTGTTCGAAGTGAAATAGGGTTCTTATCAAATAGGCAAAAAGGAATTTCATGATCCGACCAATATTCAGTTGTATTACGCTGGATGATATATAAAAAAATTGCACTGTTATGAGATATGAAAAGATGCAAATAAAATAAAATAGCAATAACCAAAAAGATCTAAGTAGAAACGGCATAAGCAGTAAAGGATGTGCATCAAAACTCACAAAATAGTTGAAGGTGGTCAATGGTCATCGTCTTCGCTACTAGCATCCTCCTCTGCCCACCTACGTCGCTGCTCCTGGCGTTGGAATTGGAGAGACAGCAGGTTTGCTCCTCGCCTGCTTGAGAGGGAGACCGGCGGCGGCTGCTTCAACCTTGTATCGCGAGTGGAAGATTAGGGCGTGCTCGGGCTGGTTTTAGAGGGTTATCCGCAGCATAGGCGTGTCGGGCTTGTTCTTACGCAAATACCCGACCCGTTTAGGTGCGACATGGGCGTGTTCGGGCGTGTCGCAGCCCAGCGTGCCTAGGTTGAGAAGTGTAGACACGCGCGCTAGTCAAGACGCCTCTATGTTGTCTTCGGTACCAACAACACACCGTGTCGTCTAAGACAGTGGTCGTGGTCAACTTGGCACGCAGGGCACGATCCTCAAAAACCTAAAAAATAAATAAAAATAAAATAGAATAAAGAATAAAATAAAATAAAATAAATGAAAATAGCATGGGTTGCCTCCCAAGAAGCGCTTGTTTAAGGTCGTTAGCTTGACCCTCGCTTACTCCCTAGTTTTGGGGATATGGCTTGAGTATGCTCGCCTCTCTCATCTCCAATCACCAATGTAAATTATTTGAAGTATCTCTTAAGTCTTTGACCATTTACTTTGAAAATTGTAGACTCACTAGATATATCAATAGCTCCATGAGGATAAACCTTTTCAATTCGATATGGCCCCACCATCCGGATTTGACTTTTCCCGGAAAGAGTTTCAACTGGAGTTGAATAGTAATACCAAGTCTCCTTGATGGAATTCTCGCGCATGATATTCTTGTCATGCCACCTCTTCGCTTTTCTCCTTATAAGACCTCGCATGTTCATAAGCATCAAGGCGTAGTTCTTCAAGTTCTTTAGTCATAGCTTTTCTTTTCTCTGCGGCTTTCTTCAGGTCAAAATTAAGCCATTTAATTGCCCAATATGCCCTATGCTCTATTTCAACTGGAAGATGACATGGTTTTCCATAAACTAATCAAACGGAGTCATTCCAATGGGTGTCTTATAGGCAGTTCGATAGGCCCATAGAGCATCATCAAGTCTTAAAGACCAATCCTTCCTTGATCTTGCTTTTTTCCAAGATAGTCTTGATCTCCTATTCAAACTTCTACTTGCCCACTCGCTTGTGGATGATATGGTGAGGCTAGTTTATGGGTTACTCCATACTTCTTGAGAAGACTTTCAAATTGTCTTTCGATAAAGTGTGAGCCTCCATCACTTATTACTGCTCTCGGTATTCCAAATCTTGGAAATATTATACTCTTAAAGAGCTTAATGACTGTTTTTGCATCACAAGAGGGGGATGGTAGAGCCTCAACCCATTTAGACACATAGTCCACTGCTACCAGTATATAGGTGTTTTTATAGGAAGTAGGGAAGGGTCCCATATAGTCAATTCCCATACGTCGAACAATTCGACTTCCAATATCGTATTTTGAGGCATCTCATGTCTCCTTGATATGTTCCCGGTCCTTTGACTGCGGTCACAAGTCGTCACATAATTCCGAGAGTCTCTAAAAATGTGAGGCCAATAAAATCCCGCTTGCAAAACCTTTCAGCAGCTTATCGTGCTCGCATGACCTCCATATGCAAAAAGAATGACAAGTGGTACAATATATCCTCAATCTCTTCTTCTGACACGCATCTTCGATATATAGCATCCGCCTTGCTTGAAAAGGAATGGTTCGCCCCACACATAATGCTTTACATCCGAAAGAAACTTCTTCCTCTGATGATAACTCATGTTAGAAGGTATTATCCCGCAAGCTAGGTAGTTGGCAAAATCAGCATACCACGGTGCCTTGATTGTTCGAACTGCTAGTAGCTGCTCATCCGGAAAGAAATCGTTTATAGCAAGATCGTCGCTCTTCCGCATTTGGTTCTAGATGAAGCCTCGATAGATGGTCCGCAACTACGTTCTCCGTTCCTTGCTTGTCTCGAATTTCTAAGTCAAACTCTTGTAGGAGAAGTATCCACGGATCAGTCTTGGCTTAGATTCTTTTTACTCGAAGTATCTTAATGCGCATGATCTGTATAAACTATCACCTTGGTCCCTATGATATAAGATCCGAACTTGTCAAAGCAAATACTATAGCCAAGAGTTCCTTCTGTGGTAGCATAATTCATTTGTGCTTCATCCAATGTCTTACTAGCGTAGTAGATTGCATACACCTTGCGATCCTTTCTTTGTCCTAACACGCTACCCACGAAAATCACTTGCATCACACATAATTTCAAAGGAGACTCTAACTGGAGGTTGCATTATTGGGGGCGGTTGTTAATGCTTCCTTTAACCTGGAAAATGCATCAAGACAAGGGTTATCAAAGTGAAACACAACATCTTTAGCAAGCAAATTAGTTAATGGCCTTGAAATTTTTGAGAAGTCCTTGATGAACCGCGGTAGAACCTGCATGTCCTAAGAAACTACGCACTCCTTGACATCACTTGGAGGTGGCAACCTCTTGATCACTTGATTTTAGCAATATCCACCTCGATACCACGGTGTGAAATTAGGTGTCCAAGTACTATGCCTTCTCGCACCATGAAGTGACACTTCTCCCAATTAAGCATTAAATTTATTTCCTCGCATCTCTGCAATACCTTGACCAAATTAGATAAATATATATCAAAATATGCACCATATACAAAAAAATCATCCATGAATACTTCCATTATATTCTCGATCATATCAGAAAAAATTGAAGTCATACACCTCTGAAAAGTGGCGGGTGCATTGCATAACCCAAAAGGCATTCTCCTCAAGGCAAAGGTACCATAGGGCAGTGTGAAAGTTGTTTTCTCTTGGTCATTAGGAGAGATAGGGATTTGATAGAAACCCGAGTATCCATCTAAGTAATGTAAATGCGAGTGTTTTGCTAACCTGGTCCTAACATTTGGTCAATAAATGGGATGGGAAAATGGTCCTTTCTAGTTTCCTTATTCAATTTTCTATAATCAATACACATTCTCCATCCAGAATGACTCTAGTGGGGATTAACTCATTCGTAGCATTCCTTATTACCGTTATCCCCTTTCTTTGGCACAACATGGACAGACTTACCCATTCGCCATCGGATATTGGATAGATAATTCTGCATCTAGCAATTTCATAACCTCTTTCTTGACTATCTCTTTCATAGCTGGGTTCAATCTTCTTTGATGCTCTATAGAGGTTTTAAAATTTTCTTCTAATAAAATCATGTGCATGCAAACCGAAGGACTAATTCCTTTAATGTCATCAATCTTGTATCCAATGACATTCTTATATATTTTCAACATTTTACTCAGATTAGCATTAATGATCACAGGTGGTAAGTAGAATTTTCGCCAAGAAACTCGCACTGAGTGTCGATGGAAGAGGCTTAAGTTCTACCTGTGGCGTGAAATCGAATCAAATCTCCTGGTTCTTTATCTTCAAAATCCTCCGAGCTTATTAAGATGAGTTTGTTCTGGTGCTCCTTTTAGTGCTGTTGACTGGAAACTGTCAATCCTACAACAAACATCAAAAACAGAGGGTTGTTTAACAGCTTTTGAAAGATCAAATTCAATTTTTTCGTTTCCAAATGCAAGTGAAAGTTTGTGGTTTTTGACATCTATCATTGCTCCTGCAGTAGCCAAGAAAGGTCTCCCCAAGATAAGTGGGATACATGGGTCTTCATCCATGTCTAGTACTACAAAATCTGCTGGAACAATAAAATTTCCCACCTGTACTGGTACATCTTCTAAGATTCCCAAAGGATATCTAATGGAACGATTGGCTAACTGCAAAGCCATAGTAGTTAGTTTCATTTCTCCCAAATCCAATTTCTTGCATATGGAAAGAGGTATCAAATTTACACTGGCGCCCAAATCGCAAAAAGCCTTATCAAAATTTGAGTCATTGATTATGCAAGGTATAGAAAAGCTACCTGGATCATTTAGTTTGGGAGGTACCATGTTCTTAATTAAGGCACTGCACTCCTCAGTAAGAGCCACTGTTACATGCTCCTCGACTTTTCTTTTATTGGTTAAGATGTCCTTCAAGAACTTAGAGTACGTAGGCATTTGTTGAAGAGCTTCTGTAAAAGGTATATTGATATACAACTTCCTAATTACCTCAAGGAACTTACCAAATTGTTCATCCAATTTTTCCTTAATCGCCTTTGAGGGAACGGGATAGGGGCTTATATGCTCTTGGTTCCCTATTCGACATGCTGTGTTGTTTGGCACACCGGGCGTGTCATTCTTTGGAATGACCCGACACGGTGTGTCGGTGACATGCGCTCGTGGGCCTCAGCGTGTTGCTCAACACGCCTCGGTCGAGGTGTGTCGGTTCAACACAGCGTCTCATCATCTTCCAACTCCGACACGCCGTGTCGTAGGTCGCTTGTTTAGCTCTGTCTCCTTCTAAAATCCTTCCACTTCTCGGACTTATAGAATTACAATGCTCTGGGTTTACTACGAATTTCCGTGAAATCGGGCGTCCTTGATCTTGGTGGCAATTTGGGAAATTTGATTTTCCAGCATTCTTGTGTTTTTAGTAAAATTATCAACCTTGCTTCCCAACTGCTTGATTGCCTCGGTATTATTTTGATGTTGCCTATTTGATTCTACAACATGTCAAATTCATCATTTATCTTCCCCGACATGTGATAAAATTTTCCATCATCTTTTCTAAGCTCGACTTGGGTCCCGGCCAAATCCAAGGTGCTCCAAAGTTGTTCTCGTCTGTAAGAATTTTGATGGGCTCTATACGAAAAGTTGGGATGATTTCTCCAACCGGGATTGTACGTGTTTGAGTAAGGGTTGCCACCATTAGGCTTCTGATTAAAATTATTCAACGCATCAACTAGCTCAATCCCAGCTTCCGATGATGGTGCGTGTAGGATTTGACAGTTCATCGCTACGTGTCCTGTTACACCACAGATCTCGCAAGTGACATTAGATGAGTTCTGGTGATACATTAAAATGTTCGAGCTTTTGAGTTAATGCATCGACTTTTGACGAGTAGATCAATGGTACTTACCTCAAACTTACGGCATTTTAGTTTGATATCCTCGCTCAGAGCTCCATTGGTGAGAATTCATTGCCACATTCTCGATGATCTCAAAAGCTTCATCCAATGTTTTGTTCATAAGAGCTCCTCGCACAGAATCAAGAGAAACCTTAGTAGCATACGAGATTCCATTGTAGAAAGTATGCACAATGAGCCACTTCTCCATGATGAGGGCATTGTTGTAGTAATCCCTTAAATCATCCCAGGGCTTCAAATAATGTTTCTCCATCCTTTTGCAAAAATTAGTGATTTGATGGCGAAGACTTGCAGCTTTCTTTGGGTGGAAAATACTTGTCTAAAAATCTTTGCTCCAAATTGATCCTGTGTAGTTATACAACTGGAAGAGAGTGTAGCCAAGCTAGCTTTGTCCCCAATGAGAAAGGAAACAAGCGCAATCTAATAGCATCACGAGGCTCCATTCAGTTTTCAAAGTCTCGCAAAATTCCAAAAATACTTCCAAGTGCAGATTTGATCTTCGAGGTGCTCCTCGAATTGATGTCGTTGGACCATAGATAGTAGCGTAGGTTTTAATTCAAATTGTTTGCTTCAATAGGGGTCTTCTAATACTCGATCTCAATCCCTTGTACTAGGTGCCGATAATCCCTTAAAGGTTTATTTTCGCTCGTCACCATGTCGAGGTCGATTGTTTTCTGAGGTTGTCAGAATCGTTTTCTAGCAAGGAAAGTTCTCTCTATCTCAGATCAATATCGAGAATTTCCCTATTATAAAGTGCGTGCGTACCTTGACAAGAGGCTTCCAAAACAAGAATTCGAATAGATACAAAAAGAAAAATAGGAACAATCAATATTGAACAAGAATTCAGATCAATCTAGATTAACTAAATCACGCTCAATTCAATATTGAGTGCCAATCCCGGCTGCGCCAAAAACTTGATGTGTTATTTTCGCATAAGTGCGGTTGTCGTCAAGTAATAAAAATATCGATCCCACGAGATTGGAACAATTAGAATGATCGTGATACCAAGTTATCTAGTAAATCAATGTATGGTTTAAGCTAAGAAAGCCGATCAATAACAACGAATGAGAAGAACGAGCTAAAAGTCGATAGTTGAGGAGAATCTCAGGATATGGGTTTCACCACGTCGATGATTTATAAGGTGATTTGATTCTTTCCTACCCCTATTAGAGTTTGTTTTGATGGAACCTATCCTAAGGTAAATCAACGGCCCCTTTCGAGGTCTCTGTTTTGTACTATCAAATTCAATTTACATCACGGTGTTAGAGCATAGGGGATCATAATCACTAAGGGGACTGTCACAAGACCCCATAAACCTCCTATTCTTACCTCTGTCACTAGGTAGAAACTGGATTTGATAGATCCATTAAGTCCATAAGAGTTCCTCTAGAGTCAAATTTCCTTTTTTCACGGTAGGTTTGCACGGGACCATAATCACTAAGGGACTGTCACGAGACCCCATGAGCCCTCGTGAGATACGCTACCGCTACTTGAGGAGTTTATCCTAGTTGGTTCGGGGTTTGGGAACTTGGGTTCCTGTTAGGTACTTCCTTAGCTCCTTAGGTTTGTCAATAAGAATCCAACGAAAACCAAATCAACACAAACAATAATTTAAGTAGTATAGATTATATCATCATCGTAAATCGTCAAAGGGCTACTCCCCCATCCTAAGATTACAGGACACTACTCCATAGTCGACAAGAGTTGCTAGAGAAAGAAAATACAATCTTGGATGCCATCTGCGTTCCTCTGCCAGCTCCTTCTCTTTTGCTTCCTCATTTGTCGATCCCTTTGCCCTCTTCTCTCCTCCTTTTTGACCATCCGCCTCCTCCTCTAGGGTTAGAATATCTTCTCTTTTATAGCCTTGCCTCCTCTTCAATTTAAGGCAATAGATTCCCACGAAGATCCTGATTGCTCGCAGAAAAGGAAGGCTGAAATCAGGCCAACACGCCCATGCCACATGAGGGCACCGGCGTGTCGCGGGTTTCCCACAAGGCGTGTTACGGTTTGAACTGGGGCGTGTCGCAGCTGCATAGGGCGTGTTGGCTGCTGGAATCACCGGCACGGGCGTGTTGCTCTTTGAACTCACGAGCGTGTTGTCTTGGCTCTCATGACCGCAGCGTGTCGATTCCCGCTGTGTTGTTTAATCGCCCTTCTTCTTCTGTTAACACAAAAACACCACGGATCTCTTCCTCCAAAATATGCTAATCATGATAAAATACATGTCTAGGATATGAAATGAGATAAAATGCACATATATAAAGTAGTGAAAACATAGCATGATTCACCCACATCAGGAGACAACCATGACCTGCTCCTGTGAAGCAGCCTCGACAGCATGCTTATGCTATTGACCGACTGAAGAGGTCGATCTACCTAGATGGGACGACGAACTATCAAAAAATTCCCACTATTTATCGACAATTAAAAGGATGTCCCATCCTTTTTCGGAAGGTGATGGGGAGAGTTGTAGCCTATGTTGGACTTTCCAAGCCGCAAAAACCGCTTTTTACGTTGCGAAAACCTCGGAAGCCCGACCACGGATCCGTGCGAAGTATAACAAAACTAAATTCATGTATGTATTTAAAACCTTAGATCTACATTAGATCTACAAGTTGAGAGCGTTACCCTTGATGCGACGACATTCGCTTATCCCGCTCGTCCAAATGGCTTGCCGGAACTTAAGAGTGTCAAGTGTACACTCCTCTATTGGTATCCACACACGACAAATGGTGGAGAAATACAACCTAGAGTGTGCTAGCACTCCTTGGAAGTTTTGGCCAAGATAGAGGATTGGGAGAGAGCATGAGAGGAAGAAGAACCAAGGAAGAAGAAGATAGAGTTACTCACAAAATCAATACTCATCCAATGAATAGTGGCCGACCACTTATTGTTGGGGGGTTACATGCATGCATGTAACTCCAAGAGCCAATGACTCTTGGTCTCCCTCATGAGGTGGCACCATATGATAAGTCCATGATGATATGGAACACCATCATTGGCCGGCCCACATGCCAAGTCACCATGACATGACAATTGGTCAAGTCAAAATTGACTATTCATCTTCCCTCTCAAGTCAAGTCAAACTTGACCTCTTATCTCCCATGGTTGATCAAATCTAACCACTTTATTCAAGTCAATTTGATTTAATGAATCTCTATTCATTAATTTAAATTGACTCAATGAATCAAATCTAAATTAGACTCATTCAACACTTAAATCAAATTGAGTCGAACTCAATTAGTCTAATTTGGATTACTCTTAATCAATTTGGTTCATCCCATGAACATAATCCTCATGGTTCATCATATGAACCTAATCTCCATCTAATTGCCCTATGTGTGTGACCCTATAGGTTCTTGTAACGTTGGCAATGCCCCTAAACTGATTTAGGAACATAAGCAATGAGCGGTATCTAGCAACACATCATTGCTACCCAAGTTACAAGAATGTTGAGCTCGAACATCACCTTTGTGACTAATAATTGTGACTCTCACAATATGTGACAAATGTTGGATCGATTGGATCGCTAGAGGGGGGGGGGTGAATAGCGATAGAAATTTTTTAGTACGAATTCATTTTTTAAAAAAAAACTTATATGCAGCAGAAAGATAAACGAAACAAAAAGTAAAGGAGACAATAGACACAAGAGATTTACTTGGTTCGTAGCCGAAGGCTACTACTCCAAGGCCCTAGTGGTCCTTGACCACATACGGAGGGCAAACTACTAAAGAACTCCCCCTCGTTGGAGGTAGGAGTTAGACGGATACAAAAAGCCCGAGGTAGAAGGACACTCCCCCTCTCCTCGTTATAATGAAAGCTTTACTAAAAGGAATAAACTGGAATACAATTTAGAACTTTCATTACCGACGACTTTAAAGGTTGGAGGTTGAAGCTCTAGTCGTCGTCTCGGCAGCGCTTCGTCGTAGGGATGTCGGAGAGTCGGAGCGTATCGGAAGTGTTGGTGCAAGGGCACTAGAAAATCGAACCTTGATTTTGATGATGACAAAGATTCAAAGTTAAGCTATTTTGTTATCTCATGTGATATGCTAAGTGTGCAGGAAGTGTTTAAACTAAGCCAAAGGTCGAGCGACATCCGGAGAATCTCAAGTTGAGAAACTGTGGTGGTCAGACGACACCAGGAGAACCTCGGGGAGTCGAGGAACCTCGGTGGTGACTGAAAGCTAAGCGACAGGTCAAGAGGACCAAAGGTAAGCTCCGTGTGTGGAGCGGTGGTAAGGACGTGTCATCGGTTAGAGGACAATCCTAGGCGTCGATCCAACTAAGGCTTCCGGAGGAATGCCGAAGTCAAGATCGGACAGTCAAAGGACTGTCACACTGCATGGCATTATGCATCTATTGTGCTAATCTTGTATTGCAGGAATTCTTAAGTGCAGTAGTCAACTGGAGATGTCAACAGTCGACTGAAGGCAGTCGACTGATGTAGACGAATCAGCCCAGTGCACAAGGTCAAAGAGATAGAGATTGATGCCGCCACCTTAGGATAAGATAAGCCACCACCTCAAGATAAGATAAGTCGCCACCTCAAGATAAGATAAGCTGCCACCTCAAGATAAGATCCACGAGTTTTGGATCTGGATCGGGACAAATTCCAAGGTGCAAATCTATAAAAGGAGGGGAGGACTCAAACCCAAATTAAAGAATCTCTCAAGTGCTCGTGCTCTCTACAACGCTACTCCGACCGTGCGTCATCTTCTAATTAATTGTTGGTATTATTATATTTTTGTACTTAATTTGTATAAGGACCGGTAAGGTTGTTACTGGCCTTATAATCATTGTAATCGTCTTGTCTCTTACCTCCAACGAGGAAGAGACTTTTAGTGATTGCCCTTCGGAAGCGATCAAGGATCGCAGGGCCTTGGATTAGCAGTCGGTGGGCTGTGAACCAAGTAAAAAGCTTTGTGTCTTTCTTGTGTTTATCTTTTGTTTTCCACTGCCTACTTGGTTTTAATTGTCGAAAAAGAAAAGTTTTCACTAACGCTATTCACCCCCCCTCTAGCGTTTCAAATCGATCCAACAATTGGTATCAGAGCGGGGGCGCTCAGATTCGGTGCAACCACCGATTGAGCATTTTCTTTTCTTTATTTTTATTTTTTATTTTTAATTATCTCCTGCACTACTAATCTAAGACCAAGTCTTGGGACTTTTTGGTTTGTATTTTTTTTGCAAGTATTAGAAGACCGTTGACCGAGCTAACCATGGAAGAGTATCGCTCAATGCCTAAAGGTAACAATGTCAATTTAAATTTTAAATTCCATATTATTTGTTTCAAGTGCAGGGAGAGAGGACACTATAAAAATAAGTGTCATACTCGTAAGACTCGAACGACAAAATCGTGCAAAGGAGACACCATTGCGAGTACGAAGAACAAGGAGCACATCAAGTGCTTTCTGGAAGATTCGCCACTACAAGAATCGATGTCCGAGAAAAGGTTAGTAAAATTAATAATTTTGAAAAGTTGAGTTTTAGAATAGTTGATAATTTAGATAAATTGTGTAATTGTTGTCAATTAAATAATACAATTAATAATTCAACTAATAAAAAATTAATTAATTCAGATTTAATTAGTTTAAATAATAATAATAACAATATCATAGAAGAAAATGATCAAATTAATCTTACATTTGATAAAATTAACCAAGAGATTAATCAAATTTTTAGTTTAATTAACATAGATCTAGATCAAGTTAAGGATAAAACCAACCTAGGACTTAATCAGAATAATCAAAACCTTGATCAGAATAATCAAACCATAGGACAGATCATCAAATCCTAGATCTTATTAATCTAGATAATTCTGAATTAAAAAATTCTATTTTGAAAAATTCAACCATAAAAAATTCGAAATTAACTTTAAAAAATTCCAAAGATAATCTAAATAATTCTAATAATAATTCTACCTTTAAAAACTCTAATAATCTTATCTTAAATAATTCTAATAATAATTCTCCCTTTAAAAACTCTAACAATCTTATCTTAAATAATTCTAATAATTCTACCTTTAAAAACTCTAGCAATCTTATCTTAAATAATTCTAATAATAATTCTACCTTTAAAAACTCTAACAATCATATCTTAAATAATTCTAACAATAATTCTACTTTTAAAAAGTCTAATAATCTTATCTTGAAAAAGTCTAATAATATTATTTTGAAAAATTCTAATAATCCTATTTTAAATAATTCACAATCTAACTTAATTAAAAATTCAAAATTAGTTAATCAAACCAATAAAATTAATTATAATAGAGTACCATTTGATTATACACAAATTAATAATCTAGCAATTAAACCTTCAACTTTTAAAAATTCAACTAATAAATATGTAGACTTGGGTTACAAGTCTAAGCTAACAAAAAATCAAGACACTAAAATTTGTAAACCTAATTATAATAAAGTATCTTATAACTATGGAACAAATAAAAGTCCACCTAAGAAAATAACCATTTCTTTAAATTGATTGAATGTAGCTTGCTCATGCATACATATCATTATCATGCTTATTTTGTCATGTCATACATACTAGTTAACTCTCATAGAATGGTTAGATAGGAAATAATTAATTAATCTTGACAACATAGTATCAGGATGCGCTAAGATGATAGTACGTTAAGGAAACGAAGTCAAGTGTATCCGAGTTGGATAAGGAGTATCTAGCTTGGTGCATTTAACTAAGTGGAACTAACTGAAGCTACCTCACCACATCCTAAACTAGTTAGACCAGGACGTAACCCTAAGTGAATTAAGTGTGTAATTTCCTAAGTTGGCTTTGTCTAAGGAAGTGGTCGTTGTTCCGATCAAAGAAGGCCCCTGTGCCTCGCCACAACCTGGAAGCCCTCTTTTGAAATGTTCACTTAACTAACTAAAGGTTAAATCTGAATCTAACCCAAGATTAATTAATTTCTAAGGCATTAAATTAAATTCATCTCACAATACCTATAAGGATAACTTGGTTGATCATATAGAATGGGTGAGATGGTAAGGACAACAAATTAAAAATGATTTTGAAAATGATTTCAAATTTTATATACACATAAATAGATTCTTAAAACTATTCTTATTGGTTGCCATGATTATTGTGCGTAGTTATATGTAGTTTTCAAAACAACTATGCTTCTTAAAATGATGGTTAGTTGACCAATACTAAAAATCTAAATCTTTAGGTCAACTTTAGATACCTAGACCCTTTGGACACTTAGGTGAGCCTTCCTTATGGCCAACAAGGATGCCCTAAGAGTTTGTCGGACAAAGGAGACCCTCTAGATAAGTCTTCCTTGTGGCTAACAAGGATGTTAGGTTAAGGGGGAGGTTCTAATTGGATAATCATCATAGAAGTTGTTAAAAAATATTTTTTTAAAAAATCATCAATATTTTCTAAATTTAAATCCTTCTTTTGATAATATGCCAAGGGGAGAAGACTTAAGTTGGACAAACTTAGTATCTAGCTACCTCCGATTTGGCATAAAAACCAATAGACATGAGCCTTTAAAATGTTTTTTTCTTTCTCAAAATTTTATAACAATGTTAAAGGTTAGGGGTCACATTCTAACCTAGGATATACATTGTTGGTGCAGATCTAGAAACCTAAACTCCTAAGTATTAAAGAAAGTTGAACATATTAAATCAACTTGATTAGCATGTTTAAAAATTCTATTTCTTGGCAATGTACCCAATATAAAGTTATTTTTGATATATGTTAAAGGGGGAGAGAGAATAAAGTTAAGAGGTTACTTACTTTTTCTTTCCCAAAAAGTAATTGTTTTTCAAAATCACCCAGGTTAAGGGAGGTACCCTTAAGGGGATGTTTTGAAAAAGACTGCTCAATGTTTATCGCTTATTTTCTCTTAACTTTGAATTGGTTTGCCATAGATCAAAAAGGGGGAGATTGTTGGTGCAGGGGCACTAGAAAATCGAACCTTGATTTTGATGATGGCAAAGATTCAAAGTTAAGCTATTTTGTTATCTCATGTGATATGCTAAGTGTGCAGGAAGTGTTTAAACTAAGCCAAAGGTCGAGCGACATCCGGAGAATCTCAAGTTGAGAAACCGTGGTGGTCAGACGACACCAGGAGAACCTCGGGGAGTCGAGGAACCTCGGTGGTGACTGAAAGCTAAGCGACAGGTCAAGAGGACCAAAGGTAAGCTCCGTGTGTGGAGCGGTGGTAAGGACGTGTCCTCGGTTAGAGGACAATCCTAGGTGTCGATCCAACTAAGGCTTCTGGAGGAATGCCGAAGTTGAGATCGGACAGTCAAAGGACTGTCACACTGCATGGCATTATGCATCTATTGTGCTAATCTTGTATTGCAGGAATTCTCAAGTGCAGTAGTCAACTGGAGATGTCAGCAGTCGACTGAAGGCAGTCGACTACTAAGAGGATCAGTCGACTGATGTAGACGAATCAGCCCAGTGCACAAGGTCAAAGAGATAGAGATTGATGCCGCCACCTCAGGATAAGATAAGCCACCACCTCAAGATAAGATAAGTCGCCACCTCAAGATAAGATAAGCTGCCACCTCAAGATAAGATCCACGAGTTTTGGATCTGGATCGGGACAAATTCCAAGGTGCAAATCTATAAAAGGAGGGGAGGACTCAAACCCAAATTAAAGAATCTCTCAAGTGCTCGTGCTCTCTACAACGCTACTCCGACCGTGCGTCATCTTCTAATTAATTGTCGGTATTATTATATTTCTGTACTTAATTTGTATAAGGACCGGTAAGGTTGTTACTGGCCTTATAATCATTGTAATCGTCTTGTCTCTTACCTCCAACGAGGAAGAGACTTTTAGTGTTTGCCCTTCGGAAGCGATCAAGGATCGCAGGGCCTTGGATTAGCAGTCGGTGGGCTGTGAACATGTAAAAAGCTTTGTGTCTTTCTTGTGTTTATCTTTTGTTTTCCGCTGCCTACTTGGTTTTAATTGTCGAAAAAGAAAAGTTTTCACTAACGCTATTCACCCCCCCTCTAGCGTTTCAAATCGATCCAACAGGAAGCACTTGGAAGCTTTTGAATTGATAAAAAACCCTAGGTTTGACCCTCCTTTTATAGCCTTTGAGCCCCTCATCAAATGGGTCTTTAGCCAATCACAAATGGGCACAAAACCCCTTGAAAAATGGTGATAACTCTTGACTACTCGAGGCTGATCCTTTGACCGGTGATCGGTGATGGCCATCATCGATCGGTGATGGGCACATCGATCGATTCACCGACCTTGACTGACTCATTGTTTGACGGCAGTCGAGTCCTCCAAGCTGGCAGTCGACTGATGCTAGCTGCAAGGCAAGGTTAGCTCAACAAAAATATAATTTCAATGGTCGTCGACCATCCGATCTCGACCTAGACCATCTATAAGAAGTCTTTGGTCGGATCTACGCTTAAGATCATCCCCGTAAAGAGGATACGACCTTACTTATGCTCGCACACACGAGCTTACCTCAGTACTTACGTGTTGCTTTTGCTTCCGGCCTTCCACTCAATTTCTTCGGCTCCCTCCGTAGTCTCTTGAGTGTCGCCCGACCACCGCGGCTTCCTCCGGGTGTCGCTAGCCTTCAGCTCCAACGTTGAGACTTTTCTGCACACTTGATTTAGCTCATGAGATAACAATATATGCTTAACTTTGTATCGTTTGCTATAATCAAAACTTAGGTTCGACTTAGGTGTCTACTGCACCAACAATCTCCCCCTTTTTGATTTATGGCAAACCCACATACAAAGTTAAGTAAGCGACATGAAGAGTAATAATGTGCATGAGAAACAAAAAATATGAAGATTAAGTTGGAGTAGTAAGGATTTTCTTCAAGTACTCCCCCTTGAGGAAACCTCCCCCTTGACCGAGGGTGAGTCTTGAAGAAAGACCTTAATCCTCCCCCTTGAGGGTTGCTTTAAGTAATTAACATTACTTAAAGTTGGCCTTAGTAAAACGTTTTAGTTAAGCCCTTTCTTCCCCTTAAGTAAATCATTAACGACATAAAGTTTAAAAAATAAGTTTAAGTAAAACGTAGACGACACAAATAAGTTTAAGTTAAGAATTCTTTGGCCTTTTGGTAAAAGTTAACTAAGTTTTAACTTTTTGCTTTAAATATGAAGTAAGAGTTAAGTTAAAAAAAAATTTTGACCCCTTAACTTTGGCCTCTTTCTCCCCCTTTTGCCGTATATCGAAAAGAGTAAGGGGTGTGTGGAAAACAAAATAAGTGTTAAATTTAAAGTCCAAGCATGTTCCCCATTTTAAAAAAAAAATAATATACTGAAAATAAGCTCATCTATAAAATGTTCGACTCATATTTGGCTTGATTGATATGTAAGATCAACCAGTCCTGGTCAGAGTCGGTTAGTATGTATGATTATACTCCGTGGTTCATAGCGATGCATTAGCTCTACATCTGGAACCAGGAGTAAGGTCCTAACATCTCACGCCCATCTACGTGGCTAAGTACACAAACACATTAGTCCTATGTGTTGTGAGATGTACTGGCTCCTTAAATCTATAGGTGCATGATATCTAAGGTATGTCCTATGCTAGTTCCATAAAAATGAAATTAAAGAAATAGTAGTAAGAACATATAATTTGCATGTACCTATTCTATTACGCACATGCCCAATTTTCGTCTTAATAGACTAAATTCGGCTTCGGGTAGGGGTTTAGTAAATAGATCTGCCAAGTTAGACTTCGATTCGACGTATTCGAGGTGTATGGATCCGTTGGCCACATGTTCTCGAATGAAATGGTGTTTGACCTCTATATGTTTGGTCCTAGAGTGACATATCGGATTCTTTGCAAGATTAATTGAACTAATGTTATCTACATGAAGTTTAGTATTCGTAAAGTCTAACTTAAAGTCGCGGAGGGTGTGCTTCATCCAAAGAAGCTGCATGACACACTCACCCATCGCGATGTATTCGGCTTCGGTGGTAGATAAAGCAACACAGTGTTGCTTCCTACTGCACCAACTCACTAGACTCGAGCTGAGAAGTTGACAACAACCACTCGTACTTTTTCTATCGAGCTTACTACCGGCATAATCCGAATCGGAGTAGCCGATTAGTTCGAACTCCGTAGATCTAGGGTACCAAATACCAACGTTAAGTGTACCCTTAAAATATCTAAGGATACGCTTAACTAGGGTTAGGTGAGACTCCTTAGCACAGGTTTGAAACCTGGCGCACATACTTACTGCGAATAGGATGTCGGGCCCATAGCTAAGTATAGAGACTCCTATTACGCTCCTATAGTATTTTAAGTCAATGGACTTACTTTCTAGGTCTTCTCCTATGTTAACATTTATTGCCATTGGGGTGTTTATTACCTTAGCGTCTTGCATTCCAAATCTTTTAATTAACTCCTTAGTGTATTTTTGTTGATATAGGTATATACCATCCTTAGTTTGTTTAATTTGTAGACCTAAAAAGAAACTCAACTCGCCTACCAAGTTCATTTCGAACTCACTTTCCATGAGTGAAATGAACTCGTTTAGTAAGGCTGAGTTAGAGGTTCCAAAAATTATATCGTCTACATAAATTTGAGCTATGAATATTTCTTTACCTAAGGTTTTTACGAAGAGAGTTGGGTCAACTAAGCCTTGGTTAAACCCTTTTGACTTAAGATGGATTGAAAGTCTCTCGTACCAAGCTCGAGGAGCTTGTTTAAGTCCATAGAGAGCTTTCTTAAGTTTTAGAACATGGTCGGGTTTATCTAGATTTTCGAATCCGGGGGGTTGGCTAACATAAACTTCTTCTTTAATGTATCCATTTAGGAATGCCGACTTAACATTCATTTGAAACAGCTTAAATCCTCGATGTGCGGCATAAGCTAGCAACATTCGAATGGATTCGAGTCTAGCTACTGGGGCATAGGTTTTGTCGTAATCTAAGCCTTCGACTTGGCTAAACCCTTTGGCGACTAACCTAGCCTTGTTTCTAACTACTTCACCTTTATCATCAAGCTTATTTCGAAACACCCACCTTGTTCCAATTATCATTTTGTCTTTAGGTGGTGGTACTAATTCCCACACTTCATTCCTAGTAAATTGAGCTAGCTCTTCTTGCATTGCAATAATCCAATCGGGATCAAGCAGAGCTTGTTCAATTGATTTGGGTTCTATCTTTGAAATTAAGGAAATTTGACTAAGGTTCCTATAGGATGCTCTAGTTCGAACTCCTAGATTAGGATCTCCTATCACTTGATCGATAGGGTGGTTAGTCTGAATCCTAGATTGGGTTGGGTTTGTATCACCTAATGCTTGATCAATGGGGTGACTTGGTTGAACACTAGTTTGACTCGGATCACTTGTCACTTGGTCGACAAGAGAAGTTGGTTGATGTGGATTAGACTCGATCTCGTGGTGGAGGCAGTTTGGTATCGATGGGCTCAACACTTGGGGTCAATAAGGGTTTTGTAGGTTGGTACTTCATCAAATACTACTTTGATAGTCTCCTCGACTCTAAGGGTGTCGTGGTTATATACTCTATAAGCTCGACTTGTAGTCGAGTATCCTAGAAAGATTCCGGTCGTGGTTTTGGATGTAAATTTCTCTAGGTAATCCTTAGTGTTTAGGATATGTACCTTACACCCAAATACCCTAAAGTACTTGATGTTAGGTATTTTATCATTATAAATCTCGTACGAGGTCTTAAGGTGCCTTTTACCATAAGGATCCTATTTTGGACATAGCATTGACTCACGGCTTACCAAAACCTATCTGTAGGTCGTATTCGCTCAACATGGTCCTAGTGGCTTCTTGTAGAGTTGGTTTTTACATTCCCACTAGGCCATTTCTTTGAGGGGTCCTAGGGCAAGAGAATTCATGGTGGTATCCGTTAGGTTAGTCGGTGAAAACTTTGATTTTCAATTCACCACCATGATCGCTTCTAAGTCTTTTAACCTTAAGGTCTTTTTGATTCTCGATTAATTTGAATAGATTGATTAATTGATCTAGGGTATCATTTTTATGTTTGATGAACCTAACCCAGGTAAACCTGGAGTAGTCGTCAATTATGACTAAGCAATATTGACTTCTATTGAGTGACTTGGCTCCATGTGAATCGAATAGATCCATATGCAGGAGCTCAAGTACACTTGAGGTTCGTTCTTGGTTAGTTAACTTGTGTTGTGTCCTAGGTTGTTTTCCTTGTTGACAAGCATTACAGATTTTATTAACCAAGTTGTTGAGGTTGGGTAAGCCTCTGACTAAGCCACTCTGACTCATCTTGTGGACGAGTCTTGGGTGCGAGTGACCGAGTCGTCGGTGCCACAACCATGATTCCTCTTCCTGTGTCATAAGACATTTGGCTGAGGATTTGATTAAGTTAATTGTGTAAATGTTATTTGTCCTAGTTCCTTTGAGTATTGTTTTAGCTGTTTTATTTGTTTTAATTACACATTCATTTTCTAAAAATATGACCTTATAGTTATTGTCACATAATTGGCTTACGCTAAGCAGGTTATATTCAAAATTCTCTACAAGTAATACATTTTTAATAACAAAATTCGAGTTAAGCTCGATATCACCTGATCCGATGATTTTGAGCTTGCCGTTATTCCCAAAGGCTACCGATCCTTGTCGTTTGAATCGAAACTTTGTAAATTTGAGTTGATCCCCGGTCATGTGTCGGGAGCAACCGCTGCCCATCATCCATTGGTCCTACACACAAGGTGGTTGGATTGGATGTTAGATTCTTTATAAATTTTTTTTTAAAAAAGGTTGTAAGTTTTTAAACCTAGGTCATCACACCTGTGTCTATATGATCAAGCATGTTATACTTACGTGGTTTTTGTGAGATGACTTCCAATTAAGTTGATTAAGTGGATTTAGGTTCAAGTAATTTTATGTTAGATTTGGATTTAACCCTAGGCTTGTCAAGTTTACCTTTTCAAGATCATGGCTTCCAGGTCGTGGCGAGGCACAGGGGCCTTCTTTTATCGGATCATCGACCACTTCCTTAGACAAAGCCATTTTCAAGAAAAAGATGACTTGACTCACCTAAGACTATTCCTAGTCGAACTGGTTATTTTTGAAAAGAGGTTTTTGAAAAGAGGCTCCCCGAGGCTCAATCTTTTCGAAGAATTTTAGTTGGTTATGTTTTTGAAAAGAGGCTCCCCGAGGCTCAATCTTTTCGAAGAATTTTAGTTGGTTATGTTCGTGTTCTAAGTGAGTTCACAAGTTTTAAAGCACAAACTTTCTAAGTTAAAGCATGCAATTTCTAAGTTAAAGCACAAACTTTCTAAGTTAAAACATGCAATTTCTAATTTAAAGCACAAACTTTCTAAGTTAAAACATGCAATTTCTAAGTTAAAGCACAAACATGTTTTGTACTGGCTCCCCCTAGACCGTTGAATCGGTTCGGTCTATCCACATAGTGGATTTGGTCCTTGGGAATCCAGTACGGGTTGGATCCTAGAGTTGAAATCAAAAGGTTCTTAGGTGTTAGGGCAATCTCTTGCCGTAATATGGTTTTGATGGTGTGGCAAAGGGTTTAAGTTAGTTTGATATGTTGATTTGATATGTGCGTTGAAGTCGTGCAGGACTTAGTAATTCGCACATGGAACCGTGGCGAGTTTCACATCTCATGACTCGTGCCTTGAGTCGGTGAAGGATAGCTTTACGGAAGCCGTGCGCTTGGAGCATCCGAGGGACCGCCGGACGAGAAGCTTGGAGTGAAGCCGGAGGAAGTAGACTTCGAGGCAAGAGACGCGAAGGAGCATTGCAGAGCCGTGCGCCTGATGCTGCCGAGGGACGTGGCCGAGAACGAAGAGAACTTCGAAGGCGAGGGACTCCGAGAGATGAGAGTGAGCGATTGTAACCCGGGAAGGGGTAGCTCTTAGGTGAAACTTGGCCATTTGGCCAAGTGTCGGATGAGTTTTTCCGACACCAGTCGACTGCCATGTCATGGCAGTCGACTACTCTGAGTCGAGTGAGTTCGAGTATCGAGATCGGATTGTAGCGTGAGCATTGCCATATGGCGTGAATGAACCATCGATCGACCTCATCGATCAGCGCAATGATCGGTGGTCAATAGGGTTCGATCCGCGAAGCTGAGCCGATCGGGGGCGTCGACTACGAGGCGTGATCGGTGATGAGGTCCATCGATCGCCAAGAGTTCCGTTGGACTACAACGGTCGAGATCCGACGTGTTCGGAGGCCGTTGTAGTGACGGCAGTCGACTACCAAGGCCAGCAGTCGACTGATGGCGGCCAACGAGAAGGAAATAGCCCTCTCTATAAAAAGGGAGGGTGTAAGCCTTTAAGAGGCTAATAATTATGCTCCAAGTGATCTTCCTAGTGCCCCACTAGCTCTAAACTCTTCTTACTCACTTTTACTCCATTCTATTTGTAAGAAGAGTGATCTTGATTGTAAAGGTTACCTCCACCTAGCTTGGTGCAAAGGAGAGACCATTTAGTGGATTGGTTTAGCGGAGTGATTCACCGAGGACGAATTGGGGACCGTGGATTAGCGGCGTAGCCGTGAACCACGTTACATTCTTTATTAGCATTTTTTTTTCTCATATTTCTATTTGCTTGTCTTTATTAGTCTTCCGCTTGTGCTAATTAATTTTGTAGACGAGCAAATACCGGCATCCAAACGAAAAGGGCTATTCACTCCCCTCTAGCCGGCGCACCGATCCCCAACATTAGGGACCCATGCTTGGACATGTTTCCTATGTCGACTTACAATCGACATATACGACCTATTAGTCGTGTTTGAGTTAAACCCTAGTCCAACCTTGTTGTACACGGCCCTTTGAGATCCAAGTAGGAGGTCAAGTCCTTTGGATCCCGAAGTGAACCTTTCCAACGTGTTCCTAAGATCTTCGACTTGACTTTTCAAGAGAGAGTTCTCAACTTCGAGCTTTTCAACTCGAGTTGAGTCCTTCTCTTGAACTCGACTAGTCGAAGAGGTTAGGGAGACCTCGTGTTTGAGGAGTTTAACCTCCTCAACAAGGGTCTCGACCTTGGACTCGGACTTAGCTAACTTCCTAGACAAAAACCTAACCGTATTATGTAAAGTATTAAATAAAGTTTGACTTACTTTAAGGATATCTTTTGAACCGGATGTGTATTCGTAGCTTGACTTGAAGGTAGCCGTCAGAGTCCGAGTCATCCTCGAGTTCGACTCAAGTTCAGTTCGGTCCGTGTCTGACTCAATCGATTTCGCCATGAAGACGTGGTCTTCGTCTTCTTCGGATGACGCTTCTTCCCATGTCGCGTTGAGGGCCTTCTTGTGCTTAGGTGCTCGGTGGTTGAGCTTGGGGCACTCGGACTCGATATGTACAAACCTGTTACACTCATAACACCTAATATTAGAACTTTTAGGCTTACCTTGGTTGGGTCGAGTTGTGGTTCGCTTTCGTCCCTTGGCTATCCTTCGAGCTAGGTTCATTAGTTCGGCAGTCAACTCCGGGTCAACTTCTTCTTGGACTCGCCTTCCTCCTCGGTTGGTGGTGGCTTGCTTGCATTTTCTTCTTCTTTGAACTGCAAACAAGGCTATACCCTCTCAGTTCCGAGTTGGATCGCTTCATGTAATTCAAATCGAAAAAGAGTTCATCTAACCTAATTTTATAAAGATCCTTGGAGACCTTGTAGGAATCGACCATTGATTCCCACAATGTAGTCATCGGAAACGAGTTTAGAACATACCTTATAAGGTCGCGGTTTTCGACCTTTTGCCCGATTGCGTGTAGGTTGTTGACTATATCTTGGACACGGGCATGGAGTTGCGTCGCGGACTCGTGTTCCTGCATTTTTAGGTTATATAGTTTATTGAAAAGAAGATCACGCTTACATACCTTGGCTTCATCGGTCCCTTCGTGTAGCTCCACTAGTTTCGTCCAAAGATCTTTTGCGCTTATGAAGGGGCCGACGCGATTTAGCTCCTCCTTGGATAGGCCGCATTAGAGGATTTGTGTTGCCTTGGCATCGGCTTCGACTTGTCATTTTGTTGCAATGGTCCATTGATCATAATCCAAGGAGTCACCCACTTCATTAGTCGGAAGTGTGAAACCCGTTTGGATTATGATCCACATCTCGATTTGGGTTTTGAGAAAGCATTCCATCCGACCCTTCCAATAACGGAAGTCATCTCCGTTGTAAAACAGAGGTCGGACGGTGCTAAAACCCTCGAGATGGGCCATTAGAACAAAAGACCGAAGGAGACGAAGACGAAGAAACTAGCAATGACAAAAACACGAAAGCAAGTACCAAGACTCGCGTCTTGGATTAGTAGTGCGGGAGAGAAACTTAACAAAGCGAAATAAAATAAAAAAACAGAATTAAAAGAAAAATAAATCTGTAAAAAAAGGCTAGATTGGTGGTTTCACCAAATCTTAGTAACCCCCGGCTCTGATACCAATTGTTGGATCGATTGGATCGCTAGAGGGGGGGGTGAATAGCAATAGAAACTTTTTAGTACGAATTCGTTTTAAAAAAAAAAACTTATATGCAGCGGAAAGATAAACAAAACAAAAAGTAAAGGAGACAATAGACACAAGAGATTTACTTGGTTCGTAGCCGAAGGCTACTACTCCAAGGCCCTAGTGGTCCTTGACCACGTACGGAGGGCAAACTACTAAAGAACTCCTCCTCGTTGGAGGTAGGAGTTAGACGGATACAAAAAGCCCGAGGTAGAAGGACACTCCCCCTCTCCTCGTTATAATGAAAGCTTTACTAAAAGGAATAAACTGAAATACAATTTAGAACTTTCGTTACCGACGACTTTAAAGGTTGGAGGTTGAAGCTCTAGTCGTCTTGGCGCCGTCGTAGGGATGTCGGAGAGTCGGAGCGTATCGGAAGCACTTGGAAGCTTTTGAATTGATTAAAAACCCTAGGTTTGGCCCTCCTTTTATAGCCTTTGAGCCCCTCATCGAATGGGTCTTTAGCCAATCACAAATGGGCACAAAACCCCTTGAAAAATGGTGATAACTCTTGACTACTCGAGGTTGATCCTTTGACGATGATCGATGGCCATCATCGGTGATCGATGCGCATCGATCGATTGCGACCTTCGACACTCATTGTTTGATCGGTCGAGTCCTCCAAGCGACGGATGCTAGCTGCAAGGCAAGGTTAGCTCAACAAAAACATAATTTCGATGGTCGTCGACCATCCGATCTCGACCTAGACCATCTATAAGAAGTCTTTGGTCGGATCTACGCTTAAGATCATCCCCGTAAAGAGGATACGACCTTACTTACGCTCGCACACACGAGCTTACCTCAGTACTTACGTGTTGCTTTTGCTTCCGGCCTTCCACTCAATTCCTTCGGCTCCCTCCGAAGTCTCTTGAGTGTCGCCCGACCACCGCGGCTTCCTCCGGGTGTCGCTAGCCTTCAGCTCCAGCGTTGAGACTTTTCTGCACACTTGATTTAGCTCATGAGATAACAATATATGCTTAACTTTGTATCGTTTACTATAATCAAAACTTAGGTTCGACTTAGGTGCCTACTGCACCAACAACAAAGTCCCTCTATCCTTGACATCTAGATTGACCAATTGAGGCATAGACCGTGTTATCCTCGGTACAATCTATCTTGAACTCCAAGTAGACTCACACTAATCAAATGAGCTGAATATCTCATATTGGCTCATTTGGGCATGGCCATGCACTTCGTGGACTCACTCTATCAAGAATAACGATGTCACTCCCGTCATATAGGAGGGATAGATCCCATCTACATCACTCACATCCCTCCGCATAATTTGTTACATACCCAGTAATCACCTTTATAGTCCACCCATTTACGGGTGACGTTTGACGAAGCCAAAGTATGCAACTCCGTATATAGGGAACCATGCTGACTTCAAGTCAGAGAAGTAATAATCATACTAATAGTCACATGAGAAAGTATATGACACTCATATAACGATCCATGATACTTTCTCATGGCGGGTCATTCAGTATACATTCTCCAATGCATACCCAAGTGTCAACTTGATATCTCATATCCATGACTTGTGAGATCAAGTCATCGTGTTGACCTACATGCTTGTCTCTACGCATTAACATTGTCCCTGAATGTTAATACTTGACTAGGAATGATTAAGAGTAGTGTTCTCTATATCATCTCATTATCGATTCAACCAATCAATTGATATAGATAAGAGCTTTCTACTCAAGGATGTTATTATACTCAGTTATTTGGCACCAATACAAGTAAATATAATAACCATACCTTTATAAATAGGAATATGATACAATAAAGTCCATACAACAATCATCACATGATTGACTCTAGGACTTTCACTAACAATCTCCCACTAGCACTAGTGCCAATCACCGTAGTATCTAATACCCAATGACCTAGTGTGACCATCATGCTTTTTCTATGCCTAAGCCTTGGTCAAGGGATCTGCGATGTTAGCCTCTGTGGGTACTCACAGCGCCTCCATTCAAACAAAACACGAACCCTGACTGCGATCTATAATCATCCTGGTCAGTTTGGAAGCTGACATCACTGTAACCCTTTACAGCTAGCTCCTCATCGCCTCCAAGTATCAAGAAATATTCTTTAGTCCTTCTCAAGTAGTTAAGAATATTCTTGACTGTTATCCAGTGACGCTCACCTGGATCTGACTGGTATCTACTCGTCATGCTCAAAGCATACGAGACATTTGGATGAGTACATAGCATGGCGTAAATGATAGATCCTATAGCAGATGCATAAGGGATCTTATCCATGCGGTCTCTCTCCTCTCTAGAAGAGGGACTTTGAGTCTTCGAAAGACTCACACCATGTGACATCGGCAAAAGTCTCTTCTTGGAATTCTGCATGGCAAACCATAGTAATACCGTGTCAATATATGTACTATGACTTAGGCCAAGCAGTCTCTTAGATCTATCTCTATAGATCTTGATGCCTAGAATATAAGCTGCTTCTCCTAAGTCCTTCGTTGAGAAGCACGTCCCCAGCCAAGTCTTCGCAGACTATAGCGAAGGGATGTCATTCCCAATGAGTAGTATGTCATCCACATATAATACAAGGAAGATAACTGTGTTCCCATTAACCCTCTTGTAGACACAGGGTTCATCTTCATTCTTGATGAAACCAAACTGTTTGATCGCATCATCGAATCGAAGATTCCAGCTCCGAGAAGCTTGCTTTAGCCCATAAATGGACCTATACAGCTTGCATACCTTCCCAGTATGCTGTGGATCTACAAAACCCTCAGGTTGTATCATGTACACATCCTCGAGCAAGTTTCCATTTAGAAACATAGTTTTGACATCCATCTTCCAGATCTCATAATTGTGGTATGCTGCAATAGCAAGTATAATCCGAATGGACTTAAACATCGCCACTGGAGAAAAGGTTTCATCATAGTCAATACCAAGAATTTGCTTGAAACCTTTAGCCACCAATTGGCCCTTATAGGTATGCGTAAGTCCATCCATGTCAGTCTTTCTCTTAAAGACCCACTTACACCCAATGGGTTTCACCCCTTCAGGTGGATCAACCAAAGTCCATACTTGGTTGGTGTACATGGATTCCATCTTGGATCTCATGGCCTCTAGCCATTTCTCAGAGTCTAGGCTCATTACAGCTTCCTGATAGGAGATAGGCTCATTCTCAATGAGCATAACGTCATCATGGTCAGACAAGAGAAATGAGCTTCCTGATAAGAAGTAGGTCTACCTCAACAGGTGGTTGTTCCACAACTCTTTGTGCAACAATCTCATCACCCACAACACTTTGTGGTTCCTGTTCAACCTCAATCAAGGCCTTAGTGCTATGGTCCTTATCTTGAATTTCTTCAAGATCGAACGTACTCCCACTAGTTTTTCTAGAAACAAAATCCCTTTCTAGAAAAATGCCAGTCTATGCATCAAACACTTTGTGCTGACTGGGAATGTAGAAGTAATATCCCTTCATATCTTTGGGATATCTAACAAAATAGCAATTATCGAATTTGGGTCCCAGTTTGTCTGAGACTTGACGTCGAATGTAAGCCTCACAACCCCAAATCCTCATGAAAGACATCTTGGGATTTCTCCCTGTCCATATCATATATGGTGTCTTTATCACAACCTTAGATGGTATATGGTTAAGTGTGAAGGCTGTTGTGTCTAGAGCATATCCCCAAAAGGATATAGGAAGATCTGTGTGACTCATCATAGATCGTACCATATCTAATAGGGTATGATTCCTCCTTTCGGATACACCATTCCACTATGGTGTTCCAGGAGGAGTGAGTTGGGATAGTATCCCACACTCAGCTTGATAGTCATGAAACTCATTGCTAAGGTGTTCACCACCTCGATCTGATCGAAGTATCTTAATACTCTTGCCAAGCTGGTTTTGTACTTCATTCTTGAATTCTTTGAACTTTTCAAATGATTCTTATTTATGTGTCATGAGATACACATAACCATATCTACTGAAGTCATCAGTAAATGTAATGAAGTACCTGTAACCACCTCTAGCAGCAACATTGAAAGGGCCACATACATCACTATGTATAAGTCCTAACAAGTCTGTTGCTCTTTCACTGTGTCTACTAAAGGGAGTCTTGGTCATCTTGCCTAAAAGGCAAGACTCGCATGTCTCATATGATTCAAAATCAAATGAGTCTAGCAGCCCATCCTTATAGAGCTGAGATAAGCGACTCTCATTTATGTGACCTAAGCGACAATGCCAGAGATATGTTTGGTTCAACTCATTTGACATGAACCTTTTGGTACTTATGTTATAGATGGGGCTCTCTAAGTCTAGAAAATAGAGTCCGTTCATTAGAGATGAACTACAATAGAACATATCATTTAAATAAACCGAACAATATTTGTTCTTTATTATAAATGTAAAACCTTTCTTGTCCAAACAAGAAATCGAAATTATGTTCTTAGTTAAAGCAGACACATAACAACATTCATCTAGTTCTAGTACAAGCCCAGTGGGCAGAGATAGATCATAAGTTCCTACAACAACAACAGCAACTCTTGCTCCATTGCCTACTGGTAGGTCCATCTTGCCCTTTGTTAATGCCCTGCTATTTCTCAGCGCCTGCACATTGGTACAAATGTGAGATGCACATCCGGTATCTAATACTCATGATGTAGAAATAGATAGATTGATTTCTATAACATTTATACCTGAAGTAGAAGTCTCACTTCTCTTCTTCTTAAGATCTTCCAGGTATGCTTTGCAGTTACGCTTCCAGTGTCCAGCTTCCTTGTAGTGGAAGCAAGCCCCTTCCTTGGCCACCCCTCCTTTGGGTTTCAGTTCTTTGCCTTTGCCCTTGGCTTGGGACTTTCCCTTACCTTTAGGCTTGCCCTTGCCTTTCGTCTTTTGCACCATCAAAATGGAGTCAGATTTTCCCTTCTTAAGGTTGAGCTCGTGATTCTCAACATCTTTGAGCATCTCGAACTTTATTAATTTCATTCATGTTGTAATTCATGACAAATTGATTGTAGCTTTGTGGCAAAGACTGCAAGATCAAGTCAGTGGCCAGCTCTTGGCCAAGTGGGAATATCAATCTCTGTAGATTTTCTACGTACCCAATCATCTTGAGTACATATGGACCTACGGGAGTCCCATCTTGCATCTTGGACTGAAACAATGCCTTAGAGACTTCATATCTCTCATGCCTTGCTTGTCCTTGATATAGTTGACGAAGATGTTCAACCGTATCATAAGCATTCATGAACTCATGTTGCTTCTGAAGCTCAGAGTTCATGGTCGCGAGCATGAGACATGACACATCTAATGCATCATCTTGATGCTTCTTGTAAGCATCTTTATCAATTTGCGTGGCATTGGCAGGAGGTGCCTCGTGGGCTCCAGACGCATTTTCCTTTCTTGGGTGAGAACGATTCTCAGGTTCCTGTACTAGTCTAGGAAATTTGCTCCATTGAGCTTGTCCTTCTCAAGAACAGAATGCAGGGAGAGAGTGTTCGTGTTTGTCGACATAGTTATCTACAACATACACAATGCAGAAAATTAATATCATATTCCTTTATCATTTAATTAGGCCTTTAATCAAATGATGCTCCCATTGAATTATAGAATTTTTGTAGAATCGAGTTATGATGTGGTCAAACCACATTACTAGATTCATACAAACATGCTATAATTCTTGCGGGACAAGATCCACATCATACTAAGCCTTGAGTTAGCTTTGGCTAAATCGCCCAAGACTTAGTATGATCGGTGGGTAACACATTACCGATTACATCTCTATGCAACTCTTGTTTATAGGATCAAGACCCACATTTACAAAAGACCTTGAGTTAGCTTTGGCTAAATCGCCAAAGATTTAGTGTAAATGCGATCTTATCCTATCTTTCCAACGGTTGGAATATGCCTATAGTTCTACTCGATCCAATTGAGTTAACTAGTTTTACTCAATCTAATTGAGCTTACTTTAACCCAAGCCATGATAGGCGGGACCAAGATTGTCCCTCCGCACCCTACCAAGATAATATGCGTTGCTCTGCTTTGGCAGATTCAACAACTAGAAATGATCGAGGTAGTGATGGGTATCAAGGACATGGTAGGCATTTTCGAGTTGATTCGATTAAGATCTAATCTAATGGTAATGTGTATCATATACGCATTAAGGCCCTTATGTTAGTATGAGCCCTTAGTGCCAATTATGAGATGATTGGTGAGGGAGACTTTTGTATTATATTCTTGCATTAATAAAGGCAAAGATTGATTATTATATTTCTTTATACGTGTGCCAGCTAAATAAATATAATAATGCCCATGAATAGTAGGTTATTATCTACAATATATCAATTCGTAGAATTGATTATGAGAAGCTATAGAGAACACTATTCTTAAATATTCCTAGTCGAGTATTGTATTAATAGACAAGGGCTATATTGATACATTGAGACTAACATGTAGGTCAATGGATGACTTGATCTCACAAGTCATGGATATGTAATATCACATTGATACATGGGTATATATATAGGAGACTATATATACTGAATTGACCCACCATGAGAAAGTATCATGGATCGTTATATGAGTGTCATATACTTTCTCATGTGACTATTGGTGTGAATAGTCCTTAGACCTGAAGTCACTACGGTTCCCTACATAAGGAGTTATGTAGTTTGGTATCGTCTAACATCACACTGTAATTGGGTGACTATAACGATGATCACTGAGTATGTAACGAATTATGCGGAGGGATATGAGTGATGTAGATGGGATCTATCCCTCCCATATGATGGGAGTGATATCTTTGGCCTCTTGATAGAGTAGGACCACGAAATGCATGACCATGCTCAAATGAGTCAATATGAGATATTGAGCTCATTTGTTTGAGTGCGTCTACTTGGGGATCAAGAAAAATAAAGTTTGATAAGAGGGTGACACGGTCTATGCCTCATTGATCGATCTGAGATATCAAGGATAGAAGGACATTGTCATATGATAATAGTCACGGAAGAGGTTGTCGGATCTCGACATTCTCATCACTTGGGTAGCAATGATGTATTGCTAGATGCCGCTCATTGCTTATGTATCTAAAATGGTTTTGGATACATTGCCAACGTTATGAGAGCCTATAGGGTCACACACAAAGAACATATTATTTTGGAAAGGAAATCATTTTGATTTGACTAAAATGAATTATTAGTTAATTGGATTAACTAGAATGAGTAAGACTCATTACTTGGCTAAATTTGAGTTGGACTCAAATTGGTTTATGTTGAGTTAGACTCAAGTCAAACCAAGAGAAGAAGGCTAAAATGATTAATCATAATTAATCATGTAATACACGAATTAATCATGTAATACACGAATTAATAATGTAATACATGAATTAATAAATGGGGTTTTAAATGGGATTTAAAAGCTCATTAATGTGCATTTAATGAGCATTAATTGACTTCCTTTCTTTTACCATGGAGAATAAGGAAGTGCATTTAATGTCTTATTAAGGTGTATTATTGTTTCTTCTTCTTCTTCAACGTGAGAATGAAAAGAAAAATTGAATCTAATTTTTATTTTGTTCTCAAAAGCCAAGTATAGAGTGAAAAGAGAGACCTTGGCGTGGTTGCTAGCACAACCGAAAGGGTTTACCTCTTCTCTCCAAGATTGTGTGTGTGTGCACCGTAGAGGCGTGGACATTCTGACCACGCTGAGATCCGCAAGTGTTGCTGACTGGAATTCGAAGGGCACGCTTCAAAGGTAATCTCGATTCCTATAGGATAGAATTGATAATAGAAACGAGTATGTTTTTTTTTCTTGGATCTCTGGAGGGATCCTAAGTTTTCCGCTGCGAATTTTGTTTATCGCTCGGGATCCCTACACTTTATTATCCTACACTAGCATCCATCACATACATACAAGCATCATTCTAGCATGCATCATATACATACAAGAAAAATATCTTAGCATGCATCATATCTTAATTGTGATTAGGTCATGGCCCTACTACGATCTTCTCAAGCCAATGAGAAGATCGGACGATCAACCTAGGGTTAGCGGCTTCTCCAAGCGTCTCCTTTGATCGCCATGTGTTATCGGCTCCCTCCTCGTAACTCCGTCTACAAGTGGACCTTCCACCGCTCCATTTTGTACATTACAAATATGAAACTCGAGTTACATTCGAGTCTAAAACTATTTACAACTAGAATTTTAAAAGAAGAGGCACGATGCGCAAGTCACATACCCTATACAACAAGCACAATCACAAAAATGGCACGTAGGCCGTATTATGAATTACAACACATTATCATTCAATCATATTGGGGTTATTGGGCCATGACCATCACAGAATTATACATAATTCTAAATTATATATTTTACAGAAAATTTCTATAATTTTTCCTATTTTTTTTCAATTTTATGAGTCACCTCTCCGTAACGGTCCCGTTAAGCGGTTTCCGGGCGCGATCGCGGGACAATGCCCCTTTCAAGGATAGGGGCAGCGCCCCTACTCGAAAAAATAAACTTTGCGAGTATCCCTACTATATCTTACAGTGACTTAAGTCGCTACCCCATAAACCTAAAGCGAGAACTCGCCGTTTCGGAGAGTTTTTTTCGGTGGTTGAAGCCTACAAGTGTCCCAACACTCGTTGCTTCGACCCTTCGAGAAAAATATCCAAAAATCTATAAAAATAGGAAATGTACAGAAACTTAAAAATCTGTAATTTTTATATCTAATACAAAAACTACAAATTTAAAACACATAAAAGCTTCGCACGTGGCTCTGATACCACTGTTGGACTTTCCGAGCCGTAAAAATCACTTTTTGCATTGCGGAAACCTCGGAAGCCTGGCCACGGATCCGTGCAAAGTATATTAAAACTAAATTCATGTATGTGTTTAAAACCTTAGATCTACATTAGATCGACAAGTTGAGAGCGTTACCCTTGATGCGACGCCATTCGCTTATCTCGCTCGTCCAAATGGCTTGCCGAAACTCAAGAGTGTCAAGTGTACACTCCTCTATTGGTATCCACACGAATAAATGATGGAGAAACAAAACCTAGAGTGTGCTAGCACTCCTTGGAAGTTTCGACCAAGATAGAGGATTGGGAGAGAGCTTGAGAGGAAGAAGAACCAAGGAAGAAGAAGATAGAGTTACTCACAAAATCAATACTCATCCAATGAATAGTTGCCGACCACTTATTGTTGGGGGGGGGGGGGGTTACATGCAAGAAAGTAACTCCAAGAGCCAATGTCTCTTGGTCTCCCTCATGAGATGACACCACATGATAAATCCATGATGATGTGGAACACCATCATTTGCCAGCCCTCATGCCAAGTCACCATGACATGGCAATTGGTCAAGTCAAAATTGACCATTCATCTTCCCTCTCAAGTCAAGTCAAACTTGACCTCTTATCTCCCATGGTTGATCAAATCTAACCACTTGATTCAAGTCAATTTGATTTAATGAATCTCTATTCATTAATTTAAATTGACTCAATGAATCAAATCTAAATTAGACTCATTCAACACTTGAATCAAATTGAGTCTAACTCAATTAGTCTAATTTGGATTACTCTTAATCCAATTTGGTTCATCCCATGAACATAATCCTCATGGTTCATCATATGAACCTAATCTCCATCTAATTACCCTTTGTGTGTGACCCTATAGGTTCTTGTAACGTTGGCAATGTCCCTAAACCGATTTAGGAACATAAGCAATGAGCGGTATCTAGCAACACATCATTGCTACCCATGTTACAAGAATGTTGAGCTCCAACATCACCTTTGTGACTACTAATTATGACTCTCACAATATGTGACAATGTCTCTCTATCCTTGACATATAGATTGACCAATTGAGGCATAGACCGTGTCATCCTCGGTACAATCTATATCTTGAACTCCAATTATACTCACTCTAATCAAATGAACTCAATATCTCATATTGACTCATTCGACCATGACCATGTACTTCATGGTCTCACTCTATCAAGAATAACGATGTTACTCCCATCATATAGGAGGGATAGATCCCATCTACATCACTCATATCCCTCCGCATAATTTGTTACATACCCAGTAATCGCCTTTATAGTCCACCCATTTACGGGTGACGTTTGACGAAGCCAAAGTATGTAACTCCTTATGTAGGAAACCATGGTGACTTCAGGTCCAAGAACTAATAGTCATACTAATAATCACATGAGAAAGTATATGACACTCATATAATGATCCATGATACTTTCTCATGGTGGGTCATTCAGTATACATTCTCTAATGTATACCCATGTGTCAACTTGATATCTCATATCCATGACTTGTGAGATCAAGTCATCGTGTTGACCTACATGCTAGTCTCTACGCATTAACATTGTCCCTGAATGTTAATACTTGACTAGGAATGATTAAGAGTAGTGTTTTCTATATCATCTCATTATCGATTCAACCAATCGATTGATATAGATAAGAACCTTCTACTCAAGGACGTTATTATACTTAGTTATTTGGCACCAATATAAGTAAATATAATAACCATGCCTTTATAAATAGGAATATGATATAATAAAGTCCATACAATAATCATCACATGATTGGCTCTAGGGCTTTCACTAACAGCCTAGTGCCACTTTCGTCTTCCTTGTGTCTTTTAATAGCTCCACTGCAAAAATTGATTTTACGTCCGTACTATAGGCATCCGAAGAAGATGAACAACTCCGGCATAGGGCAATGCCTGGAGAAAGGAAAGGTGACCGAGCAGAAGCGGGCCCGTGGGCCTTGTACTGTTTCAAAAGTCATCTTGGCACCTGTAAATCCAATCGTGACCCAGAAATAATGTCCAAGCCCGGCCCAAGGAAAGAGGAGGCCGAGTAAACAACACTTCCATTGGTATTCCATGCAGCAGAAGAAACGAAAAGCGACCATAACAAACGTTGTGAAGATTGGTGATGGAGTTGCTAGTCCATCAGGCAAGAATCAGTGACGGCTCTGTACAACTAGTTGTCTGAAGGTTGTACATTATCAGAGTCAATAATGGAGCGTGGAGGACCTGGTTTCCTAGCGCAATCTTTTGTCAGCAGTGTCTGTCTATGTTGGCCTAGTCTGTAACATGGCTGAGTCAGCCACGAGTGTCTTTTCTTTTGTCGTGTCGAATAGTGTGCCTGATAAGCACCCAAAGGTGGCTGCCCATGTGCCATACTGTTCAACGGGGTCCATTTGGATTCCCGATTTTGTGAAAACTGTGGGCGCTCACGGTTTTGAGCTCGTGGTTTATGAGTCATCAATGGTGCTGTCCCGCCACTCGTCTTGACTTTGTGGAGAAGAAAAGAATCTCTGCATGTGACGATGGGGCCCAATGAGCACCCGACATGTGATGATTAACCTTTTCCTTCTCTATTTAAGTCCTCTTGTAATGGGTTGTTAGGCAGACGACGATCCTGATCTCCTATTTCCCTCTGTTTTAATAAAGACTCGTTTTGGTGTTCCTCTCGGTATGTTCGTGCATCTTCTCTTATTGTTCTTGGCCCTAGGTATCGGCTCCATCCTGTTGAGATATCGTCGTTCGAATGGGAGACTGCAACAACTGATGAGTTAGAATTTTCATGGGAGACAACCACGATCTGCTCCTGTGAAGCAGCCTCGACAGTATGCCTACGCTATCGACCGGCTTAAGAGGAAGATCTACCTAGATGGGATGACAAACCGCTGCAAAATTCCCACTGTTCATCGGCAATTAAAAGGATGTCCCATCCTTTTTCGGAAGGTGGTGGGGAGAGTGGTAGCCTAGTGCCACTTCTGCCTTCCTTGCGTCTTCCAAGAGTGCCACCGCAAATTGCATCATCCATTAGCTAGACACAAGCACAAGATTCTTCTCAGTTTTTCTCATAGATCATTTCTGATTAAAGTAATGTGCTTAAGGAGATGGATTGCAGAGTTGAGAATATACTTGTTTCTACCTCTGCAACTCTACATGACTCCTCTGCTGATGAGCATGGTGATGATGTACTATCTGATGCTTTAGATATTGATGAAGTTGCTATTGTGGAAGATGATATGAATGCTGATACTAGCGGCTTGGATATACTCTGTGATGTTGTTTGTGCCCCATATTATTCTGAAGAAAAGGAGAGGTTGCCAAATACCAGTGCCCAGACTTGCTAGCCAGACCAGAAGACAAGTGAGACACTGGTGGCAAGCAATTATGATGAGCTGATTCCTATGGAAGTGGTGGACAGCTGGAGGCCCCTAGACTGGAAACTTCCATCTCAGCCAAAGACTCCAACACCCCTGTTGATGAAGGCCTTGACATTCCATGCAATAATCCATCCCCAAGGCTAGACACTTTATTTGAATCACCTCCGACCACTAGAGACTACATATGATGAGGCGATCCTATTGGAGGGAGCAGCATGGAACTATCATAATCACACCATGAAGGCGCTCACCTCCATTAAGTCCATCCCACTCCCGACGTGGATGTTAAAGCTAAATCTTCTTCAACCACGGGGACGGGATTTCTTTCGGAGCACCCCACGACCTGTGTGGCTCCTCCTGCTAAATCTTCTTCAACCACTAGGACCTCAAGGGAGTTTGCTCCATCTCATCTTCTTTTATTTTTCTTTGTATATACATTTCTTTTAATTCATTTGTTTTTATTTTAGTTGTTATGTTTTGGTTGTTGAGTTTTTATTTTGTCGGTTTTTCAAATAAATTTCTTATGCATTCCTTTATATCATCTTAGGAGTTGTGAAAGATAGTTAAATTTGTGTTGGACTTTCTAAGCTGTAAAAACCGCTTTTTGTGTTGCGGAAACCTCGAAAGCCCGACCACGGATCCGTGCAAAGATATAAAAAAAAAATAAAAACTACATTTATGTGTTATGGAAAAACCTAGATCTACCATAGATCTATATGATGAGAGTGTTACCCATGTAGCGACACCCTTCGCTTATCCCGCTCGTTCAAATGCTTTGCCGGAACTCAAGAGTGTCAAGTGTACACTCATCTACAAGTATCCACATGGACAAATGGTAGACAAAAATAACCTCGAGTGTGCAAGCACTCCTTGGAAGTTTCGGCCAAAAGAGGATGAGAGAGAGAGCTTGAGGAAGAGCAAGGAATAAGAAGATGGAGTTACTCAACAAATAAAATCACACCATCAAGAAAAGTGGTCGGCCACTTATTTGGGCGGGGGTTACATGCATGCATGTAACTCCAAGAGCCAATGGCTCTTGGTCTCCCTCATGAGGTGGCACCCCATGATAAGTCCATGATGATGTGGAACATCATCATTGGCTGGCCCCCATGCCAAGTCACCATGACATGACAATCGGTCAAGTCAAAATTGACCATTCATCTTCCCTCTCAAGTCAAGTCAAACTTGACCTATTATCTCCCATGGTTGATCAAATCTAACCACTTGATTCAAGTCAATTTGATTTAATGAATTTCTATTCATTAATTTAAATTGACTCAATGAATCAAATCTAAATTAGACTCATTCAACACTTGAATCAAATTGAGTCTAACTCAATTAGTCTAATTTGGATTACTCTTAATCCAATTTGGTTCATCCCATGAACCTAATCCTCATGGTTCATCATATGAACCTAATCTCCATCTAATTGCCCTTTGTGTGTGACCCTATAGGTTCTTGTAACGTTGGCAATGCTCCTAAACCGATTTAGGAACATAAGCAATGAGCGGTATCTAGCAACACATCATTGCTACCCAAGTTACAAGAATGTTGAGCTCCAACATCACCTTTGTGACTACTAATTGTGACTCTCACAATATGTGACAATGTCCCTCTATCCTTGACATCTAGATTGACCAATTGAGGCATAGACCGTGTCATCCTCGATACAATCTATATCTTAAACTCCAAGTAGACTCACTCTAATCAAATGAGCTCAATATCTCATATTGACTCATTTGGGCATGACCATGCACTTCGTGGTCTCACTCTATCAAGAATAACGATGTCACTCCCGTCATATAGGAGGGATAGATCCCATCTACATCACTCACATCCCTCCGCATAATTTGTTACATACCCAGTAATCGCCTTTATAGTCCACCCATTTACGGGTGACGTTTGACGAAGCCAAAGTATGCAACTCCTTATGTAGGGAACCATGGAGACTTCAGGTCCAAGGACTAATAGTCATACTAATAGTCACATGAGAAAGTATATGACACTTGTATAACGATCCATGATACTTTCTCATGGTGGGTCATTCAGTATACATTCTCTAATGCATACCCATGTGTCAACTTGATATCTCATATCCATGACTTGTGAGATCAAGTCATCGAGTTGACCTACATGCTAGTCTCTATGCATTAATATTGTCCCTGAATGTTAATACTTGACTAGGAATGATTAAGAGTAGTGTTCTCTATATCATCTCATTATCGATTCAATCAATCGATTGATATAGATAAGAACCTTCTACTCAAGGATGTTATTATACTTAGTTTATTTGGCACCAATACAAGTAAATATAATAACCATGCCTTAATAAATAGGAATATGATACAATAAAGTCCATACAAAAATCATCACATGATTGACTCTAGGGCTTTCACTAACAATCTTCCATTAGCACTAGTGTCAATCACCGTAGTATCTAATACCCAATGACCTAGTGTGACCATCATGCTTTTTCTGTGCCAAAGGCTTGGTCAAGGGATCTTCGATGTTAGCCTCTGTGGGTACTCTGCAAATCTTCACATCTCCTCTATCGATAATCTCTCGAATGAGATGGAAGCGCCGTAGTATGTGTTTGGTCCGCTGGTGTGAGCGAGGTTCCTTAGCATGCGCAATAGCTCCATTATTGTCACAATAGAGCTCTATAGGATCTGCTATGCTAGGAACCACCCAAAGCTCAGTAATGAAGTTGCAAATCCAAACTTCCTCCTTTGCTGCCTCTGATGTAGCGATATACTCAGCTTCTATTGTAGAATTAGCAACTGTGTCCTTCTTCGAACTCTTCCAGCTCACAGCGCCACCAATCAAGCAAAAAATGAACCCTGACTGTGATCTATAATCATCCTGGTCAGTTTGGAAGCTGGCATCGCTGTAACCCTTTACAGCTAGCTCCTCATTGCCTCCAAATATAAAGAAATATTATACAGTCCTTCTCAAGTACTTAAGAATATTTTTGACTGCTATCTAGTGACGCTCACCTGGATCTGACTGGTATTTACTCGTCATACTCAAAGCATACAAGAGATTAGGATGAGTACACAACATGACCTACATGATAGATCCTATAGCAGATGCATAAGGGATCTTATCAATACGGTCTCTCTCCTCTCTAGAAGAGGGACTTTGAGTCTTCGAAAGACTCACACCATGTGACATCGATAGAAGTCCCTTCTTGGAATTCTTCATGACAAACCATAGTAATACCGTGTCAATATATGTACTCTGACTTAGGCCAAGCAATCTCTTAGATCTATCTCTATAAATCTTGATGCCTAGAATACAGGCTGCTTCACCTAAGTCCTTCATTGAGAAGCACATCCCCAGCCAAGTCTTCACAGACTGTAGCAAAGGGATGTCATTCCCAATGAGTAGTATGTCATCCATATACAATACAAGGAAGACAATTGTGTTCCCATTAACCCTCTTGTAGACACAGGGTTCATCTTCATTCTTGATGAAACCAAACTGTTTAATCGCATCATCGAATCGAAGATTCTAGCTCCGAGAAGCTTGCTTTAGCCCATAAATGGACCTTTGCAGCTTGCATACCTTCCCAGTATGTTGTGGATCTACAAAATCCTCAGGTTGTGTCATGTACACATCCTCGAGTAAGTTTCCATTCAGAAACACGGTTTTGACATCCATCTGCTAGATCTCATAATCGTGGTATGCTGCAATAGCAAGCATGATCCGAATGGACTTAAACATCGCCACTGGAGAAAAGGTTTCATCATAGTCAATACCATAAATTTACTTGAAACCTTTAGCCACCAATCGACCCTTATAGGTATGCATAAGTCCATGCATGTCAGTCTTTCTCTTAAAGACCCACTTACACCCAATGAGTTTGACCCCTTCAGGTGGATCAACCAAAGTCCATACTTGGTTGGAGTACATGGATTCCATCTCAGATCTCATGGCCTCTAGCCATTTCTCAGAGTCTGGGCTCATCACAGCTTCCTGATAGGAGGTAGGCTCATTTTCAATGAGCATAACGTAATCATGGTCAGGCAAGAGAAAAGAGTATCTCTCAGGCTGACGATGTACCCTGTCAGACCTGCGAAGAGGTAGGTCTACCTGAATAGGTGTTTGTTCTACAACTCTTTGTGCAACAATCTCATCACCCACAACACTTTGTGGTTCCTGTTCAACCTCCATCAAGGCCTCAGTGCTATGGTCCATCTCTTGAATTTCTTCAAGATCGAACGTACTCCCACTAGTTTTTCTAGAAATAAAATCCCTTTCTAGAAAAACCCCAGTTTTTGCCACAAACACTTTGTGCTGACTGGGAATGTAGAAGTAATATCCCTTAGTCTCCTTGGGATATCCAACAAAATAACACTTATCGAATTTGGGTCCCAGTTTGTCGGAGACTTGACGTCAAACGTAAGCATCACAAACCCAAATCCTCATGTAAGACATCTTGGGATTTCTCCTTGTCCATATCGTATATGGTGTCTTTATCACAACCTTGGATGATACACGGTTAAGTGTGAAGGCTATTGTGTCTAGAGCATATCCCCAAAAGGATATAGGAAGATCTGTGTGACTCATCATAGATCGTACCATATCTAATAGGGTACGATTCCTTCTTTCGGATACACCATTCCACTGTGGTGTTCTAGGAGGAGTGAGTTGGGATAGAATCCCACACTCAGCTAGATAGTCATGAAACTCATGGCTAAGGTATTCACCACCTCGATCTGATCGAAGTACTTAATACTCTTGCCAAGCTGATTTTGTACTTCATTCTTGAATTCTTTGAACTTTTCAAAGGATTCTGATTTATGTGTCATCAGATACACATAACCATATCTACTGAAGTCATCAGTAAATGTAATGAAGTACCTGTAACCACCTCTAGCAGCAACATTGAAAGGACCGCATACATCACAATGTATAAGTCCTAACAAGTCTGTTGCTCTCTCACTGTGTGCACTAAAGGGAGTCTTGGTCATCTTGCCTAAAAGGCAAGACTCGCATGTCTCATATGATTCAAAATCAAATGAGTCCAGCAGTCCATCCTTATGAAGCTGAGATAAGCGACTCTCATTTATGTGACCTAAGCGACAATGCCAGAGATAGGTTTGGTTCAACTCATTTGACTTGAACCTTTTGGTACTTATGTTATAGATAGGGCTCTCTAAGTCTAGAAAGTAGAGTCCGTTCATTAGAGGTGCACTACAATAGAACATATCATTTAAATAAACTGAACAATATTTGTTCTTTATTAGAAATGTAAATCCTTTCTTGTCCAAACATGAAACCGAAATTATGTTCTTAGTCAAAGCAGACACAAAACAACATTCATCTAATTCTAGTACAAGCCCAGAGGGCAGAGATAGATCATAAGTTCCTACAGCGAAACTCTTGTTTCATTGCCTACTCGTAGGTACACCTCGCCCTTTATCAATGCCCTGCTATTTCTCAGCGCCTGCACATTGGTACAAATGTGAGATGCACATCCGGTATCTAATACCCATGATGAAGAAATAGATAGATTGACTTCTATAACATTTATACCTGAAGTAGAAGTCTCACTTCTCTTCTTCTTAAGATCTTCCGTATGCTATAGCTACGCCCAAAGGTCCAACTTCCTTGCAGTGGAAGCAAGCCCCTTCTTTGGCCACCCCTCCTTTGGGTTTCAGTTCTTTGCCTTTGCCCTTGGCTTGGGACTTTCCCTTACCTTTAGGCTTTCCCTTACCTTTCTTCTTTTGCACCATCAAAATGGAGTCAGATTTTCCCTTCTTAAGGTTGAGCTCAGCAGTTCTCAACATGTTGAGCATCTCAGGCAGTGAATTATCAATTTCATTCATGTTGTAATTCATGACAAATTGATTTTAGCTTTGTGGCAAAGACAACAAGATCAAGTCAGTGGCCAACTCTTGGCCAAGTGGGAATCCCAATCTCTGTAGGTTTTCTACGTACCCAATCATCCTACGGGAGTCCCATCTTGCATCTTGGATTGAAACAATGCCTTAGAGACTTCATATCTCTCGTGCCTTGCTTGTCCTTGATATAGTTAACGAAGATGTTCAACCATATCATAAGCATACATGAACTTGTGTTGCTTCTGAAGCTCAGAGTTCATGGTCGCGAGCATGAGACATGACACATCTAATGCATCATCTTGATGTTTCTTGTAAGCATCTTTGTCAGTTCGCGAGGCAGTGGAAGTAGGTGCCTCCGGAATGGGCTGCTCCAGAACGTACATTTTCCCTTCTTGGGTGAGAACGAATCTCAAGTTCCTGTACCAGTCCAGGAAATTTACTCCATTGAGCTTGCCCTTTTCAAGGATAGAATGCTGGGAGAGAGTGTTTGTGTTTGTCAACATAGTAATCTACAACATACACAATATAGAAAATTAATATCATATTCTTTTTATCATTTAATTAGGCCTTCAATCAAATGATGCTCCCACTGAATTATAGGACTTTTGTAGTATCGAGTTATAGATGTGGTCAAACCACATTACTAGATTCATACAAACATGCTATAATTCCTGCGGGACAAGATCCACATCAAACTAAGCCTTGAGTTAGCTTTGGCTAAATCGCCCAAGACTTAGTATGATCGGTGGGTAATACATTACCAATTACATCTCTATGCAACTCTTGTTTATAGGATCAAGACCCACATTTACAAAAGACCTTGAGTTAGCTTTGGCTAAATCACCCAAGATTTAGTGTAAATGCAATCTTATCCTATCTTTCCAACGGTTGAAATATGCCTATAGTTCTACTCGATCCAATTGAGTTAACTAGTTTTACTCAATCTAATTGAGCTTACTCTAACCCAAGCCGTGATAGGCGGGACCAAGATTGTCCCTCCGCACCCTACCAAGATAATATGCGTTGCTCTGCTTTGGCAGATTCAACAACTATAAATGATCGAGGTAGTGATGGGTATCAAGACTTGGTAGGCATTTTTCGAGTTGATTCGATTATGATCTAATCTAATCGTGAATGTGTATCATATATGCATCAAGGCCTTTATTATCCTATACTAGCATGCATCACATACATACAAGCATTATACTAGCATGCATCATATACATACAAGTAAAATATCCTAGCATGCATCATATACATACAAACAAAATTTACTAGCATGCATCACATACATACAAGCAAAACAAATATATATATATATATATATATAAATTAATTATGAATTGGTCATGGTCCTACTATGATCTTATCAAGCCAATGAGAATATCGGACGGTCAACCTAGGGTTAGCAGCTTCTCCAAGCGCCTCCTTTGACCGCCATGTGTTGTCGGCTCCCTCCTCGTAACTCCGTCTACAAGTGGACCTTCCACCGCTCCATTTTTGTACATTAAAAATATGAAACTCGAGTTACATTCAAGTCTAAAACTATTTATAACTAAAATTTTAAAAGAAGAGGCACGACGCGCAGGTCGCATACCCTATACAACATGCACAACCACAAAAATGGCACGCAGGCCGTATTGTCAATTACAACACATTATCATCCAATCATATTGGGATTCTTGGGCCATGACCATCACAGAATTATACATAATTCTAAATTATGTATTTTATAGAAAATTTCTATAATTTTTCCTATTTTTTTTCAATTTTATGAGTCACATCTCCGTAACGGTACCGCTAAGCAGTTTCCAGAGGCGATCGTGGGACAAGACCCCTTTCGGGGATAGGGGCAGCGCCCCTACTCGCAAAAATAAACTTTGCGAGTGTCCCTACTTGATCTTACAATGACTTAAGTCACTTCCCCAAAAATCTAAAGCGAGAACTCGTCGTTTCGGAGAGTTTTTCTCGGTGGTTGAAGCCTACAAATGTCCCAACACTTGTTGCTTCGACTATTCGAGAAGAAAACCCAAAAATTCTATAAAAATAGGAAATTTATAGAAACTTAAAAATCTGTAATTTTTTATATCTAATACAAAAACTACAAAAAACCGCTTTTTGCGTTACGGAAACCTCGGAAGCCCGGCCACGGATCCGTGCAAAGATATAAAAAAATAAAAACTACATGTATGTGTTATGGAAAAAACTAGATCTACCATAGATCTATATGATGAGAGTGTTACCCTCGTAGCGACGCCCTTCGCTTATCCCGCTCGTCCAAGTGCTTTGCCGGAACTCAAGAGTGTCAAGTGTACACTCCTCTACAAGTATCCACATGGACAAATGGTGGAGAAAAACAACCTAGATTGTGCTAGCACTCCTTAGAAGTTTCGGACAAAAGAGGATGAGGGAGAGAGCTTGAGGAAGAGCAAGGAAGAAGAAGATGGAGTTACTCACCAAATAAAATCACACCATCAAGAAAAGTGGTCGGCCACTTATTTGGGTGGGGGTTACATGCATGCATGTAACTCCAAGAGCCAATGACTATTGGTCTCCCTCATGAGGTGGCACCCCATGATAAGTCCATGATGATATGGAACATCATCATTGGTCGGCCCCCATGCCAAGTCACTATGACATGACAATTGGTAAGTCAAAATTGACCATTCATCTTCCCTCTCAAGTCAAGTCAAACTTGACCTATTATCTCCCATGGTTGATCAAATCTAACCACTTGATTCAAGTCAATTTGATTTAATGAATCTCTATTCATTAATTTAAATTGACTCAATGAATCAAATCTAAATTAGACTCATTCAACACTTGAATCAAATTGAGTCTAACTCAATTAGTCTAATTTGGATTACTCTTAATCCAATTTGGTTCATCCCATGAACCTAATCCTCATGGTTCATCATATGAACCTAATCTCCATCTAATTGCCCTTTGTGTGTGACCCTATAGGTTCTTGTAACGTTGGCAATGCTCCTAAATCAATTTAGGAACATAAGCAATGAGCGGTATCTAGCAACACATCATTGCTACCCAAGTTACAAGAATGTTGAGCTCCAACATCACCTTTGTGACTACTAATTGTGACTCTCACAATATATGACAATGTCCCTCTATCCTTGACATCTAGATTGACCAATTGAGGCATAGACCGTGTCATCCTTGGTACAATCTATATCTTAAACTCCAAGTAGACTCACTCTAATCAAATGAGCTCAATATCTCATATTGACTCATTTGGGCATGGCCATGCACTTCGTGGTCTCACTCTATCAAGAATAACGATGTCACTCCCGTCATATAGGAGGGATAGATCCCATCTACATCACTCACATACCTCCGCATAATTTGTTACATATCCAGTAATCGCCTTTATAGTCCACCCATTTACGGGTGACGTTTGACGAAGCCAAAGTATGCAACTCCTTATGTAGGGAACCATGGAGACTTAAGGTCCAATGACTAATAGTCATACTAATAGTCACATGAGAAAGTATATGACACTCATATAACGATCTATGATACTTTCTCATTGTGGGTCATTCAGTATACATTCTCTAATGCATACCCATGTGTCAACTTGATATCTCATATCCATGACTTGTGAGATCAAGTCATCGAGTTGACCTACGTGCTAGTCTCTATGCATTAATATTGTCCCTGAATGTTAATACTTGACTAGGAATGATTAAGAGTAGTGTTCTCTATATCATTTCATTATCGATTCAACCAATCGATTGATATAGATAAGAACCTTCTACTCAAGGACGTTATTATACTTAGTTTATTTGGCACCAATACAAGTAAATATAATAACCATGCCTTTATAAATAGGAATATGATACAATAAAGTCCATATAACAATCATCACATGATTGACTCTAAGGCTTTCACTAATAATTTGATTGTCGAGTTTTAGAGATTTATTGTCATGAATAGATTATGTGATTGCATGTGGTTACTACTTGGTGATGAATTCTATGTTGATAGACTGAGTTGATTATTTTTGTTTACCTAGTGAGGATTGAGTCTATTTTTATTGCTTGTGTGTGGTGCACTTGCTGTTATTGTAACTCTAGAACTTGCTTTGATTCTTTTGAGACCACACAACAATTGGTTTACATGATTATTATGAAGGCAATCACATTTGTTTTCCTTACTTCTTTTATCGCCACATGCTTATTTGAAAAACATTCTAGTCATTCTTCCTTACATTTTTTCTTTCCTTCTATTACTTTCTTCTCTATTTCTATTTCTGGATGTGGAATACTTGGATGATCCATGATGAGTGTTTTGCCCAGGATGGATAAAAATTTAAGTGTGGGGGAGAGAGTAGCTCAGGGATATTTAGTGTTAGCATAGGCAAGTAGTGCTTGATCACCATGAGTTAGCCATGCTCTTAATCTTTTTAGCTGAGCTTGATGTTGGAGCATAGGGAAGTGCACTACATGTCAGAAAAAAAAAGTTTGAAAAAAAAAGAATAAACATTTGGGTGCCCATGAAAAAAAAAGTTTGAAAAAAAAGCTGAAAAAAAGAAGTTGGAAAAAAAAAGAATAAACATTTGGGTGTCCATGAAAAAAATGTTGTGAAAATTTTGATATGTTGTGTCATTTTTTATTTATGTGTGATAGTATTTTTTTGATAGACATCCCTTATTACAATCATTGAGGGATTTATTGTATATCATGAGTAGATTTATATTGAAGAATGTGATAAGGGTTGTTTACATGTTTATTGGGTTGGAAGGAAAAAAATTTAGGGCAATGCTTTCTTGTACTCATCTATGTAACATTCCAGTATTTCCATATCTTCTTGCATTTCTTTAGCTATTTCATTTCTTATGTTTCTTTCCTTTCGCACATATTGTCATTTTTCTTATATTCATGTTTCCCTTATATTCTTAATAAGCCTTCAGTGATTGTGCATTCTTATGCATATATAGTGGTGAAGGTAGAAGAAAAGCAAGCATATGGTAGTTCATAAACCATGAGTAGCTTGAGTGAACTCCACTATTACATGCTTATGAGAGCGAGAGAAACCACCACTTACCTTGTGAGGCTTAATCATTCTTAGTCTATTCATGATGGATTGAAGTCGCTATGTTTGTTAACCTGTGTAAGATTTGAGTCTATGATTGCTTGTCTTTGAGATTTGACAATCCTAGATAACTTTCTTTCATGATTTTCTATGTATGATTGGGAATCACTAGGGAAATATGTCTTTAGTCTACTTTTAGTTTTCTTTACTTGCTCAGGACGTGCAGGAATAAGTGTGGGGGAATTGATAACTACCATTTTGTCGTGTTATTCTGGTCCTTAATATCACTGTTTTCATCCTCTCTAGTGATAATTATCGGTTATTTGTATGTTTTATGAGTTGGATCATCTTTTGGACCTTATTATAAATTCTCCTAAATTTTGTATTTTTATGCAAATTTTACATCTTAATTGTAGGAGATCGAGATGGGCCATTGGACTAGACTCAAGTTGGATCAAATGTGGCTTCATCTAGGGTCATAAAGGACATTTCAAGATGGATTAATCTGAGCCATTCATCAAGATTAGAAGAGTTTAATCAAAGGGATCAGATCTGAGCAATATGGACCGTCCGATGAAAGTAGCTGATTCTGAGCCATCTATCCAGATCTAGAGAAATCCAGTTCGTACCTCAAAATATGTTAATAGATGGATATTTTTGGCCCACTCTGATGAAAGATTCTATACAGTTGGTATGACAATGTGAGAGATGTTAGAAGCATCACAATTGGTGGCATCAGCCAGCTGAATGTATGAAAGCAGTAGTAGTGGTTTGTCCTTTTGATTAATATGGTATGGATATAGTAGGACCCTGAGGTAACGACATCAAGAAGTAGTCACCGCCTTTGACGTCGGCAGCCGCAACAAGCACAATCCCGTTTAACTCAGCCTTTGTTCAAGATCATCAAGTACAAGGATGGAAGGATCCTACTACTCGGATGGTGAGCAACATGCTTTCTATGAATACACGAGAGACTTCTATGAGGACCCAACGAATATCGAGGTCTGGAGCAACCCAGACTACGATGAGGGAAGAAGTGCGGATTACAGTGACTATCCTTACGATCGCTTGTCTCCACAGCAACCAGTCTGGGGTTGTTGTGCCCGCGAAGCGTCTTACTCATCTGATGACGGACAGTCACAACCCTATTGTCCATGCCAGAATGCTTCAGCATCCGGATCAGGCGATGGCTCCCAACACTCTGAATCCGATGATAGTCACCCCTCGTCCAACTGGGAAACGGACAACGCCACCAGTTCAGTGGCTAGCGATGCATCAGGTAAACTTTGCTTTGGGTCCACTGACTGCTCTGGCTCTTGCAGGATTTCCCTTGAGACATCTTCATCTGAATGGGAGACTGCAACTACCGAAGAGTCAGAATCTGTATGGGAGACAACCACGACCTGCTCCTGTGAGGCAGCCTTGGCAGCATGCCTACGCTGTCGATCGGTTGATGAGGAAGATCTACCGAGATGAGATGACGAACCGTCAGAAAATTCCCACTGTTCGTCGACAATTAAAAGGATGTCCCATCCTTTTTCGGAAGGTGGTGGGGAGAGTGGTAGCCTAGTGCCACTTCCGCCTTCCTTGCAACTTCCAAGAGTGCCGCCGCAAAAATGGATTTTGTGTCCGTACCATAGGTGCCCTGAGAAGATGAACAACTCTGACGTAGGGTGATGCCCAGAGAAAGGAAAGGTGACCGAGCAGAAGGGGGGTGAATAGCTCTCTTCGTGTAGACGATGGAGTTTTCTCACTTCTTGATTATATACACTTAAGATTAGTGCAACAGAATACTAATAATAAAGACAATCAAGATAAATGCAAAGAGAAAGAGTCACAAACGCTAACACGACGATATAACATGGTTCACGACCCTTGCCTCTAATCCACGACCGATTCGTCCAAGGTGAATCACGCCTACACAATTCCACTAATCTCTTCTTTGCACACAACTAGGTGGAGGCAACCTTTCTTATAAGAAATCACTTCTCTTACAATATGATTGAAATAAACTCAAGGAAGAGGAGGAAATTTGTTTGGGCACTTTGGGAGATGTTTAGAGTAGAAGCATTAGGCTCCCCAAGTGTCCAAAGGCCTCTTCTTATAGGGAAGGGGCCGTTCTTCCCATTGAGCCAGCGTCAGTCGACTGATGCCTCGATCAGTCGGCTGCTACTATAGATGTTGCCCTCTAACGGCTTCATCCACATTGGATTTTAACCAATGGCTCCCACATCAGTCGACTGATGGAGCCAACAGTTTAGTGTTCAAACCGAGCAGTCGACTCTTCAACATTCTGTGTCCGAAACCTCGACATCAGTCGACTGCTCCACTTGGCAGTGGACTGATGGAGCTAGCAGTTGACTGCCACGAGCTGGCAGTCGACTGTTCAGCCAGAACTTTGACTCGAACACCAGTCGAGTCTCCAGTCGACTTAGATCAGTCGACTTCTCCCTATAGCAGTCGACTGGTGTCGAGAAAACCCATCCGACACTTAGCCAATTGGCCAAGTTCACCTAAGAGCTACCCCATCTCGGGTTACAATCGCTCGCTCTCATCTTTTCTTGGAATCCCTCGCCTTTGAAGTTCTCTTCATCCGGCCACGTCCCTCAGATGTGCCAAGCGCACGACTTCGCAACACCATCCTTCGTGTCTCACCCTGAAGTCTACTTCCTTCAACTTCACTCCAATGCTCCTTGTCTGGCGGTCCCTCAGATGCACCAAGCGCATGACTTCCGCAATGCATCTTTCACCGACCTAAGGATCGAGTCATGAGATGGTGAATCTTGCCAATGCTATCGTCATCCATGTGTGAATTACTAAGTCTGTTGGACTTTTCGAGCCGCAAAAATCCCTTTTTGTGTTGCGGAAACCTCGGAAGTCGACCATGGATCCGTGCGAAGATAAATTGAAATAAATTCATGTACATGTTTATAAAACCTAGATCTACATGAGATGAGCGTTACCCTTGTAACGATGCCCTTCGCTTATCCCGCTCGTCCAAACTCTTTACCGGAACTCGCAGAGTGTCAAGTGTATACTCCTCTACACGTATCCACATGGAAAAAAGGTGGAGAAGACCACTTAGAGTGTGCTAACACTCAAGGAGGTCTCGTCAAGGAGGATGAGGGAGAGAGCAAGAGAGGAGAGGAGGAAGAAGATGAAGTTAATTCCCACTCAATTCGATCATTAGTTTGCCCAGCCACTTAATGGGGATTAAAAACCTCCATGTAATACCAAGAGCCATGACTCTTGGTCTCCCTCATGAGGTGGCACACCATGATGTGTCCATGATGATGTGGAACATCATCATTGGCCGACCCCTTTGCCAAGTCATCATGAAGTGACATTTGGTCAAGTCAAACTTGACCTTTCATCTTCCCTCTCAAGTCCAGTCAAACTTGACCTCTTATCTCCCATGGTTGATCAAATCCAACCTTTGATTCAAGTCAATTTAATTTAATGAATCTCTATTCATTAGTTTAAATTGACTCAATGAATCAAATCTAAATTAGACTCATTCAACACTTGAATCAAATTGAGTCCACCTCAATTAGTCTAATTTGGATTACTCTTAATCCAATTTGGTTCATCACATGAACCTAATCCTCTTGGTCCATCATATGAACCTAATCTCCATCTAATTCCCCTTTGTGTGTGACCCTATAAGTTCTTGTAACGTTGGCAATGCTCCTAAACTGATTTAGAAACATAAGCAATGAGCGGTATCTAGCAACACATCATTGCTACCCAAGTTACAAGAATGTTGAGATCCAACATCACCTTTGTGACTACTAATTGTGACTCTCACAATATGTGGCAATGCCCCTCTATCCTTGATATCTAGATTATTCAATTGAGGCATAGATCGTGTCATCTTCTATACAATCTATATCTTGAACTCCAAGTAGACTCACTCTAATCAAATGAGCTTAATATCTCATATTGACTTATTTGGGCATGACCATGCACTTCGTGGTCTCACTCTATCAAGAATCATGATGTCACTCCCATCATATAGGAGGGATAAATCCCATCTACATCACTCACATCCCTCCGCATAATTTGTTACATACCCAGTAATCGCCTTTATAGTCCACCCATTTATGGGTGACATTTGACGAAGTCAAAGTATGCAACTCCTTATATAGGGAACCATGGTGACTTCAGGTCCAAGGACTAAAAGTCATACTAATAGTCACATGAGAAAGTATATGACACTCATATAACGATCCATGATACTTTCTCATGGCGGGTCATTCAGTATACATTCTCCAATGCATACCCATGTGTCAACTTGATATCTCATATCCATGACTTGTGAGATCAAGTCATCGAGTTGACCTACATGCTAGTCTCTTCGCATTAACATTGTCTCTGAATGTTAATACTTGACTAGGAATGATTAAGAGTAGTATTCTCTATATCATCTCATTATCGATTCAACCAATCGATTGATATAAATAAGAACCTTCTACTCAAGGACGTTATTATACTTAGTTATTTGACACCAATATAAGTAAGTATAATAATCATAAAGAAATGTCTTTATTAATATATATAGGAATATGTTAAAACAAGTCCATACAACAATCATCATATAATTGGCTCTAGGGCTTTCACTCACAATCTTCCACTAGCACTAGTGCCAATCACTGTAGTATCTAATACCCAATGACCTTGTGTGATCATCATGCTTTTTCTGTGCCAAAGCCTTGGTCAAGGGATTTGTGATGTTAGCCTCTATGGGTACTCTGCAAATCTTCACATCTCCTCTATCGATAATCTCTCGAATGAGATGGAAGCACCGTAGTATGTGTTTGGCTCGCTGGTGTGAGCGAGGTTCCTTAGCCTGCGCAATCGCTCCATTATTGTCACAATAGAGCTCTATAGGATCTGCTACGCTAGGAACCGCCCCAAGCTCAGTAATGAACTTGCGGATCCAAACTGCCTCCTTTGCTGCCTCTGATGCAGCAATATACTCGGTCTCTGTTGTAGAATCAACAACTGTGTCCTGCTTCGAACTCTTCCAGCTCACAGCGCCACTATTTAAGCAAAACACGAACCCTGACTGCGATCTATAATCATCCTGGTCAGTTTGGAAGCTGGCATCATTGTAACCCTTTATAGCTAGTTCCCCATCGCCTCCAAATATCAAGAAATATTCTTTAGTCCTTCTCAAGTACTTAAGAATATTCTTGACCGCTATCCAGTGATGCTCACCTGGATCTGATTGGTATCTTCTTGTCATGCTCAAAGCATACGAGACATCAGGTCGAGTACATAACATGACGTACATGATAGATCCTATAGCAGATGCATAAGGAATCTTATCCATGCGGTCTCTCTCCTCTCTAGAAGAGAGACTTTGAGTTTTCGAAAGACTCACACCATGTGATATCGGCAGAAGTCCATTCTTGGAATTCTGCATGGCAAACCGTAGTAATACCGTGTCAATATATGCACTCTGACTTAGGCCAAACAATCTCTTAGATCTATCTCTATAGATCTTAATGCCTAGAATACAGACTGCTTCACCTAAGTCCTTCATTGAGAAACACTTCCTCAGCTAAGTCTTCATAGACTGTAGCGAAGGGATGTTATTCCCAATGAGTAGTATGTCATCCACATACAATACAAGAAAGACAACCGTGTTCCCATTAACCCTCTTGTAGACACAGGGTTCATCTTCATTCTTGATGAAACCAAACTGTTTGATCGCATCATTGAATCGAAGATTCCAGCTCCGAGAAGCTTGCTTTAGCCCATAAATAGACCTTTGCAGCTTGCATACTTTGCCAGTATGCTGTGGATCTACAACACCCTTAGGTTGTGTCATGTACACATCCTCAAGCAAGTTTCCATTCAGAAATGCGGTTTTGACATCCATCTTCCAGATCTCATAATCGTGGTATGCTGCAATAGCAAGCATGATCCGAATGGACTTAACCATCGCCACTGGAGAAAAGGTTTCATCATAGTCAATACCATGAATTTGCTTGAAACCTTTAGCTACCAATCGACCCTTATAGGTATGCGCAAGTCCATCCATATCAATCTTTCTCTTAAAGACCGACTTACACCCAATGGGTTTGACACCTTCAGGTGGATCAACCAAAGTCTATACTTGGTTGGTGTACATGGATTCCATCTCGGATCTCATGACCTCTAGTCATTTCTCAGAATCTGGGCTCATCACAGCTTCCTGATAGGAGGTAGGCTCATTCTCAATGAGCATAATGTCATCATGGTAAGACAAGAGAAATGAGTATCTCTTAGGCTGACAACATACCCTATCAGACATGCGAAGAGGTAGGCCTACCTGAACAGGTTGTTCCACAACTCTTTGTGCAACAATCTCATCATCCACAACACTTTATGGTTCCTGTTCAACCTTCATATTGGTCTCAGTGCTATGGTCTATATCTAGAATTTCTTCAAGAACGAACGTACTCCCACTAGTTTTTCTATAAACAAAGTCTCTTTCTAGAAATACCCCAGTCTTTGCCACAAATGTAGGGGATCGTTGGAAGCTAGAGGGGGGGAGGGGGTGAATAGCTCATTTTCGTTGTGTGATGGAATTCAATTTGCGTTTGTCTACAATTTTCATTAGCGTGCATCGGAATAATAGAAATAATACAATAACGAAATAGACAATCACAAATACACAAATATTTAACGTGGTTTGGAACCGAACGGTTCATATTCCACGGATCGAGCTCTAGCGATGCCACAAACACACCACTATGCAATAACTCCTTCTCGACACAAGTCGGAGGTGGAGAAACCTCTTATAAAATATTACAACAGTAATACAAGTGAATAACAAGCAATTACAAGTGAATACAACAAAAGAAAGCAAAGAAAACTTTACACAAATATTTTGGAAGCTTGCTTGTTGATTGCCTTGGACTAGCAGCTGAAGGCCCTGATTTGCAATAGTAAATCACTTCAAAATGTCCAAGAAAATTGGTGGTGATTTCATCCTCCACGAGCTCCATTTAAAGCTGCAACCTGGGCTAGAAATCGCCGATCAGTCGACTGCTCGAGACCATCAGTCGACTGATGCCACTATTGTCGTGAGACAACGACTAGATCACCGCTGGAAAGATCCAACGGATCCATAATCAGTCGACTGATTATGACCATCAGTCGACTGTTCGAGCCTCTACTCAACTGCTAAACCCAACAATCGAGTCAGACTCCATTCTCAGGTTTCGATCGAAACACCGATCATGATCACACGATCGATTGATCGCTGAGCCAGATGAGTGCCAAGCTCCGCAACTGATTCGTTGGGACACTTCCCTTAGTCAAACCCTAGTTGACTCACACCAGTCGACTGCCACAAGGCACCTGTCGACTGGCACACCTCAATCATGAGGTTTTAACCCAAGTATGGTGCCCCCATACTTGCTAGACCACCCTTAGCCTAGACCTAAGCCTTCTAGCCACCTCCGTCAGACTCATGCCTCTCGGATCCCTCCAAGTTATCCATGACTTGTTCTTCCATTGCGCTAGCCTTCAAATGCTTCCATCGGCTATGTCATACTAATGGTGTCTACACCGCCAAGGCATATTGGACTTACGCTGCTAAGACTCCGCTTGGACTTTACGTCGCCAACCATTGGACTTATGCTGCCAAGACTCCCGCTTGGACTTTACGCCGCCAATATCAAATCCCTTGGACTTCTCAAATGCCAAGACTCAAGCTTGGACTTTCCCTTGCCAACCCATGTTGGACTTTCCATGCCAAGATCCATGCTTGGACTTTCCCAAATGCCAAGTGTCCCACTTGGACTTTCCATGCCAAGTATGTAGGGGATCGGTACGGCCGGCTAGAGGGGGGTGAATAGCCCTCGTACGTTGGACGTCGTAAATTGCTCGTCTACAAAAGATTAGCGCAAGCGGAATATACAAATACAAAGCAAAAGACAAACAATAAAACAAACGCTAACACGATGGTATAACGTGGTTCACGGCTACGCCGCTAATCCACGGTCCCCGATTCGTCCTCGGTGAATCACTCCGTTAAACCAATCCACTAAAATGGTCTCTCCTTTGCACCAAGCTAGGTGGAGGTAACCTTTACAACCAAGATCACTCTTCTTACAATAGGATTGAAGTAAAGACAAGTAAGAAGAGTTTAAAGCTTGTGGGGCACTAGGAAGATCGTTTTTAGTATAAGCATTAGCCTCTTAAAGGCTTACACCCTCCCTTTTTATAGAGAGGGCTGTTTTCTTCCCGTTGGCCGCCATCATCATCGCCGCCTTGGTAGCCGATCGCTCACACTAACGGCCTCCGAACACGTCGGATCCCGACCGTTGTAGTCTAACGGAACTCTTGGCAGTCGACTGATGGACCTCATCAGTCGACTGATGCCTCCGTAGTCGACTGCCCAGTCGGCTACGAACGGTTCTATGGTCGAAACCCTATTGATCGATCATTCGCGCCTTAGCGATCGATGGTCTTGATGATCGCCCACGTATAACGATCAGCCACAATCCGATCGATCGTATACCGAACTCACTGACTCGAGCGATCCGCCATGACATGGCGATCGGCCGGTGTCGAAAAACCCATCCGGACACTTGGCCAAATGGCGCCAAGTTTCACCTAAGAGCTACCCTTCCCGGGTTACAATCGCTCACTCATCTCTGAGTCCCTCGCCGAGTTCTCTTCATTCGCCACGTCCTCGCGATCAGCGCGGCTCGCATGCTCCTTCGCGCCTCTTGCCTCAAGTCTACTTCCTCCGCTTCACTCCAAGCTTCTCATCCGTGGTCCCTCGGATGCTCCAAGCGCACGGCCGCAAAGCTATCCTTCACCGACTCAAGGCACGAGTCATGAGATGTGAAACTCGCCACGGCTCCATGTGCGAATTACTAAGTCCTGCACGACTTCAACGCCCATATCACATCAACATATCAAACTAACTTAAACCCTTTGCCACACCATCAAAACCATATTACGGCAAGAGATTGCCCTAACAATCTCCCCTTTTTGATGTGTGGCAATCCTTAAGTTAGGTAAAAATTTGATATAAATTCTAAGGTAAGAAAGCATGTAAAGATAAACATGATATAGCAACATGCAACTCCCCCTTAATCCATGAAACTCTCTATGCAAATTTTCTCCCCCTATCATATATTTCTCCCCCTAAAATATATTTCTCCCCCTAAAATAATTAACTTAAACATAATTATATCTCCCCCTTTGACACCATCAAAAAGATTAACACTAAGTTATAAGCTCATGGCATCAAGTATAATGGAGAGAAAATATGACAAGTTGATTTAAAATTGGGTATCACTTGTTGGTTTACAAACTGAATTCGGCCTTCAATGTTCTGATTTGAGCTACCAATGATCACTATCGATGGCAATGATCGGCACAAAGGAATCAATTTTTGATTTTCGATTTAATTTAGAAATGCATTATAAATTCCAGAAAATTCGAAAAATTATGAAATTTGGGGAACATATTTCTATTAAGTATATCTATCAAGGAAAAATAGTTTTTCATGAAAAATCATTATATTTTCTTGTTTTTGCCAAAAATCCAAAAGCTCTAAAAACCACTAGGTTTATGATCATTCTAGTATCAAGTTAACTACCTAGTTTTGCATCCAATTGTTTCAAAACATGAATACATGTATTTTAAGGTAAGAAATTGTTTTGAAAACATATGAAATATCCAACCATGATCTTTGGGCAATATGTCTATGAATTAAACATAAGCCTTCCCCATGATTGGTCTATTATTGCTATGTTGATACTTTAAATGACCATCTAAATGCCATAGGCATTAGTGGACATTTGTATCATCCTAACATCTCACCCATGCTAAGTTTGCAATCAAGTTAGCCTATAGTGAGTGTGAGATGTATCCTAGGGGGTATTTGTATATACTTAACCAATATATTCATGCAATTCTATCATGATTAAGTATCATCCTAACAATTAACATGATCATAATGACATATATGAATGAATTCTACATTATGATCATGAAATACATGTATTCATCAACTTATAATCATGCATTAGGTATTATATGATGATAATAACCAAAGTGTCACCTAAAGCATGACTCAAACCTATTTCTCATGATAACATGCCAAATATCAAAATCATAAATCATGATTTAAAACATACATAGCAATTACATTAATCATCATGATTTAAGCATTATTACCTATTTATGGGCACGTTATCATCACCCAACACTATCTAAAAAATGTTGTCCCGTCATCCTAAGTCAACCAAAATATGATATAGGTTAGGACCATGTGGTTGACTACCCTAGGGGTTTTCTAACCCTTAAGGATGGATTTTGGAACCCAAAATAAATTCTTTTCTATTGGGTTCACTAAATACTCCTTGGGGATCCATTTCCTAGCAATTACTTTCTTTTTATCTTGTCCCCTAGCTATAAGGCATTTGTAGGCTTTTTCATTTTTCTTTTCCTTGTAGCCTAGGCCCTTTTTGTTGAAGCTAGCTCTTTGGCTCCCTAAGATCATGTTCAATGTGTTGGAGCCAATTGTGAATTTCTCTAGGGCTTTGGTTAAATAATCTACCTTTTCCCTTAATGCCCTATTTTCCTCTATGCATGCATCATTAACATCTAAAGGCATATAATCATGTGAGCATGCATCATTTAAGCTAGAATAAATATTATCATTTAAGCATGCATTTTCTAGTTTATTTTCTAGGTCCTTAATTTGATCTAGCATGCTTTTGTTTTTCTTCTTAGCTCTAAATAAATCTCTAGTTAAGCTAGAAACCATGGAAACTATTTTCTTAGGAGTTAGATTTGTTACCATAGTTTTCATGTCCTCTTCTTCTTCGGATGAGGAGGATGTGGAGGCTCCCCCTTCACTTGAGCTTTCCCCACTTGAGCTTGATTCTTCATTTGAGGAGGAGGAGGAGCAATCCAAGTCATCAAAGGCCATCAAAGCCAAATTGGTGACAAAGGCATTCTCCTCATCCGATGATGAGGAGGAGGATGAGGATGGATCATCCAAAGTCCTTGCCTTGAGAGCCTTAGCCTTTCCCTTCTCCTTTGTCTTCTTCTCCTCTTCCTTCTTTTTCTTGCTCCCCTTTTTCTTCTTCTTTTCTTCTTTCTTTTTCCTTTCTTCCTTGCTCTTGTTTAGGAGAGGACAATTGTCCCTTATGTGTCCCTCTCCTTGGCAATTATAGCATATGACCTTCTCCCTTGGTCTTCTATTCCTATCATTAGATTTATCAAATCTAAAATTCTTAAATGCACGTCTTACCCTCCTTACCATATAGGCTTCTTCGGTGCTATCCATGGAGGAGGAGGAAGATGCTTCGTCATCGGAGGAGGAGGTGATTTCCATCTTCTTCTTTCCCTTATTTGCCAACAATGCTACTCCTCTTGAGGGTTGAATTCTAGGCTCCTCTAGTATTCCTTCAAGCCTAGTTTCGTGGAGTTCCATTATTGAGAAGAACTCCTCCAAGGTCCACACTTCTAAATTCTTTGAGATATAGAATGAGTCCACCATGGAGCTCCACTTTGAGGACCGGGGAAAGGCATCTATGGCCTTCATTACCATATCCCGGTTTGATAGCTTCTCACCTACACTTGTTAGTCCATTTAAAATTTCTTTGAATCTAGAATGCAAGGAAATTACCTTTTCTCCCTTTTCTAATTTGATGTTGGATAGTTGGGAGCGGAGGAGATCTCTCCTTGCTAGCTTTGCCTCGGATGTGCCTTCATGAAGCTCAATTAGCTTCTCCCACATCTCCTTAGCGCTTAGGCATTCTCCTATTCGGTTGATTTCTTGTTGGGGGAGCACATTGAAAAGATGATGTTTTGCCTTTGAGTTCGCAAGGTGCTCCTCTCTTTGCTTCTTAGTCCATCGTGATTTTTCGATTGGTTTCCCTTCTTCATCCCTAGGCAAAATGAAACCGGATTCCATTGTAATCATTATATCAAAATCCGTTTCGAAAAATACCTCCATTCGCTTCTTCCACCAAGCGAATTCTCCTTCAAACTTCGGAGGATGGATGTTGGAGCCGGCCATTTTAAAAGTTGCTTGTTGTGGCGGTTAGTCCTCGACAAGATTTCCTCGGCTCTGATACCACTTGTAGGGGATCGGTGCGGCCGGCTAGAGGGGGGTGAATAGCCCTCGTACGTTGGACGTCGTAAATTGCTCGTCTACAAAAGATTAGCGCAAGCGGAATATACAAATACAAAGCAAAAGACAAACAATAAAACAAACGCTAACACGATGGTATAACGTGGTTCACGGCTACGCCGCTAATCCACGGTCCCCGATTTGTCCTCGGTGAATCACTCTGTTAAACCAATCCACTAAAATGGTCTCTCCTTTGCACCAAGCTAGGTGGAGGTAACCTTTACAACCAAGATCACTCTTCTTACAATAGGATTGAAGTAAAGACAAGTAAGAAGAGTTTAAAGCTTGTGGGGCACTAGGAAGATCGTTTTTAGTATAAGCATTAGCCTCTTAAAGGCTTACACCCTCCCTTTTTATAGAGAGGACTGTTTTCTTCCCGTTGGCGCCATCGATCAGCCCTTGGCGATCGACTACATCTACTAGCGGCCTCCGAACACGTCGGATCCCGACCGTTGTAGTCCAACGGAACTCTTGGCAGTCGACTGATGGACCTCATCAGTCGACTGCTGCCTCCGTAGTCGACTGCCCAGTCGGCTACGAACGGTTCTGTGGCCGAAACCCTATTGATCGATCACGCGCCTTGGCGATCGATGATGGTCTTCTTGATCGGCGCCCGCGTATGGCGATCATTGCGCCACAATCGATCGATATACGGTCGAACTCACTCGACTCGAGCGATCGCCATGACATTAGCGATCGGCGGTGTCGGGAAAACCCATCCGACACTTGGCCAAATGGCCAAGTTTCACCTAAGAGCTACCCTTCCCCGGGTTACAATCGCTCACTCTCATTTCTCGGAGTCCCTCGCCTTCGAAGTTCTCTTCGTTCTCGACCACGTCCCTCGGCAGCATCAGGCGCACGGCTCTGCAATGCTCCTTCACGTCTCTTGCCTCGAAGTCTACTTCCTCCGGCTTCACTCCAAGCTTCTCGTCCGGCGGTCCCTCGGATGCTCCAAGCGCACGGCTTCCGCAAAGCTATCCTTCACCGACTCAAGGCACGAGTCATGAGATGTGAAACTCGCCATGGCTCCATGTGCGAATTACTAAGTCCTGCACGACTTCAACGCCCATATCACATCAACATATCAAACTAACTTAAACCCTTTGCCACACCATCAAAACCATATTACGGCAAGAGATTGCCCTAACAAAGTACCCATGACTTGGACTTTCCATTGCCAAGACCCATGCTTGGACTTCTCATGCCAAGTACTCAAGACTTGGACTTTCCCATGACAATCACATTGTCATATGTTTTTGTCGAACATCAAAACATCTCTCGAGTCAAGCTCAAGTCCTGGTCAATCGTAACCTAGGCCGATTGCACCAACAATCTTCCCCTTTTTGATGTTTGACAAAAACTAAACAAACCATTGAGTTAGACTATCTAACTTAAATAAATCATCCCCATCAATTTTCTCAATTGATGTCATTCTCCCAATAAGTTCTTCCCCTTTTTGACTAACATCAAAAAGGTTCTCTCCAAGGAGGTCAATGTCTCATGTCCCAATGAGATCTTACAATCTCCCCTTGGTCCAAAAATACCTAGGATGCCTACAATCTTCCTAGTGATAAGTCCCATATCACTCAAGAGAGGCAATCCTATACACTCTCTCAATTTCTAAATTGGGTATCTCAAAATCCCATTTTCCCTTTCATGAGGAAAAATATCATCCATCATCCCATGATGGATACCTCCCCCTAAAGGCTTGCTCCCCCTTGACCATTGCACCAACAATGTCCTTGGGAAGTCCCTAAGCCAATAGGAACTCTAAACCATCAAAAATAAGGTTCAAAGTTCAAACATGAACTCTTCACACCTTAAATTTGATATATCATCCTAACACGTCTCCTAATCCATATCTAATGGATTTTCACCCTTTATAATGCTTCCCAAAGCATATCCTAGGGTTAGGAGTGGTTAGGGACCTTTACCGTAGCTGAACACGGGCTAAACAACCTTGTTTTTCCCGAAATCAGCTTGGCAGTCGACTTTATCAAAGATTAGTCGACTACCGTCTCCATCAGTCGATTGGCACCAAGGGCAGTCGACTGATAACTAAAAAAATCCGATTTTCAGTTATCAGAGTTGAGTTTAAAAAATACATAAATAAATATACGTATCTCAAAAAATAATGAAAATTCATATGTATAATACTTATGACACATACAATGGGTGAAAAATATTTAAAAATTATTTTACCCATAAAGGAAGGAAATTGACACAAAGTTCAAAATCATTAAAATTTTCAATGTTTTGGCCCTACTTTGTATCAACTTCATCAATGGTGATTGCTATTAAAAGATAGACTTCACCAAGGTTTTCTAAAATGATTTTGAAATGTTTTTGAAAACCTATATTGGATCATATTCCTTGGGCTAATTGTACATGACTTGTACACAAGCTTTCCCAATGATCCACCACATGATTTTACATGAGTTTGAGTTCATCTAGATGCAAAAACTATGCACCTTGAACTTAACTCATATCCTATCATCTCACATATATCTAGGATGTTTAAAACATATAAAAGTCAATGTGATGTGAGATGTGAGTTTTGTTCATCCTAATCTAGGGTTTCATGCATTTTTCTAAGGCACCCCTACTTGATTCTCTTATGAATGAGACTCCAAGTCATGCCATTGTCCTTAAATCAATTTTCATTAACTTAAATGCATGAAGTATGATCATGACATAAATGATAGCATAATAAAGCATGACCAATGATCATGATGTCATGGCATATGATACAATTTAAGCATACATGACATTTAACCTAACCCTAAACATGATCATGACATTTTAAATGATTCAAAATAGATATGATGTCATGGCATATTATATGACACACAAGGCATGACAAATAGAATGTATAGGTATAATAATACCCAAATTTTGATTTTTGTTGCCATTTGATATAATTAAGTATATTTTGCCATAATACTAACTTTCTCCCAAGTGTGCCAACAATCCAAAATGGCGCACTATGACCCCTAAACATAAATTGTGCCAATTTGATTGAATTATCAAACTTCTTAAATGATATTGGCACATCCTAAAATCTTTTAGGATTAAGAATCAACCCTATTTTCAAGGTATCCATAACCTTGAAAATTACCTAGAGTGCCACCTTTACCATGGTTAGGTTAACTACCCATCCAATCAAGGTTGGCACACCCTAAACCAATCTAGCGTGAATTAATCATGCTCTTAGGAACCCAAAATCTATTTGAACTCCTAGGGTTAACTAGGCATTCCTTAGGGATGATCTCCCTAGATACCCTCCTAATGACCCTTCTAGGTTTGTTAGCCTTGGTCATTGTGATCTTACCTAGGTTGACTCTAGGGGTAACTCCCCTTGCAACCTTCTTAGTGGCTTCCCTAGGTTTCCTTGAAACCTTAGCCACTAGGCACATACCTTGGTCAACTCTAGGGATGACTTCCCTATTGACCTTGGTCTTCCTAGACCTAGTTTGTATTCCATAATCAAATGAAACACTATGATAAGCCACCTTAACCTTAGGCTTAGGTTTGTGATCCAAACCCTTCTTGCCCTTGGTTGACTTTTCTCTCTTTGGCCCTAGGTGTTGACTCTTGGTCCTAGACTCTTGACTTTGACCATTTGACCCTTTTAGCTGATTTTGCATAATCTTGAGGGTCTTCTCAAGTTTTTCAAGCCTTGACCTCAAGGCTTGATTTTCAACCTCTAATTGCCCAATTTTAGAATTTTGATTTAATCCTTGGGCATGGTTCTTCCTAGGCATATGCCCAGTCCATTTAGAGTTGAGACCTAAGTGCTCTTGTACCTTTCTAATTGTCTCCCTAGGTAGAATTGGTCTAGAGTTGTTTGATCTAGGTTTGTCCTGAGATAAATTTATTTTAGGGACATTAGTCCTAAATTTCTCCTTATTTGAAAAGTAGACATTTTTAGCTCCTAAACAAAAATATTTGTTCCTATTAGCATGCTTATGTTCATGGGCAATAACAAGTGAATTAACATTATTTCTAGCATGCTTTTTACTATAAAAACTAGAAGGTGCACTATTGAAGTATACCTTAGGGTTCGCCTTAGCTCCCCCTACATGAGTTGCTCCTTCTTGCCCCTTCTTCTTCCCCATAGGATATTGACTCCTATAATGTCCTTCTTGGTGACACTTGAAGCACACAACGTGCTTCTTGCTTTTGATGGTTGGGGAACCGGCTTCCTTTGATTTTTCTTGACTTTTGGGTGCCGGTGGAGCTTTTCTTACTCTCTTTGGGTATTTGCTCTTGTAGTGCCCAAATTCCCTACACTCAAAACACATAATATTATTTTTATTTTGAATTGAGGTGTTTGAGTTACCTAAGTCAATGGAGGCAGGAATCGGATTTTGAGCTTCTTCATCTTGACCGGATGTTGAAGCTTCTTCTTGATGTTGCTTCGGTGATCTAATCTCCTTCCCCTCAATCCTAGAGGTGGAGGTCTCCTCCGATTCTACTTCCTCTTCCTCCTTGGATGTTGATGGTCTCTTAACCTCCAAGTCCTCACTTCCTTGTAAGGATGATGCGTTTGCCTCTTCGGTCCCTTCCTCTTGGACCGGTGATGGACTTTCATGGAGGTTGGCCACTTGGCTCCATAGCTCCTTGGCGTCTACATAATTACCTAACATACACAAGATATTGTTAGGTATTAAATCAATTAAAAACTTCATTACCTTATCATTTTTCTCGAAGGCTTGGACTTGCTCATCGGTCCATCTCTTTTTCTTGAGGAACCCTCCCTTTGGTCCTATTGGATAACTATATCCCTCCATCAAAATGGACCATTCTTCGAAGTCCCTCATCATTAGGAAGTCTTCGATCCTTGCCTTCCATTGTCTAAACCCTTCTTGTCCATAGAAGGTATAAGGTATAGATGTGTTGATATCCCATCCTAGTTGCTCTTGAACTTCCATCTTCACCCTCTAGCGTGCTCCCTTAGTTGTTAAACTTGAAGAGCAGCCTTGCTCTGATACCATTTGTAGGGGATCATTGGAAGCTAGAGGGGGGGGGGTTAATAGCTCGTTTTCGTTGCGTGATGGAATTCAATTTGCGTTTGTCTACAATTTTCATTAGCGTGCAGCGGAATAATAGAAATAATGCAATAACGAAATAGACAACCACAAATACCCAAATATTTAACGTGGTTCGGAACCGAACGGTTCCTTCTACACGGATCGATCTCTAAAGAGCTCTAGCGATGCCACAAAAACACCACTATGCAATAACTCCTTCTCGACACAAGTCGGAGGTGGAGAAACCTCTTACAAAATATTACAATAGTAATATAAGTGAATAAAAAGCAATTACAAGTGAATACAACAAAAGAAAGCAAAGAAAACTTTACACAAATATTTTGGAAGCTTGCTTGTTGATTGCCTTGGACTAGCAGCTGAAGGCCCTGATTTGCAACATCAAATCGCTTCAAAATGTCCAACAAAATTGGTGGTGATTTTATCCTCCACGAGCTCCATTTAAAGCTGCAACCTGGGCTGGAAATTTCTGATTAATCGACTGCTCGGGACCATTAGTCGACTGATGCCACTGTTGTCGTGAGACAACGGCTAGATCCACGCTGGAAAGATCCAACGTATCCATAATCAGTCGACTGATTATGACCATCAGTCGACTATTCGAGCATCTACTCGACTGCTAAACCCAGCAGTCGAGTCAGACTCCATTCTGTGCCCGAATTCTCGAGCATTAGTCGACTGATCACACGATCTGTCGACTGCTCGAGCCAGCAGTCATGTGCTGGGACACTTCCCTCAGTCAAACCCTAGTTGACTCACACCAGTCGACTGCCACATGGCACCAGTTGACTGACACATCTCAATCATGAGGTTTTAACCCAGGTATGGTGCCCCCATACTTACTAGACTACCCTTAGCCTAGACCTAAGCCTTCTAGCCACCTCCGTCAGCCTCACGCCTCTCGGATCTCTCCAAGTCATCAATGACTTGTTCATCCATTGCACTAGCCTTCAGGTGCTTCCATCGGCTATGTCATGCTAACGGTGTCTACACCGCCAAGACACATTGGACTTACGCTACCAAGACTCCGCTTGGACTTTACGCCGCCAACCATTGGACTTATGCTGCCAAGACTCCCGCTTGGACTTTACGCCGCCAATATCAAACCCCTTGGACTTCTCAAATGCCAAGACTCAAGCTTGGACTTTCCCTTGCAAACCCATGTTGGACTTTCCATGCCAAGACCCATGCTTGGACTTTCCCAAATGCCAAGTGTCCCACTTGGACTTTCCATTTCTAAGACCTATGCTTGGACTTCTCATGCCAAGTACTCAAGACTTGGACTTTCCCATGACAATCACATTGTCATATGTTTTTGTCGAACATCAAAACATCTCTCGAGTCAAGCTCGAGTCCTGGTCAATCGTGATCTGGGCCGATTGCACCAACAACAAATACTTTGTGCTGACTGGGAATGTAGAAGTAATATCCTTTCGTTTCCTTGGGATATTCAACAAAATATCACTTATCGGATTTGGGTCCCAGTTTGTCTGAGACTTGACGTCGAATGTAAGCCTCACAACCCCAAATCCTCATGAAAGACATCTTGGGATTTTTCCCTGTCCATATCATATATGGTGTCTTTATCACAACTTTGGATAGAACACGGTTAAGTGTGAAGGCTGTTGTGTCTAGAGCATATCCTCAAAAGGATATAGGAAGATCTATGTGGCTCATCATAGATCGTACCATATCTAAAGGGTATGATTCCTCCTTTCGGATACACCATTCCACTATGGTGTTCTAGGAGGAGTGAGTTGGGATAGAATCCAACACTCAGCTAGATAGTCACGAAACTCATGGCTAAGGTATTCACAATCTCGATCTGATCGAAGTATCTTAATACTCTTGCCAAGTTGGTTTTGTACTTCATTCTTGAATTCTTTGAACTTTTCAAAGGATTTTGACTTATATGTCATCAAATACACATAACCATATCTACTGAAGTCATCAATAAATGTAATGAAGTACTTATAACCACCTCTAGCAGCAACATTGAAAGGGCCACATACATCACTATGTATAAGTCCTAACAAGTCTGTTGCTCTTTCGCTGTGCCCACTAAAGGGAGTCTTGGTCATCTTGCTAAGAAGGCAAGACTCGCATGTCTCATATGATTCAAAATCAAATGAGTCCAGCAACCCATCCTTATGGAGCTAGGATAAGCGACTCTCATTTATGTGACCTAAGTGACAATGCCAGAGATAGGTTTGGTTCAACTCATTTGATTTGAACCTTTTGGTACTTATGTTATAGATGAGATTCTCTAAGTCTAGAATGTAGAGTCCGTTCATCAGAGGTGCACTACAATAGAACATATCATTTAAATAAACGGAACAACATTTATTCTTTATTATAAATGAAAAGCCTTTCTTGTCTAAACAAGAAACTGAAATGATGTTCTTTGTGAGAGCAGACACATAACAACATTCATCTAATTCTAGTACAAGTCTAGAGGGCAGAGATAGAAAATAAGTTACTACAACAACAGCAGCAACCCTTGCTTCCAGTGTCCAGCTTCCTTACAGTGGAAGCAAGTCCCTTCCTTGGCCACCACTCCTTTAGGTTTTAGTGCCTTGCCTTTGCCCTGTTGGGATGTATACTGAAAAGTCTATCTTTTGTATGAACATCTTTATTTTGAAATAAGAATCACATGATCATTGTTTGCATATTTATGGTTATGCATATTGTCTAATACATTACATTGTAGATAACATGGTGTGTGGTGTCACACGGGAGATCATGTTATCGACTCCTTGTAAAGTATAAGTAAAGGCTCACAACCGAGATGACTTTGGACAAACCATTGGTATGGTTGTAGTGTGATTTGGTATTGGTTTGTCTTGACCATAGAATCACACTAGTACACTTTGTGTGTATTGAGCATGATCGATTTAGAGGTGATTCGATTTATTGCTGACTACATAATCGAATCGGACCTCAGATATTATATTGTACATACTCTTAATCCCGATATAATAACGAGCACATATACTTAGTATTCATTTCTTTGATTTACCAATGGGCGAGATTTATAGATTAAATCGATAGGCTCGGTAAGTTGAAAAATGATATTATTTATATGGTGTGTCGTTGATTATAGGAGGAAACCGTGTCCTATATATTAGGATGATGATGTCCCCTTGAGGAGCTCATAAGGTTCATCATGTAAACCCTGCAGGTGGACTTGGTCCGGCATGATGAAAAGGTTGAGTGGTACTACTCATGGAGTTAGATGTTGATTAATTAATGGTCAGTAAATTAATTAATCGACGGACATTCGAGATCTTAAACACGGGGAGAAAGATGTACATATAATATATGGAACCCATATTAACTTTTGGGGGTTGGTGAGGTAGATCAATGATAATCCTTTAGTGGATTGGATTATCATTAATGGATCGGACTTTATGTGGGCTTGATCCATTGGGTGGCCAAGATCCAACTCCTCCTCATGGTCCCTATTGTAGCCTATTAATACCTCATGAAGCCTAGATCCAATGGATGAAAACAAAACTCTAGATCCAACGGTAGAGATTAAATCTCTAGATCTAACGGTTGAGATTAAATCCCTAGAATCGATGGTGGAGATTAAAGGAGGCTTAGGACTAACTCTATAAAAGGGTACTTAAGGGTGGACGACAAAATATATATAGAAGAGGGATTAGGGTTAAGGGGCGGCAAGCTTTGGCGATTAGGGTTTGGGGTGTAGGCGACACCAAATAAGGAAATGTTTTCCTTTTCTTCTTCTTCTTCCTTGGCGGCTGGCGCCCAAACCAGCCTTTCTCCTCCTTTGCCGGCTTCCAAACCCCTTCTTCCTCTTCTCCTTGGCCGGTGGAAACATAGCTTAAGGTCTTCCCTTGGAGCTTTTGGCTGGCATCCATCTTCCTCATCCCTTCTCCTTGTTGGTCGGCGGTAAGCATCTAGGTCGGTGCTTGTTGGTTGGCTAAAGGAAGGAGAAGGGTTTTGTTTCTATATCCTCTTGTTCGGAGCGAGCAAGCAAGGAAGATTGGTGATCTAGGAGCTTCGATTTTTGGTAGATCATCGCCCACACGACGTCCAAAAGGAGGAAGATCATACAATAGAAGACCAATATAACGTTTATTTATATTCTTTTTTAAGTTGTCTATATTTGTTCTTCAATTATATGAATGTTATATATTCTATTTTGTGGCTAATATAACATGGACCCTGAACATAAATACAAAAGTCGGCGATCCGTACATCGTCTATTCCGCGGCTATTCGTAGAATAGAGGTTGGTTGCTTGAACAACAAGTTTGTTCAAGTGACTACTCTAATCGAATAGCACGACGATGAAACAGTTGCTTGGGTAATCCCTCTTGTCAAGGATAATTTTTTTTATCCAGGAATGTAGAAGGGATCGCCATGAACAAGCGACCGAGTTGAAGTGGGAAGCGAAGTTTCCTACCTTCAAGTGGTATCAGAGCTTCGGTTCCAAAACCTTCAAGTGGTATTAGAGCCATGGTTTCCGAATTTGTGTGTTTAGGATTTGGTTACTTTTATGCACTTTTCATATATTATATGTGCCGGATAATAGTAGGATGTGCGTAGGTTAACTTTTTAGTTGCAGACATAGGATCCAACTATTATGGCCATATGTGTGTATGTGATTGTGTGTGTGTAATTATATATTTGTTGAATCCTCGGGGTTGAAGAGGCTAGTATTTAATTTTTGTAATTAGATACGACATTGTTTTGCCACTCCTTTTATTTTAGTTTACTTTCGATCTAGATTTCATATACACTCCCTCGTGGAGTATAGGATCGATGGATGTAAATTAAAATAGCTTTTAGTCTCGGCTCGGATCTCCGGATGGCTCGTACATGGCGTAGGGAGGAGCGGACGAGATGGCGATACGACGAGAGACATATTGAAGACAAAAGCCACAATAGTTGGAAAATATTTATTTTTCATGTTTATTGCTTATTGTTTGATATGCATGTCGTAGGCTAGAAAATTCCTCAATTTTAAATTACTAAGTGGGAGAGGGATATTTTTATAAATTCCCATGGCCTCCATTATGATTTGACATGTGATGCAAACAAACTTGCGCGTCGGCTCTGAGTGCCTTCCTTCCCATCGGATGAGTTTGTTTGCGGATCACAGGGTCGAATATGGTTATAGAAAATTATGGAGGAGCGTGTGTACTTCCCCATCGGAAGGCACATAACCCGAGATAATTCCCTTGGTATCGAGTAATGGTGAACACTTAGATGCAAATAGGAGTATCCTCCCCATCGGAGTCACTGCTTTTATTTATAGGGCCGAAGAGAAACCAACTATTAATTTTATTTGTCAAAAAGTTAGGTTGACAAAATAGTAAAATTAATGGGTATAACCTCCTCTTACAAATATAGAATTCATATACGTCCACACGATCGTGGCATACGATATTCTCGGTGTTTTGAGGTGTTGGTTGATTTTAAAATTTTATTGTTTGAGGAATCAATAATTTTTTGAAATCTAAAGTAATGATCTATGTGATTCTTAGTTTTTTTCAAAAATGACTTTCAGTGCACTTGCTGTGATACTAAAGGAAAATAAACTTACTGTACATAATTATGTTGATAGGAAAAAAGAATCTAGATATTATCTTAACTGCTGAGGAGTACAAGTATGTACTCTTCGAAGAGTGTCCTTCTAAGCCTGAGAATGAGCTGAAAGTCCCTGGAGCTGAGATCGATGGGGAAACCCAAGTTGATATCATTCTCCAGTCTTTACCTAGGAGTTTTGAGCAGTTTCGCTTGAATTACAACATGAATAAGAGGTTGTATTCGTTGGCAGAGCTTCTGACAGAACTCCAGGCGGTAGAAGGACTTGCTCAGGCTCAGGCCATGGTTGCCCAAAAGGTTTCTACTTCTAAGCCGAAAGGCAAGAAGAAGAAGAAACAAGGAGGAGCAAAGGTGGTGGGAGGATCTCAAAGGGGAGTGAAGAAGCCGAAAGGCAAGTGCTTCACTTGCAAGCATGATGGACATTGGAAGAAGGACTGTCCCAACCGGAAGCAAAACAAAGGTATATCCTTTGGTCTAGTCATTAAAACATGGTTAGCGGTGTCATCTACCAGCACCTGGTGTGTAGATACGGGAGCTACTGATCATGTCTGTAATAATTTACAGGGGTTCCAGGAAACCCAACGACTAGCTAAGGGGGAGATTACCGTTTACTTGGGCAATGCCACGAAGGTGGCGGCTGTTGCAGTGGGAGATGTTTATTTGTCTTTTGAGAAAAATAAAGTTTTGGTTATTTAGAATTGCCTTTATGTACCTTCATTTTGAAAGAATTTGATTTCGCTTTCTAAATTGTTTATGGATGGATATTCTATTTCTTTTAATGACAGAGTTGTTATAAAAAGGAATAGGGAGATTATCTGTTCGGGTGCATTGATAGGAAATTTATATACACTAGAACTAAAAGCTCCCACGATGCAAATAGAAGTTAATAACTCATCTTCTAATTCCAATAAGAGAAAAGAACCTTCGAAGATGAACCAAACATATCTTTGGCATCTTAGGCTTGGTCATATTAACCTAAGCAAAATTCAAAGGTTGATAGCTGATGGACCTTTGGGTTCATTAGTGGTGGAAGATTTCGCAACCTACGAATCTTGCTTGGAGGGTAAAATGACCAAGAGGCCTTTTAAGGCCAAGGGGTATGGAGCCAAAGATGTGTTAGAATTGGTCCATTCTGATTTGTGTGGTCCTATGTCTATCCAGGCTGGAGGTGATTTTGAGTATTTCGTCTTTTTCATAGACGATTATTCAAGATATGAATACATTTACTTGATACGCCGTAAGTCTGAATCCTTTGACAAGTTCAAAGAATTCAAGGCTGATGTGGAGAAACGTCAAGGTAAAAATATCAAGACACTACGATCTGATCGTGGTGGTGAGTACCTCTTGGGAGAGTTTAGGAATTACTTATCAGAGGCTGGGATTCAATCCCAATTGTCTGCACTGGGCACACCTCAGCAGAATGGTATAGCAGAGTGAAGTAATAGGACTCTTATGGAGATGGTTAGATCGATGATGAGTTATTCTGAGTTTCCAGATTCGTTCTGGGGATATGCTCTAGATATGGCAGTGTATATTCTGAACTTGGTCCCATCTAAATCAGTACTTTCTACTCCCACAGAATTGTGGACTGGGCGAAAGCCTAGTGTAAGACATATTCGAATTTGGGGGAGTCCAACACATGTGCTGAAGGCAGATGCTGGTAAGTTGGAACCCCATACAGAAGTGCACATGTTCGTTGGCTATCCTAGAGGAACGAAAGGTGATTTATTTTATAGTCCTAGAGATCAGAGGGTGATCGTTAGCACGAACGCCAGATTTCTAGAGGAAGACTATATGATAAACCACAAGCCCATGAGTAAGATTATTCTTGAGGAATTGAAAGGGGAAGTCACTTCTTCAGTACCACTGGTATAAGAGGATATACCACAAGTCACTGCATCGTGTGTCACAGAGGATACATAGATGATACCTCATCGTAGTGGGAGGGTTGTGAGACAGCCTGATAGATTCATGTTCTTGGGAGAATCTTCTGATTTGGTCCCTGGCGAACATGAACCTGATCCCTGGATATATGACGAGGCAATCCAAGATAAAGATGCAATACCTTGGCAAAGTGCAATGAATGCTGAGATTGAATCTATGGATTCAAATCAGGTCTGGGAGCTAGTAGAACCACCCGATGGTGTAAAAACCATTGGATGCAAGTGGATCTACAAAAGAAAGAGAGGAATAGACGGGAAGGTTGAGACCTTCAAAGCGAGGCTTGTTGCGAAGGGGTATACTCAGAAAGAGGGTATCGATTATGAGGAAACCTTTTCGCCGGTGGCCATGCTTAAGTCTATCCAGATTCTCTTATGCATTGCAGCTCATATGGATTATGAGGTGTGGCAGATGGATATCAAGACAACTTTCCTTAATGGAAGTCTTGAGGAAAACATCTATATGAAGCAACCAGAGGGATTCATTGCAAAGGGCAAAGAGCATCTTGTGTGTAAGCTTAATCGGTCCATTTATGGATTGAAGCAAGCTTCGAGGTCTTGGAACATCCGCTTTGATGAGGTAATCCAGTCTTATGGATTTATTCAAAGTCTGGATGAGTCTTGTGTATACAAGAGATGTGACGGAAACGTAGTGGTATTTCTTGTACTATACGTAGATGACATTTTGTTAATTGGCAACAATGTCAAGGTGTTATCAGATGTAAGGGTATGGTTGTCCAAACAGTTTGATATGAAGGACTTGGGAGAAGTGGGACACATCCTTAGGATAAAGGTTATAAGGGATCGCAAGAAAAGGATGTTGTACTTATCTCAAGCTTCATACAAAGACACCATTATGGATCGTTTTAGCATGCAGAACTCCAAGAAGGGTTTTCTACCTTTCAGACATGAAGTTCCTTTATCTAAAGAGATGTGTCCTAGAACGTCTGAGGAGATAGAGGAGATGAAGGCGGTTCCTTATGTTTCGGCAGTAGGAAGCCTCATGTATACGATGCTATGTATGAGACTAGATATCTGCTTTGCCGTGGGCATGGTCAGCAAATATCAGAGTAATCTAGGATAGGGACATTGGACTGCGGTAAAGCATATATTGAAGTACCTGAGAAGGACTAGGGATTATATGCTAGATTACCAGGCAGACCAATTACTCCCTGTGGGTTATACAGATTCCGACTTCCAATCAGATAGGGATAACAGTAAGTCTACCTCAGTTTTTGTGTTTAGTTTGGGAGGTGGAGCCATTGTATGGAGGAGTGTTAAGCAGAAATGCGTGGCAGACTCTACCATGAAAGTTGAGTATGTGGCGGCCTCTGAGGCAGCCAAAGAAGCTGGATGGCTCAGGAACTTCCTGATGGACTTGGATGTGATTCCTGGTTTACCCAGAACTATCACAATTTATTGTGATAATAGTGGTGCAGTTGTAAACTCGAAGGAACCACGAGCCCATAAGGCAAGTAAACACATAGAGCGCAAGTACCACCTGATACGAGAAATCGTAAAGGAGGTAGAAGTTGCTGTCGCCTAGATTGCATCAAAGGATAACCTGGTAGGCCCTTTCACTAAGGCCCTTCCGGCGAGAGCTTTTGATAGGCATGTAGAGGGAATGGGAATCAGATGTATGGCAGTTTGAGGACAACATAGTCTTTTAGTATAAGTGGGAGATTGTTAGGATGTATACTAAAAAGTCTATCTTTTGTATGAACATCTTTATTTTGAAATAAGAATCACATGATCATTGTTTGCATATTTATAGTTATGCATATTATCTAATACATTACATTATAGATAACATGGTGTGTGGTGTCACACGGGAGATCATGTTATTGGCTCCTTGTAAAGTATAAGTAAAGGCTCACAACCGAGATGGCTTTGGACAAACCATTGGTATTGTTGTAGTGTGATTTGGTATTGGTTTGTCTTGACCTAATCACACTAGTACACTTTGTGTGTATTGAGCAGGACCGATTTAGAGGTGATTCGATTTATTGCTGACTACATAATCGAATCGGACCTCAGATATTATATTGTACATACTCTTAATCCCGATATAATAACGGGCACATATATTTAGTATTCATTTCTTTGATTTACCAATGGGCGAGATTTATAGATTAAATCGATAGGCTCGGTAAGTTGAGAAATGATATTATTTATATGGTGTGCCGTTAATTATAGGAGGAAACCGTGTCCTATATATTAGGATGATGATGTCCCCTTGAGGAGCTCATAAGGTTCATCATGTAAACCCTGCAGGTGGACTTGGTCCGGCATGATGAAAAGGTTGAGTGGTACTACTCATGGAGTTAGATGTTTATTAATTAATGGTCAGTAAATTAATTAATCGACGGACATTGGAGATCTTAAACACGGGGAGAAAAATGTACATATAATATATGGAGCCCATATTAACTTATGGGGGTTGGTGAGGTAGATCAATGATAATCCTTTAGTGGATTGGATTATCATTAATGGATCGGACTTTATGTGGGCTTGATCCATTGGGTGGCCAAGATCCAACTCCTCCTCATGGTCCCTATTGTAGCCTATTAATATCTCATGAAGCCTAGATCCAATGGATGAAAATAAAACTCTAGATCCAACGGTAGAGATTAAATCTCTAGATCCGACGGTTGAGATTAAATCTCTAGATCCGACTGTTGAGATTAAATCCCTAGAACTGATGGTGGAGATTAAAGGAGGCTTAGGCCTAACTCTATAAAAGGGCGCTTAAGGGTGGACGGCAAAATATAAATAGAAGAGGGATTAGGGTTAAGGGGCGGCAAGCTTGGGCGATTAGGGTTTGGGGTGTAGGTGGCACCAAATAAGGAAAGGTTTTCCTTTTCTTCTTCTTCTTCCTTGGTGGCCGGTGCCCAAACTAGCCTTTCTCCTCCTTTGCCGGCGTCCAAACCCCTTCTTCCTCTTCTCCTTGGCCGGTGGAAACATAGCTTAAGGTCTTCCCTTGGAGCTTTTGGCCGGCATCCATCTTCCTCATCCCTTCTCCTTGTTGGCCGACGGCAAGCATCTAGCTTGGTGCTTGTTGGTTGGCTAAAGGAAGGAGAAGAGTTTTGTTTCTATACTTCCTCTTGTTCGGAGTGAGCAAGGAAGGAATATTGATGATCTAGGAGCTTCGACTTTTGGTAGATCGTCGCCCATACGACGTCCAAAAGGAGGAAGGTCATACAATAGAAGACCAAGAGGTATAACATTTGTTTATATTCTTTTGTAAGTTGTCTATATTTGTTCTTCAATTATATGAATGTTATATATTTTGTTTTATGGCTAATATAACTTGGACCCCGAACATAAACACAAAAGCCGGCGATCCGTACATCGTCTATTCCGCGGCTATTCGTAGAATAAAGGTTGGTTGCTTGAACAACAAGTTTGTTCAAGTGACTACTCTAATCGAATAGCACGACGATGAAATGGTTACTTGGGTAATCCCTCTTATCAAGGATAATTTTTTTTTATCCGAGGACGTAGAAGGGATCGCCATGAACAAGCGACCGAGTTGAAGTGGGAAGCGAAGTTTCCTACCTTCATGCCCTTGGCTTGGGACTTTCCCTTACCTTTAGGCTTGCCCTTGCCTTTCTTCTTTTGCACCATCAAAATGGAGTTGGGCTTTGCCTTCTTAAGGTTGAGCTCAACAATTCTCAACATGCTAAGCATCTCAGGCAGTGACTTATCAATTTCATTCATGTTTTAATTCATGAAAAATTGATTGTAACTTTCTGGCAAGGATTGCAAGATCAAGTCAGTGGCCAGTTCTTGGTCAAGTGGGAATCCCAACCTCTGTAGGTTTTCTATGTACCCAATCATCTTGAGTACATATGGACCTACGGGAGTCCCATCTTGCATCTTGGACTGAAACAGTGCCTTAGAGATCTCGTATCTCTCGTGCCTTGCTTGTCCTTGATACAGTTGATGAAGATGTTCAACCATATCAAAAGCATTCATCAACTTGTGTTGCTTCTGAAGCTCAGAGTTCATGGTCGCGAGCATGAGGCATGACATATCTAATGCATCATCTTGATTCTTCTTGTAAGCATCTCGGCCAGCTCGCGAGGCAGTGGCAGGAGGTGCTTCCGGAATGGGCTGCTCCAGGATGTACAGTTTTCTTTCTTGTGTGAGAACAATTCTTAGATTCTTGTATCAGTCCATAAAATTAGCTCCATTGAGTTTGTCCTTCTCTAGGACAGAACACAGGGAGAGAGTGTTCGTGTTTGACGACATGACAATCTATAATATAAATAATGCAGAAAGTAAATATCATATTCCATTTATCATTTAATTAGGCCTTTAATTAAATGATGCTCCCACTGAATTATAGGACTTTTGTAGAATCGAGTCATGGATGTGGTCAAACTACACTACTAGATTCATACAAACTAGCTATAATTCTCGCGGGACAAGATCCACATCATACTACGCCTTGAGTTAGCTTTGGCTAAATCACCCAAGACTTAGTATGATCAGTAGGTAACAAATTACCAATTACATCTCTATGCAACTCTTGTTTATAGGATCAAGATCCACATTTACAAAAGAACTTGAGTTAGCTTTGGCTAAATCGCCCAAGATTTAGTGTAAATGTGATCGTATCCTATCTTTCCAACCATTGGAATATGTCTATAGTTTTACCCGATCCAATTGAGTTAACTAGTTTCACTCAATCTAATTGATCTTATTCTCACCCAAGCTTTGATAGGCGGGACCAAGATTGTCCTTCCGTACCCTAGCAAGATAATATGCGTTGCTCTACTTTGGCAGATTCAATAACAACAAATGATCGAAGTAGTGATGGGTATCAAAACTTGGTAGGTATTTCAAGTTAACTTGATTAAGATCTAATCTAATCGTGAATATGTATCATATACGCATTAAGGCATTAATTACCCTATACTAGCATGCATCACATACATACAAGCAAAAACAAATAAGGAATTAATTACCATATACTAGCATGCATCACATACATACAAGCAAAAAAAAAAACAAAAAAAAAAAATATATATATATATATATATATATATTAATTTGTGATGAGGTCATGACCCTACTACGATCTTCTCAAGCCAATGAGAAGATCGGACGGTCAACCTAGGGTTAGCGGCTTCTCCAAGTGCCTCCTTTGATCGCCATGTATCATCGGCATCCTCCTCGTAACTCAGTCTACAAGTGGACCTTCCACCGCTTCATTTTGTACATTACAAACATGAAACTCGAGTTACATTCGAGTCTAAAGTCTATTTACAATAGGAATATAATAAGAGAGGCACGATGCGCAGGTCGCATATTATATATAACATGCACAACACAAAAACGCCGCACAAACCGTATTATGAATTACAACATAATTTTATCCAATCACATTGGAGTTTTTGGACCATGACCATCACAATATCATACATAATTCTAAATTATGTATTTTACATAAATTTCTATAATTTTTCCTATTTTTTTTTCAATTTTATGAGTCACATCTCCGCAACGGTCCCGCTAAGCGATTTTCGGGCGCGATCGCGGGACAATGCCCCTTGCGGGGTTAAGGGCAGTGTCCCTTCTCGCAGAAATGAATCTCGCGAGTGTCCCATCTTGATCTTACAATACCTTAAGTCGCTATCCCAAAAGACTAAAGTGAGACTTTGCCGTTTCGGAGAGTTTTTCTCGGTAGCTGAAGCCTACAAGTGTCCAAACACTTGTTGCTTAGACTCTACGAGAAAAATACTCACAAAATCTATAAAATTAGGAAAATTATAGAAACTTACAAATCTATAATTTTTCGTATCTAATACAAAAATTACAAAACAAACATGTGCATGTTTCGTACGTGACTTTGATACCACTGTTAGACTCTCCGAGTCACAAAAACCGCTTTTTTGCGTTGCGGAAACCTCAGAAGTCGGCCATGGATCCGTGCGAAGATAAATAAAATAAATTCATGTACATGTTTAGAAAACCTAGATCTACCTTAGATTTACATGAGAAGAGCGTTACCCTTGTAGCGACACCCTTCGCTTATCCTTTTTTTTTTTTGATGAAGGTAAAAATATATATCATCAAAATAGCACCAATATACATGATCCAAGGAGCCTACACATGTCATATCCGAAGAAATGTCCGATCTGAGTAGGTATCCAAGGTAGAAAGTACATGTGCTCACTAGAGTACCATCACTCTCTCGGTACCAAAATCCTCCTATACTCACACGGTCAGTCCTCCATCTTCCATCATGATACGGTAGATGAGAGCCTGACCATATCCTGTGATAACCTCCTCGTATGTCAGTGTGCACCCCTCCCTGATGCGACACCTACGTAACATGATCAACTGAGCCCATATGTGGCTCAGCCATCATCCTACATCCTCTATCTGCTGCACTCCAGTATCGTGGACCCACTTTTAGCAAGTGGTCAGCTATCAACGGATTTGCGACATCTTTACTGCGAGCCTTTTGCTGCGGACTAGATAGATCATTACGACGGATCTATTCACCAAATGGCTTATTGGCCAAATGGTGAATAGAGCCCTTCACTTATCCTGCTCGTCCAAATGGTTGTCGGATTTTATAGAGTGTCAAGTGTACACTCCTCTACACGTATCCACATGGACAAAAGGTGGAGAAGACCACTTAGAGTGTGCTAGCACCCTTAGGAAGTCTCGACAATGGAGGATGAGGGAGAGAGCGAGAAGAGGAGAAGGAAGAAGATGAATTCAATCCAACATTCAATTCACCACACTAACTCCTTCATTTGGCCGACCACTTCATGGAGGGTTAAATACGTCCATGTAATACCAAGAGCCATGACTCTTGGTCTCCCTCATGAGGTGGCACACCATGATGTGTCCATGATGATGTGGAACATCATCATTAGCCGGCCCCTTTGCTAAGTCACCATGAAGTGACATGTGGTCAAGTCAAACTTGACCCTACATCTTCCCTCTCAAGTCAAGTCAAACTTGACCTCTTATCTCCCATGGTTGATCAAATCAATCCTTTGATTCAAGTCAATTTAATTTAATGAATCTCTATTCATTAGTTTAAATTGACTCAATGAATCAAATCTAAATTAGACTCATTCAACACTTGAATCAAATTGAGTCCAACTCAATTAGTCTAATTTGGATTACTCTTAATCCAAATTGGTTCATCACATGAACCTAATCCTCTTGGTCCATCATATGAACCTAATCTCCATCTAATTGCCCTTTGTGTGTGACCCTATAGGTTCTTGTAATGTTGGCAATGCTCCTAAACCGATTTATAAACACAAGCAATGAGCGGTATCTAGCAACATATCATTGCTACCTAAGTTACAAGAATGTTGAGATCCAACATCACCTTTGTGACTACTAATTGTGACTCTCACAATATGTGACAATGTACCTCTATCCTTGACATCTAGATTGACCAATTGAGGGATAGACCGTGTCATCCTCTGTACTATCTATATCTTGAACTCCAAGTAGACTCACTCTAATCAAATGAACTCAATATCTCATATTGACTCATTTGGGCATGACCATTCACTTAGTGGTCTCACTCTATCAAGAATCATGATGTCACTCCCGTCATATAGGAGGGATAGATCCCATCTACATCACTCACATCCCTCCCATAATTTGTTACATACCCAGTAATCGCCTTTATAGTCCACCCATTTACGGGTGACATTTGACGAAGCCAAAGTATGCAACTCCTTATGTAGGGAACCATGATGACTTCAGGTCCAAGGACTAATAGTCACATGAGAAAGTATATGACACTCATATAATGATCCATGATACTTTCTTATGGCGGGTCATTCAATATACATTCTTCAATGCATATCCATGTGTCAACTTGATATCTCATATCCATGACTTGTGAGATCAAGTCATAGAGTTGACCTACATGCTAGTCTCTTCGTATTAATATTGTCCCTGAATATTAATACTTGACTAGGAATGATTAAGAGTAGTATTCTCTATATCATCTCATTATCGATTCAACCAATCGATTGATATAGATAAGAACCTTCTACTTAAGGACTCTATTATACTTAGTTATTTGGCACCAATACAAGTAAGTCTAATAACCATAAAGAAATGCCTTTATAAGTATATTTAGGAATATGATACAACAAGTCCATACAACAATCATCACATGATCAACTCTAGGGCTTTCACTAACAGATTATGCAACTACACAAGATAACAGGAATTAAAGAAATAAACTATAACAATGAAGGTAAATTCTGCAACTAACAATTAAATGCACTTGAAGTAAAGGCTATTCTAAGAAGCAATTCATTGAACACATTGAATGCAAAATAACTAAGCAACTACACAACTGAAAATTCATCCAATTTCAAATGCAAAGGAATTGACAACAATAAAGTAAGTGTAACAAATAACAAAATGAAGTAAATGATCATCCCACTAAGATTTTCCTGAATAATGGACAGAATACTTCAACTATGTTCGACGGAGCTCAATTGAGTCTCCGGAGCAAAATGAATGGTGAAGATGATGCAAACTCCCAAATTTGGAAGCTTGGTGGTGATTTCTTGCTCTCCCGAATCCGGTGAATCTTGGATGATGTCGTCGAGGCAGAACTCATTTGTGAATCCACAAGAGTAGATGATAGTTGGTTGGAAAGTGGAGAACATCGTCGGATTCTTCCGATGGAGTGGTTCTTCGTTGAATCTGATGAAGAAAGGGTGGTGGAGGGTTGTGATGGTGTGTGCTAGGGCTCTAAAGTGGAGAAGATGCTCTAAAACCCCTTGAAAATCCATTTTATAGCCGCCCAAATGGAGGCTTTTCACCGCGGCATGACCGTACCAAAAAGACATGGTCGACCGTGTTGCATTCTGTAAAATTTTTCCCTGTTCTATAGTAAAATGCTACAGTGAAATTACTATAGCTATAATGATTTTACTGTAACTACAGTACCGTGCCCTGTGCCAAAAAGGCACGGACGGTCGTGCTTCATTCTTGGATTTTTTTTTCTATGAATGCTATAGTATCATTACTATAATACTACTGCTACAGTATCTTGCTATAGTAAAATGCCCGATTTCACTTGACATCCCCTACAAAAACAAAGTATACAACAATTAGTGCTAAGGACATCAAATTAGCATATGTTTGCATTAAAGTGCTAAATTAATCCAATGCTCCTAAGACATGATAAATGCAATGAATTAAGTATACAAGTGGATTAATATATCGAGGAATAAATCAAAATAATGCATCAAAATATGAGTTATCAATGATACATTAAAGTGAACTTTAACTCTTTCAATCATAGGAAGAAATTATGAGGAAAGTGTTGGGGATCCTTAGGATGGCTAGAGGGGGGTGAATAGACTCTTTTGATTTCTACACGAATAATTAGCGGAAGGAAAATACAAATCGAAAGCTAATAATGAAAGACAAAGAAAATAATCGCCAACACAAGTTGTTAAACATGGTTTGAAGATGACAATTCTACTCCACGATAATTTTTAAGGTGGATCACCCCTTGTAAGTCTTTACTAGAACTCATTTTGATGAGAACACCAAGGTGAATAAGTCTTTTTTACAAGCACACTCCTCTTCTTACAAGATAATTGAATTGAGCTAAGGAAGAAGAGGTTAAAGAACTTAGAAAGCTTAGAAGAAGGCTTGTTGAGTTTAGGAAGAAAGATTAGAATGAGAGAACTAGTTATCTTCAAGCTCCCCAAGCCTCCTTTTATAGACTTTGGGTGTTTTTGCCTGTTGAGCCCGACGCCAGTCGTATTGCATACTAGTAGTTGACTGATGTTACTGTTGATCGGATCCAACGACTTTTGATGAGACTAGATCACGATCATCACTACTCAACGGACACTTGATCATTCGACTACTCATACCAACGGTCGACTGCTCTAAGCGACAGTCGACTTAAAAAATTTCTGTGCTCATGTACACTTAAGCCAGTTAGCTGCCAATACATGGTAGTCGATTGCTAGTGGCTAATTGACTGTCAAAACCTAATAGTCATTTGTCAGATCCACAGATCAATCGAGCTCTAGTCAACTACTTGACCAGTTGATTGGGTCATAATTCCAGTCGACTGTGTTGGAGTTGAATGCTCCAAGTTATGTTTTGGTGTTTGACAAAGGTTTAAGTAGTGTGAGAAATCCAAGGGTGAACCTTGGTGAAATCCAAGGGTGAACCTTGGCGAAAAGTCCAAGAAGGGTAATTCCTTGACAGTTGGAAATTCTTTGCGGGAGTGGTAAGGTGAAAAGTCCAAGAAGGGTAATTCCTTGGCAGTTGGAAAATTCTTTGTGGGAGTGGCAAGGTGAAAAGTCCAAGAATGGTTGATGGTCGGAGTCTTGGCAAATAAAGGGTTTCTGGATAGAGTCTTTACTAGGCGTGGTTCAGTCATAGAGTTGACTGAACCAGTGGGTCTTAAGGACTACAATGAGTTGACACCTCAACTGTTGTCCTTACTGCACTTATCGGACGTAGAGAGTTGACGTCGGCCAGTCGTAGTCGAGGCAACACCTCGACTGTTCCTGTGCGGAGTTGAGCAAAATCAAGCCAAGCTTGACTGCATTGCAAGACAAGTCGCAGTCGAGGTTGCACCTTGACCGATGCTGTGCAGAAGCAAGGCAAGCTCAACTGGCGCCTCAACTGATGCAGGACAAGTTAGCGAATATTATGTCTCGACTTGTGCAGTCGAGGCGGTGCCTCGACTAGTCCTGTGGAGAAGTGAACAGAAGCAAGGCGAGCTCGACTGGTGCCTCAACTGCTGTAGAATAAACATGTGGATCTTATCTGACTTAACCTATGCAGTTGAGGCAGTGCCTCGACTAGTCCTTTGTAGAAGCGAACAGAAGCAAGGCGGGCTCGACAGACACCTCGACTGCTGAGAAATGAATTAGTGATTCTGATAAAATCTCATCTGATCTGACTTATGTGTTTTCATCTAATTTTTTGACTGAATTATTTAGATCTAGATCTCGACCATAGGTTTGAGTTTGACCAATAAAAAGTTGTTCTTGCGAGAAAAACACCACTGATTAATCACTTGGGAAGAAAAGAAACTTATGCTAAGTTTTAGCTCTCTCTGATTCTCAACGTTCAGTTTTGTTGTGCTTCTCCTCTCATGGACGTCTGCTGTTCTGCGTGTGCTCATCATCGTCTCAACGATGTAACCTGGACGTTGGCTTTTCACTGATCTTCACTTGGACATTGGCTGTTCTGATTACGCTCCTGATCATCTCAATTGTTTTCCTGTAAAGGTTTCTCTTTGTCTATTGTTCGATTTGTTTTATTATTCAGATTCTTGTACTTAATTCACATCTTTAAAATCTGTAATCTATAAGTGGTTTAAGAGCTTTCTCCACCTTTGAAGCATTCTTCAAAAAGGAGAAAATATAGAGGTAGGCCTTGGACTAGCATCTCTAGGAGAGAGCTATGAACCAAGTAAAAATCGGTTGTGTCTTTGTGTTTGTTTTCCTTGTGATGTGTCCTTTGAAATTTTGGTTGTGTTCTTCATGTTTTTGCTAAAAATTTGATTGTGCTAAAATGTTTAGTATTTCTACTATTTTAATATGATTAGTTTGGTTTTTATTTTTATTATCTCTCTCCCCCCCCCCTCTCTTGCGTAGTCATCGGTCCTATCAGACTACTAAAGTCTTTTGGATTCTCGAATACTAATCACTCGAGTCCAGTCGATTGGAATACTTTAAGCATGACTATTTCATATTTAAAAATACACTCTAAGCCTAGACTCAACCTTCAAGCTTCTCCATCAGTCTTGCGCCTTTAGAATCCCTCCGAGTCCACGACTCATTCATCCTTGCGCTTGCCTTCAAAAGCTTCCTTCAGTTTTGTCATGCTTTGGGTTACTCCTTTGCCAAGGTTTGCTTGGACTTTATACTATCAGGACTACATGTTTAGACTTATGCTGCCAAGACCTCACTTCTGAACTTCCTTGTCAAGATCCACTTGGACTTATGCCGTCAAGTCCATATTCTTGGACTTTGCTTGTCAAGATTCACCCTTGGACTTTCTTTGTCAAGATTCACCCTTGGACTTTCTTTGTCAAGATTCACACTTGGACTTTCTTTCAACCTGAAACTTAATCATCCATATTAGATCACAAATATTGCCTAACTATAAATGATTATCCAAACATCAAAGGACATTCTTGCACCAACAATCTCTCTTTTTTTGATGTTTGACAATCATTTAAGTTTGGTCTTTAAATATGCAATGAAATATCATATGTCACAATATGAATTGAATTCTAACTTAAATCTTTTCGTCTCTCCCCCTTTGACACACATCAAAAAGAGATAGATAAATTTTCAATAAAGCAAGTATGAATAGGTGGTTATGCTTTAAAATAATGTATAAGATATACTTAAGGCTCCCCCTTAATCCAAAACACATTCTATCATGTATTCATGTTGAGCAAAGTATATAAAGAGAATGGATAAAAATTATTGCTTAACTTTGCACCAACAATTAACCATATGATTTAGATATTGTCATAGGTAAATCTCCTCCTTAACTATTGCATCAATTAGTCCTACTCCCCCTTAATCCTTAAGCAATTATCATTTAAATGATGCTATAATCATATTATAGGGTTAGGACAATCTATGAATGATATTAGATGGTGAAATCAAGCTTACCTGACCATAAACAGGGTGATCAATCGACTCAAGCGGACGACAGTCGACTGATACATGACCAGTTGATTGCTAACTTTTGAATGTTATAGTCTTATTTTCCAAACGAGATTCTGAAATGGACAAATAAATATAAAAGTGTCAAAAATTCACGAAATTTTACAGACACATTTATAAACTCATTTTCTATCAAGGCAAAATAATTTGAAAAATATATCATTTCCAATTTTTGAAATTGACACAAACTTGAAGACTAGTAAAAGCTCTAAAAGTTTTTCAAAACCTTGTACCATTTTTGCTTAGCAAGTAAAAACTGATTTGCAAAACATGATAAACACAGTTTAAAGGTTATTATATTTGACATTTTCAACCATGTTTTAGAGTTATGTGCACATCAATTATACACAAGTCTTCCTAATGATTGGTCCAATGAAGGATTTATGTCTCTAGATGTCACTTTGGTTCATAGTAATGCATCATAACAAGAATGATGAATAAAATGCATCTTTCTAACATCTCACATAACATCTATGTGGCTAAATACAAAAATTATGGTTTCCTAGGTATGTTGTGAGATGTATCAAAGTATAATCCTAGGTGTTAACTATGGGATCATGCAAACCTATACCAATTACTCTACAAAATACATTCCAAGTTTTTTCCTAAGTGATATAAGGGTACTTAGCAATGAAAGTCCAAGCATGGGTCTTGGCATGAAAGTCCAACATGGAGTTGGCAAGGAAAGTTCAAGTATGGATACTTAGCAAGGGAAAAGTCCAAAGGTGAAGTCTTGACAGCGTAAATCCAAGTGTGTAGTTTTGACAGTGTAATGTCCAAGTGAACTTTGGCAAAGGTAGACCCGATTAGCATGACTAGGCTAATGGAAGCACTTGAAGGCTAGCGTGAGGATGAAGAGTTGTGGACTTGAGGGATCCAAGAGGCATGAGGTTGATGGAAGTGGCTAGAAGGCCGAGGTCTAGGCTAAGGGTACCTGATTAGCATGACATAATCAATGAAAGCATTTGAAGGCTAGTGCGATGGGTGAATGAGTTGTGGAGGACTCGGAGGTATCAGATAGGTGTGAGGCTGATGGAGGTGGCTAGAAGGCTTAGGTCTAGATTATGGATGGTTATCAAGTATGAGAGGATCATACTTGGATTAAACCTCATTGTGTTGGATAGATTTGAGCGCTAGAGGGGGGGGGGGGGTGAATAGTGCACGTTAAAACTTTTCGTTCGTTCGATATAAAATACGAGCAATAAAGAAATGCACAGTGGAAACCAACAAAACACTATTTCTTTTTACTTGGTTCACAACCTTCGACTACTAATCCAAGGCCCTAACAGTCCTAGACCGTGTATGGAGGGCAATCCACTAAAATACTCCTTGTTAGAGGTAGGAGTGAACGATTACAAGAAATCAATAAAACTCAAGGTAGAGGGACACTCCCCCTCTCCTTGTTATGATTAAAGCTTCGAAAACAAAAAGAATGCACAATTAAGACTCTAAATAAAGATGTTTATAACGACGACGAAGAAGATCTTGAGCTAAGGTTGAGTCGTCGTCGATCCGGCGACACTTTGGCGTAGTAGAGTCGTCGTAGGAGAGTGACATTGTGGGAGTGTTTTAGAGCACTTGCAATGATGGAAAAGGGGTGGAGAACCCCTACTTTTATAGCCTTGTGAAACCCTAATCGTTGAGATGAGGTTTCATGAGGTGATGCCACCTAGCCCTTGAGAAATGGTAATAAGCTTTGACTCTCCTCGAGGCTGATCCTTGACCGTGATCGATCAACCCTATCGATCATTCTTTGGAGACATCGACCAACCGATATAATCCATTTGTCGACTGATGGCAGGGTTTCCAGCTGCAATGAAGAGTTAGCTTAAAATGCAGTTAATATAAGTAAGCTCGATGGTCATTTACCATTCGATCTCGACTTAGACCTTCCATGGGAGGTTTTAGTCGGATCGACGCCTACGGACTTCCCCGTACGGAGGACATGACCTTACTTACACTCACTCACATGAGCTTACCTCAACCTTTACCTTTGAAGCTTCGGTTTTGGTCTTCACCTAAGTTCTTTGGCTCCCTCCGAAGTCCTCCTGGTGTCGCTCGACCACCACGGTTCCCTCTGGTTGTCGCTGACCTTCGGCTTAGCTTAGCAATTCTGCACACTTGTTTTAGATCGTGAGATAACAAAATAACCTTGACTTTGTGTCTTTGTCATAATCAAAACATAAGTTCGATTATCTGGTGCCCCCTGCACCAACACATTGTTGAGGTTTACCAGTTGACTTATGGCTTTGGCCAGTCGACTGGTTTGTTGGTGCAGTAGGCACCTAAGTCGAACCTGAGTTTTGATTATAGCAAACGATACAAAATTAATCTCATGTCGTTATCTCACGAGATGAATCGAGTGTGCAAAAAATTGCTATAGCTGGAGATGAAGGCTAGCGACACCCGGAGGAAGCCGCGGTGGTCGGGCGACACTCGAGTGACTTCGGAGGGAGCCGAAGGAATCGAATGGAAGGCCGGAAGCAAAAGAAACACAGTAAGTATCGAGGTAATCTCGTGTGTGTGCGAGAGTAAGTGAGGTCGTATCCTCTTTACGGGGATGATCTTAGGCGTAGATCCGACCAAAGACATCCTATAGGTGGTCTAGGTCGAGATCGGATGGTCGGACGCCGTCGAATTAATGTTTTTGTTAAGCTAACTTTGCCTTGCAGCTAGCATCAGTCGACTGCCAGCTTGGAGGACTCGACTGCCGTCCAACAGTCGACTGCCTGAGGTCAACATTCGACTGATGCTGCCATCAGTCGACTGATGATGGCCATCAGTCGACTGATGGTCAAGGATCAGCCTCGAGGAGTCAAGCCTTATCACCATTTTTCAAGGAGCCATGTGCCAAAACTCTATTGGGTGAAGTTCCTCTCGAAAAGGGGCTTAAAGGCTATAAAAGGAGGGCCAATCCTAGGGTTTCTTCATCAATTCTAAGCTTCCAAAAGCCTCCGCCAAGCTACAACTTTCCGACAATGAATTGCTTCTTCTCTGATGTCTAGGTTTTAAATTTTTCTTTTTATTACATCGGTTTAAGTTGTTTATTTCAGTTCATTACTTTCAAATCTCGGAGCTTTTATCGTAACGAGGAGAGGGGGAGTGTCCCTCTACCTCAAGCTTTTTGCTTTTATTTGTAATGATTAACTCCTACCTCTAACGAGGAGGAGTTCTTTAGTGTTTTGCCCTCCGTGCGTGGTCAAGGACCACTAGGGCCTTGGAGTAGTAGTCGAAGGCTATGAACCAAGTAAAAATATTTGTCTTCTTTATTTATTGTTTATCTTTCCGCTGTAATTAATTATCTACTCGAGTTTTAACGAACGAACATAAAAAAGGTTTTATCGCTATTCACCCCCACTCTAACGATTCGCTTCGATCCAACATGGTTGAGTGTTCAACACTTGGGAGGACTAGTTGACTCGGACAATCTGTTGGGGTTAAGACCTAGTTGACTGGTCATGTAGTCGACTTAGGCTCGATCGCTCAAGCTGTGCTCTGACAGTCGACTGACCTTGAGCAATCACTGCCATTGATGATAGTCAACTAGTGTTTGCGGACACGAGAATAGAATGCTCGATAGTCGACTGAGCAGTCGACTATTGGTAAGGGCAATCAACTGCTAAGGTATCCGTTGGATGGAATGCTAATGTGGATTAGTCCGTTGTGAGACAATGACACAGTGGAGAGTTGACTAGGTTGACAGTCGATTGCCAGACGAAAATCAAGGTCACGTGGAGTATAAAAGGAGCTCGACAGGGAGGATTTCATAGTTGGTTATTGAGCTTTAAGGAGGGGTTTTACTGCTGCATTCCAAACCTTCCAAGACGTTCAAAGCAACCAAAAAACTTTTAAAGCAAAATCACACTTGTAAAATAGTTTTTGTTTAACATTTCATTTGTATCTTGTACTTGCTTGTTTGTGTTGTTGTTTACTATTGTAAGCTTATTGTATGAGGTTTCTTCATCTTCAGATTGTGTTTCGAGAAGGGTACGAGGTTTAGTGGAGTAGACACTAAAGGCCCCCCCCCCCCCCGACGAATCGCTATTCACCCCACTCTAACACGGACATATCAGTCCCTACAAGTGGTATCAGAGTCCGATGCGCTCAGAAGAACAAGTCGCCCTAATTACCAACCCCTACCAATGGACTATGGGTCACTAGCCTCCACCTCCTCCACCACCTCTGACTAACGACACTGGTGGCTGGTAGATAGGATTATGATAATTTGTTTTCCTTTATTTCTTGGCGAGGTTGAGAGTCAAAACTTTTTGTTTGTCACTTGTATGGATGGTTCTTGAAATGAATGAAATGATCTCTTTTTCAATGGCTTAATTGTGTATCATTTATTTTTCATTGTTTGGTTGTCAATTTGTGTGCTCTATTGTTCATAACATGTTTGTGTTGTATATCATGACCATGTATGCCATGCTTATGCTTTGATTATCTTTGTCATGTCATAACATCATATTTTATTTAATCATATAAAATGTCATGATTCATATTTAGAGTATCATGTCATGTTTGTTTTTAGGTCATTTTTATGCCATGACATCATGATTATTGTAAATACTTTAAATTATGTACATTCTTATGCCATGATCATCATTCATGTATTTAGGTTAATTAAAATTATTTTAAGGACCATGCCATGATTTGAAGTCCTAGTATAAAGGAATCAAATAGAGTTGCCTAAATAATTGCATGAAATCTTAGATTAGGGAAGAACCAAAATTCACATCTCACAAAAATATTAAATTGACATGTTTGTATATTGATACACCTTAGACACATGTGAGATGTTAGGAAAATGAGTTGAGTTCAAGGTGCATAGTTGTTGCATCTAGATGAACTCAAACTCATAGTATATCATAGATGAATCATGAGGAAAGCTAATATATAAGTCATGTACATCTATCCCATAGACCATGATTCAATATGAAGTTTTAAAATCATTTTGAAATTTTTTTGGTGAAGTCTATCTTTTGATTGCAATAACTAATGAAGAAGTTAATACAAAGTAGGCTAAAAATATTGAAATTTCAATAGTTTTGAACTTTGTATCTATCTCTCAATTTAATAGGTATTTTAATTTAAAATTATTTTTCATCCTTTGTATTTGATGTAAGTAATATACATATGAATTTTTAAGATTTTTTAAAATACGTATATTTACTTATATATTTTCAAAATTCACTTAAAAGCTCTGATTTCTGAAAAATCAGAGTTTAGTCAATTTCTATTAGAGAGTAGTTGACTGGTAGTATTTTCAATCGACTGGTAGCTGAAACTAGTTGACTAATGTGTCTGATAGTGGCTGAATAAGAGTTGTTTAGCCAATTATCAACACCCTTAGGTTATTCTAACGTCTCCTAACCCTAGGATATGCTTTGAGAAGCAATATAAGGGTGAAAATTCATTGAAAATGGATTAGGAGAGGTATTTAGGGTGGAGTATCGATTTTTAAGGGTTGTGAAAGTTCAAGTTTGAACTTTTATCCTTAATTTTGATGGTTTAAGTTTTCTATTGGCTTAGGAACTCTTCAAGTGTTAGTGAAAGCCCTAGAGCCAATCATGTGATGATTGTTGTATGGACTTTATTGTATCATATTCCTATTTATAAAGACATGGTTATTATATTTACTTGTATTGGTGCCAAATAACTAAGTATAATAACGTCCTTGAGTAGAAGGTTCTTATCTATATCAATCGATTGGTTGGATCGATAATGAGATGATATAGAGAACACTACTCTTAATCATTCCTAGTCAAGTATTAACATTCAGGGACAATATTAATGCGTAGAGACTAGCATGTAGGTCAACTCGATGACTTGATCTCATAAGTCATGGATATGAGATATCAAGTTGACACATGAGTATGCATTGGAGAATGTATATTGAATGACCCGCCATGAGAAAGTATCATGGATCGTTATATGAGTGTCATATACTTTCTCATGTGACTATTAGTACGACTATTAGTCCTTGGACCTGAAGTCACCATGGTTCCCTACATAAGGAGTTGCATACTTTGACTTCGTCAAACGTTACTCGTAAATGGGTGGACTATAAAGGCGATTACTGGGTATGTAATAAATTATGCAGAGGGATGTGAGTGATGTAGATGGGATCTATCCCTCCTATATGATGGGAGTGACATCGTTATTCTTGATAGAGTGAGACCTCGAAGTGCATGGCCATGCCCAAATGAGTCAATATGGGATATTGAGCTCATTTGATTAGAGTGAGTCTACTTAGAGTTTAAGATATAGATTGTACCAAGGATGACACGGTCTATGCCTCAATTGGTCAATCCAGATGTCAAGGATAGAGGGACATTGTCACATATTGTGAGAGTCACAATTAATAGTCACAAAGGTGATGTTGGATCTCAACATTCTTGTAACTTGGGTAGCAATGATGTGTTGCTAGATACCGCTCATTGCTTATGTTCCTAAATCGGTTTAGGAGCATTGCCAACGTTACAAGAACCTATAGGGCCACACACAAAGGGCAATTAGATGGAGATTAGGTTCATATGATGAACCATGAGGATTAGGTTCATGGGATGAACCAAATTGGATTAAGAGTAATCCAAATTAGACTAATTGAGTTAGACTCAATTTGATTTAAGTGTTGAATGAGTCTAATTTAGATTTGATTCATTGAGTCAATTTTAAATAATGAATAGAGATTCATTAAATCAAATTGACTTGAATCAAGTGGTTAGATTTGATCAACCATGGGAGATAATAGGTCAAGTTTGACTTGACTTGAGAGGGAAGAAGAATCGTCAATTTTGACTTGACCAATTGCCATATCATGGTGACTTGGCATGGGGGCCGGCCAATGATGTTGTTCCACATCATCATGGATACATCATGGGGTGCCACCTCATGAGGGAGACCAAGAGCCATTGATTCTTGGAATTACATGCATGCATGTAACCCCCCTCCATGAAGTGGCCGGCCACTTTAGGTGGAGTTATAGTGTGAAGTTATTTTAGTGGTAACTTCATCTTCTTCCTTGGATCTTCTCTCTTCTCAAGCTCTCCATCCTCTCTTCTTGCCGTGGACTTTAAGGAGTTCTAGCACACTCTTAGTTGTCTTTTCTCCACCTATTGCTCGTGTGGATACCAATAGAGGAGTGTACACTTGACACTCTTGAGTTTCGGCAAGCCATTTGGACGAGCGGGATAAGCGAAGGGCGTCGCATCGAGGGTAAACTCTTAACATGTAGATCTAAAGTTTTTAAACACATACATGTAGTTTTATTTACCTTCGCATGGATCCGTGGCTGACTTCCGGGGTTTCCGCAATGCAAAAAGCGGTTTTTGTGGCTCGGATAGTCCAACATCAAGGACATTGTTGGTGCAATTATCAAGGGGGAGTAAGCCTTTAGGGGGAGGTTATCCATCAAGGGATGATGGATGAGTATTCCTTAAAGGGGGAGAAATGAAGGGTTTGAAACCCTCATTGTGCTCACCAAAGAGGGAGAATTGGAGAAGTGATGATTGCTTCTCATTTAGTGATATGAGACTTATCACTATGAAGAGTGCATTCTAAATATTTTTGGATCAAAGGGGAGAATGTAAGATCTCATTGAGAGATGTAATATTGAAAACCTTGATTGCCTTTTTTATGTATGCCAAAGGAGGAGAAGTGAGATTTAAGTTAGGTAAACTTTCACTATGCTTTAGCATTGGAAGAGTTAAGTTGGGTTCATGGTTAGCCTAACTTAAAGTGTTGTCAAATATAAAAAATGAGATTGTTGGTGCAATCGACCCAAGTTAAGATTAACCAGACTCGAGTGGGACTCGAGTAGGGTTATGATATTTGACAATGGGATTGACAATGTGATTGTCATGGGGAAGTCCAAGTCATGGGTACTTGGCAATGAAAGTCTAAGCATGAGTCTTGGCAATTGGAAAGTCCAAGTCATGGGCACTTGGCATGGAAAGTTCAAGAATGATATTGGCATGGAAAGTCCAAGCATGAGTCTTGGCATGAAAGTTCAATATGGAGTTGGCAAGGAAAGTTTAAGTATGGATACTTGGCAAGGAAAAAGTTCAAAGATAAAGTCTTGGTAGCGTAAGTCCAAGTGTATAATCTTGGCGGTATAAAATCCAAGTGAACTTTGGCATAGGTAGACCCGGTTAGCATGACTATGCTGACAGAAGCACTTGAAGGCTAGCGCGAGGATGAAGAGTCGTGGACTTGAGGGATCCAAGAGGCGTGAGACTGATGGAAGTGGATAGAATGTCCAAGTTTTCTAGGGGTCCCCAGTTATCATGACATAGCCGATGGAAGCATTTGAATGCTAGCACGATGGGTGAACGAGTCGTGGAGGACTCAGAGGGATCCGATAGGCATGAGACTGATAGAGGTGGCTAGAAGGCTTAAGTCTAGGCTATGGATAGTTATTAAGTATGAGAGGATCATACTTGGGTCAAACATCATTGTTGAAATTTACCAGTCGACTGGTCGAGTATTCAACACTCAGGAGGCATAGTTGACTCGGGCAGTAAATTGAGGTTATGACCTAGTCGACTGGTCGTGTAGTTGACTTAGGCTCCACTGCTTGAGATGTGATTTGACAGTTGACTACCAGTTATGGGCAGTCGACTGGCCTTGAGTAGTCGACTGCCATGGATGACAATCGATTGATGTTTACAGACATGAGCACAGAATGCTCGATAGTCGACTGCGTAGTCGACTATGAGCTTGGAAATCGACTGCTGGTAAGGACAGTCGACTGCTAAGGTATTTGTTGGCTAGAATGCCAACATGGATTAGTTCGTTGTGAGACAATGATACTGTGGGTAGTCGACTAAAGCATTTTCGCAGTCGACTACCAGGCTGAAATTCTAGTCGCACAGAGGCATAAAAGGAGCTTGATGGGGAGGATTTCATAGTCAGTTCTTGAGCTTTGTGGAGGGGTTTTGCTACTTCATTCCAGACTCTCCAAGGTATTCAAAGCAACCAACAAGCATTCAAAGCAAAAGCACACTTGTAAAGTAGTTTTTGTTTAGTATTTTATTTGTATCTTGTATTTGTTTGTTTGTGTTATTGTTTACTATTGTAAGCTTATTGCACGAGATTTTTTCACCTCCGGATTGTTTTCCGAGAAGGAAAGGAGACGAGGTTTAGTGGAGTAGACACTAAAGTCCGACCGTGGAGTAGGAATCGTAGGTTCCGAACAACGTAAAATAGTGGTGTTGTGCTCGTGTTGTTTTCATTTGTGTTTATTTTGTATATTCCATTGCACTAATGAATTGTAGACAAGCAAGAACGTGATCAAACAAAGAAATCGACGAATCACTATTCACCCTCCTCTAGCACGGATAAATTGGCCCCTACATTCTTGATTCCTTGGACCCTCCATGTAACGCCCGTAAAATTCTAAACTATGCCAAGTAATTATATAGGTTTTAAGGTCATAAAAGGTTTAGAATAAAATAAAAATAAAAGATGGTTATAGGTAGGATTTGAACCATGAACCTCCTAATAGGGAGGTAGCCTTGACACCACTAGACCCTAGGATAATTTATGGATAAGATATATAAAGAATATACAAAGAATATAGATGGGAAGATGAGGAGTTGGTTCATCCCCTCCCATGAAAGGATGGAGAGTGTTCATTCCCTAGGTATTAAAAAGGAGAATTAAGAAAAGAGAGGAAGTAAAACCCCACTTTCCTTCTTCATTCTCCTTCTTCCTCATCCTTGGCCGAATTCCCCATTTCCCTTTCCTCTCTTTTCATCCCAAGCTCTAGAAATTTTATAATAATTTTTGTATGATTATAATGGGCTTTATGTGGGCTCTTTCAAAAATAAAAGAAAATGAGCCAAAAAGGATGCAAGGCCTAGGAATTGAACCCCAAACCTCTAGAGATAGCCTAGCCCTATAGATGCATCCACTAACCAAAAGCCCAATGAGATGTTATTAGTAGAGGAATAAGGGAAATGATAGTTAAGGGTAAGGGAGGCTAAGGGACACTTCAAGAGAATAAATAAGGAATGAAGGGACAAGAGAAAGGCCACTTCTCCACTTCTCCCTCTTCTCTTCTTCTTCCTCACCGAATTCTAGAGCTCCCTCTTCATCCTTTGGCCGAAACCCCATCCAAGCAAGGAGAAGGCTAGGTTTTGTTTCCTTAGGTCATCTTCCCACTCAAAGCAAAGCGAAGGATGTAAGATTTCCTCACCTGCAGTATATTAGTTCTTGTAGGACCTGATACATGAAAGAAATATGATGCTTGATACCTTACAAGTTTCGGCCAAACAAGGTTGTTGGGCTAGGGTTGCATGAAAATTATTCTAAGGAAATTTTTATAGGTCGTATGCTTCATGTAGGAATTTTAGGTGAAAAAAATACAAGTCTTGGTGCCCTTACATGTTTCGGGCAACCAAGGTTTTTGGGGCTAGGGTTGCATGAAAATGCTTTTAAGGAAATTATGAGATGTTGTATGCTTCAAGTAGGAATTTTAGGTGACAAAAATACAATGCTTGATACCTTACAAGTTTCAGCCAAACAAGGTTGTTGGGCTAGGGTTGCATGAAAATGATTCTAAGGAAATTTTTATAGGTTGTATGCTTCATGTAGGAATTTTTAGGTGACAAAAATCCAAGCTTTGTGCCCCTACATGTTTCGGCCAACCAAGGTTTTTGGGCTAGGGTTTCATGAAAACACCCCTTATGAAATTATGTTATGTTGTATGCCTTCATGTATGAATTTATGTAACAAGAATCAAATTTTGGTACCCTCCAAGTTTCGGCCAACAATGGTTTTAGGGCTAGGGTTGCATGAAAACACCCCTTAGGAAATTAGGATATGTTGTATGCCTCATGGTTTATGATTTTAATATGCCTATGTGATGAACATGTTTATGATTTTAATATGTCATGAACTATGCCTATGTGATGAATATGTTTATGATTCAATATGTCATGAAATATACCTATGTGATGAACATGTTTATGATTTTAATATGTCATGAACTATGCCTATGTGATGAATATGTTTATGATTCAATATGTCATGAAATATGCCTATGTGATGAACATGTTTATGATTTTCATATGTCATGAAGTATGCCTATGTGATGAACATGTTTATGATTTTAATATGCCATGAATTATGCCTATGTGATGAACATGTTTACGATTTTAATATGCCATGAAATATGCTTATGTGATGAACATGATTATGCTTTAAGACCCCTTTAGGGTCTTCTTATGTTATGAATGCATACATCCTATGAAATGTCTAAGGAGATGCTTCCCTTTCAAGTAGGGATTAAGAGCTCTCCTTATGATAAGATAAGACGGAGATGCTTCCCTTTCAAGTAGGGATTAAGAGCTCTCCTTATGATAAGATAAGACGGAGATGCTTCCTTTTCAAGTAGGGATTAAGAGCTCTCCTTATGATAAGATAAGACGGAGATGCTTCCCTTTCAAGTAGGGATTAAGAGCTCTCCTTATGATAAGATAAGACGGAGATGCTTCCCTTTCAAGTAGGGATTAAGAGCTCTCCTTATGATAAGATAAGACGGAGATGCTTCCTTTTTTAAGTAGGGATTAAGAGCTCTCCTTATTATGATATTATGAATGCTTATGTTCAAGTTTAAGAATGCTTATGATTATGTCCATTATGCATGTTTAGGATTTACGATATTATGATTGCTTATGTTCAAGTTTAAGAATGCTTATGATTATGTTCTTGATGCATGTTTAGGATTTACGATATTATGATTGCTTATGTTCAAGTTTAAGAATGCTTAGGATTATGTCCTTTATGCATGTTTAGGATTTATGATATTACGAATGCTTATGTTCAAGTTTAAGAATGCTTATGATTATCACCTTTATGCATGTTAGAATTGAGGATGTTATGAATGCTTATGGTTAAGTTTAAGAATGCTTATGATTATGACCTTTATGCATGTTTAGGTTTGATGATGTCATGTATGCTTATGTAAATTTTATGCCATGCTTATGTTTCATTACGTTAGTATGCTGATGTGTAGTGTTGTTATGCACTACTTATGTTGTTTATGCTAGTATGCTCATGTTGTCTAATTATTTGATGAAGTTTGTGGCTTTTGTGAGTAGGCAAGAATCTTACTAAGCTATATGCTTATAGTTTATGTTGTCCATATCTTTGAGCAGAAGGAAACATGAACTAGAGGAAGTAGCAGGAGGGGCCAAGTGTGTGTGATAGTGGCATGGTGGAGAAAGACCCTATTACTATCTGCTTATATTTATGTGCTCAATGAACAACTTAAGACATTGCTTCCGCTTATAAGACTTGTGATTTATTAGTACCATGTTGGATGTTGCTTAGTTATATTACTGTTCAATTACTTAAGAAAGTTTGATATGTTAGAACTCATGAATGAATCTTCATGTTATGCATGTTATAAAATGAGATAAGATATGTTAACATGCTAATTATGAATATGATATGTGATGCATGTATAAAAGAAGGTTTAAGCCATGATAACATGTTTAAGTATGTAGATTGTGAAATGATCCATATATGTTATGTTAAAAAAAAAAAAAAGTAGCGTCGCCCTGAGGGCAGATAAGGGCGGGCATTACACTTCATTTAGCTTGATGAGCTTTTCCCAAATCTCCTTGGCAGAGTTGAATGATCCCACCTTACTTAGTTTCTCCTTCGATAAATCACATTGGAGTGTGATTGTTGCTTTGGTGTTTGCTTTCACATTCTTCGCCATTTTTTAGTCCAATCTTTTATCGGTAGGGGCACTCCAAATTCATCCACGGGATTCTTGAAGCCATTTACAACACTAAACCAATTTTCGATGTCATTCATCGAATAATACTCCATCCTTCCTTTTCAATAGATGAAGTTGTTGCTGTTGAAGAATGATGGTCATGCCATGCTATAACCCCCTTGAAATCTTTGCTCCGGTTGATAATTAGATCTTCCGATGTGATCCAGGCTTCTCGAAACTATTGTGCAATAGGCCCCGGGTCAATGTTGACCAGAGTCGATTGTGACTTGAGTAGTATTTTGATGTTTGTTAATACAGTTAGATATGGTTTGACCATATGTTAATCATATGACAAGTGGATGTTTGGGATATCCAAAGTCATATGGGGGAGATTATTTGAGGGAGATTGTTGGAGCAATCAAAGCTCAGTTCAAGGTTGACTGGACTCGAGTGAGGCTCGAGGGGAAGTCTAAGTTTGGATTCTTGGCATGGAAGTCCAAGTTTGGATACCGAGCATGGAAAATCCAAGAATGGTTTTGGCATGAAAAGTCCAAGAATGGTCTTGGCATGGAAGTCGAGTTTGGATACTTGGCATGCAAAGTCCAAGAATGGTCTTGGCATGAAAAGTCCAAGCATGATCTTGGCATGGAAAGTCCAAGTTTGAAGTTTTGGCCACGTAAGTCCAATTGTGTAGTCTTGGTGGTGAAAGTCCAAGAATTGAGACATGGCAATCAGAAAGTCCGAGGGTGTAGTTTTAGCGGTATAAGTCCAAACATGTGGTCTTAGCGGCGTAAGTCCAAGTGGATCTTGGCAAGGAAGTCTAAGGGTGAGGTTTTGACATCGTAGATTCTAGGCATGTAGTTTTGCCAACATAAGTCCAAATTAACCTTGGCAAAGGAGACCCAGTTAGCATGACATAGTCGATGGAAGCATCTGAAGGTTAACACGATGGGTGAAGGAGTCATGGATGACTCAGATGGACCCTAAGGACGTGAGGTTGATGGAGGTGGTTAGAAGGCTTAGGTTTAGGCTAAAGGTGGTCGATCAAGTATGAGGGGATCATACTTGGGTTAAACATCATGTTTGAGATTTACCAGTCGATTAGGGTTATGAATCAGTTGACTGGCTAAGTGCATGACATTTGTGAGCTTAGTTTGACTCGAGCAGTCAATTGGTCGTGTAGTCGATTGAGACTCGACTATTGATCTATGGCTCTAACAATTGACTGGCCACTAGCAGTCGACTGCTAGGATTGAGCAGTCGATTGAAATTAAGTGGTCAGGGCACAGAATGTTAGGCAGTCGGCTAATGCTTATAGCATTCGATTGCTAGGTCAGGGAAGTCGATTGGTCGACTTAATCTGACATGGAATAAGTCATTGTGAGACAATAATATAGTGTCCAATTGACTATTAGGTAAGAGCAGTCGACTGGAAGATGGAAACTCAGCCCGAGCAGAGTTATAAAAGGAGTTCGATGGGAAGATTGAAGGCAGTGATTTTTCGGGTGATTTTGAAGGGGAAGTGTTGTTTGTTGGTGCAATAGGCCCCAGGTCAATATTGACCAAATCCGAATGGGATTCGAGTAGTGTTTTGATATTTGTGAATGGATTTGACCATTGTTTGACAATATGGTTTGACCATATGTTGACCATAAGACTAGTGGATGATTGGGATATCCAAAGTCATGTGGAGAGATTATTTGGGGGAGATTGTTGGAGTAATCAACCTCGGAAGTCCAAGTTTGGATACTTAGCATGGAAAGTTCAAGTATGGTTTTGACATGGAAAGTCCAAGAATGGTCTTGGCATAGAAAATTTCAAGCATGGTCTTGACTATTGGAAAGTCAAAGAATGGTCTTGGTAAGGAAAGTCCAAGTCATGAGTACTTGACAATGGTAAAGTCCAAAGGTATAGTCTTAGCAACATAAGTTCAAGCATGTAGCCTTGGCGGCGTAAAGTCCAAGTGAACTTTGACAATTGGGAAGTCTAAGGGTAGGTTTGGTGGCGTAAAGTCCAAGCAAGGGTAGGTTTGGTGGCGTAAAGTCCAAATAGATCTTTGTAAGGAAGCCTAAGGGTGGATATTGGCAGCGTAAAGTCCAAACATATAGTCTTGACATCATAAGTCCAATTTTAGCAGCGTAAAGTCCAAGCATGGAGTCTTGGTAGCATAAGTCCAAATGAACCTTGGTAAAGAACCCGGTTAGCATGACATAGTTGATAGAAGCATCTGAAGGTTAATGCGAAGGATGAAGAGTTGCAGAATCGAGGGATCTAAGAGGCGTGAGGTTGATAGAGGTGACTAGAAGGGTTAGGTCTAGGCTATAGGTGAGTATCTAGTATGAGAGGATCATACTTGGGTTAAACCTCATGTTTGAGATTTACCAATCGACTGAGGTTATGGACTAGTTGACTAACCGAGTATACAACACTCGGGAGCTCAGTTGACTTGCAGTAGTCGATTGGTATTATGACTAGTCAACTGGCAAGTAGTCAACTGCAGCTTGACTACTGCTGTATGTCATTGACAGTCGACTGCCATGAACGGGCAGTCAACTGATGATACTGTAATAGTGCACAGATTGTTGTGTAGTCGACTGACCAATCAACTATGGGGCAGCAGTTGACTGTTGATGTATTCATTGGGCAGATTTCAGCATTGATGGAGTCATTATGAGGCAACAGATAGGCTAGCAGTCGACTGGTGCCTTTTGGCAATCGATTGCAGGTTACAAAAGGAGCAACTCATGAAGGATTTCGGCTAGGATTTTTAGGGCAATTTTGAAGGGGAAGTGTTGTTGCATTCCATTCGTTCAAGAGCAATCCAAAGCAATCAAAGATCAAGCAAGCAAAGCTCACTTCTTATAAAGTATTTAGTTCTTTGTTCTTGTATTTCATATTTGTTTGCATTCTTATTGCTGTAAGATCTTGTAAGAGGTTTCTATATCTCCGGTGTCATATCGAGAAGGAGAAGTTTGATAGTAGTGGTGTACATCACTAGAGCTCAATTAGAGCTTGCCTCGTGGAGTAGGAATCTTAGTTCCGAAATACATTAAATCTCTTGTTGTGTGTGTGCTTTTGTTTTTATCTTGTTGTGCATTTCTATTATTGTATATTCTGCTACACATTAACAAGTTTTGTAGACGAACATGAAATCAAATGAGCGAGTGAGATCGAAATCGCTATTCACCCCTCCTCTAGTGCGACATCATCGACCCTACACTGTTGCATTCTAGACCTTCAAGAGCGATCCAAAGAAACCAACAAGCAAACAATAAAAAAATTATCTTTGTAAAGTTTTCTTTACTCATTGTTGTATTTGTTTCTTGTACTTGGTTGTAGTTTATTGTTTTTTATTATAAACATCTTGTAAGAGCTTTCTCCACCTCTGGAGTTTTTTCTGAGAAGGAGAAGTTTGTTAGTGGTGGTATGCATCACTAGAGCTCACTCTAGAGCTCAACTGTGGAGTAGGAACTAGGGTTCCGAACCACATTAAATCATTTTTGTCTTGTATTGTGTGTTTATATTTGTATTTGTTTTTGTATTCCACTATGCTAACTTGTGTAGAAGAGAAAACACGAACACAATTGAATCGAGGAAATCAAGAATTGTTATTCATGCTGCTCTAGCGCATCAAAAGATCTCCTACAAGTGGTATCAGAGCGGGTCACTCTTCAAGGATTAACAACAGAGGGAGCAAAGTGCTAGAGGTCGAAGAGGAGATGGAGTTGCCCAGAGATGGATTGGACTACGACATCAACGCTCCACCCGTCTTCAACCATGAAGATTTCAGGTATTGAAAAAGTAAGATGAAATATTTTCTTATCTATAATTTAGAAAATTGGCTTATATTGATAAAAGGGTTAGAAGCTCCAATGGACAAGAAGGGAAGGATCCTAAGAAGAAGAAGTGAATGGAGGATCAAATTCAAGAATTCAAGACCAATGAAAAGGTAACCAAAATGTTAATAAATTTGGTACCTAATGATATCTTATCAAAGTTAGGTAGCTATAAGAATGCTAAAGAGTCATGGAGCAAGTTGATTGAGCTCCATGAAAATCCCTCACCGACCCAAGAAGTAGAGAAGAAAGTCGAAGAAGAATCAAGTTGCTCATCGGCTCAAGAATGTGAAGATTTGGAAATTGAGAGGTGTTTAACATTCGAGTGTAGGGATCATTGGGAAAGATAATGTACAAGTCTTCAACACTACTTGCTCATCAACCCAAGAAGTTTTGGAAGTCTCCACCTCTAGAATTGAGGGGGAGGAGAGACACTCGACACCGAAGCAAGAGCAAGAAGAACCATCTACCTCCGAGAGAAACCAAGAACAAGATCAAGACCCATTTATAGGAAACTCAAGAACAATTCCTAAAAATAAATACCATATAATGTATTTTTAGTGTAGGGAGTGTTGGGAAAACTCCGGATATGATGTTCACAACATTGCGGGCAAATACTTCGCACAACCGCAGCAGAAACAATAATTAAACCGGATCCCACCAGAGATCCATGCAAAACTATATAAGTCATTTTCTTTAATCTAGTCTATATCTTATCTAGATGAAGAATATACCTTCGGTGCGTGCCCTTCGCAATCCTGCTTTTCCAAATGCTGTCGGATCTCAATATGGTAAGGGTAACCGTGTATCTATGGTATCCAAATTGACACCCACACGGTTTGGAGTCACGTTGTGCTAGCAACCCCTAGCAAAACGCCAAGAACACTTTGGAAGAAGAAGGAGAGGAAGGAAGAGATAAGAGAACTCTTTCTCTTGACCCTTTTGGCTTGCACACCAAAAACAAAAAACCACACACAAGTGATACACGTTCAACACCAAAATGGCCTTTTAATCCTATAGCCATCAATGCCATTATCTCCCCATTAAGAAAACTCTTAATACCAAGACCCTTGGTATTCCCTTCTTTTAATTCTCATCATGAATATCAAGCCCTATGGTATTCGTATGCATGATTAATCAAATTAATCATGCATGATGATGAATCATCTTCCATGGTTCAACTTGAGTCTAACTCAAGTTTAACCAGTTTGAGTCTAACTCAAATCTTGGTCATATGCTCAATTGTCCTCTTAGTCCAACTAAAAGAAGCCATCTCGGCTCTTGTAATGTTGGCAATGTATCTAAAACCATTTTAGATACATAAGCAATGAGCGACATCTAGCAATACATCATTGCTACCCAAGTTACAAGATCGTCGAGATCCGACAACCTTTCCGTGACTATTATCATGTATGACGGTGTCCTTCTATCTCTGATATCTTATCCCAAGTTACATCTTATCCCAACTCTCTTCTTCTTTTGTCATAAGACATTTAGGGGAAATATTAGAAGCATAGGATAAATCAACATAATAAATATTTGATTTCCTATATCCTACTAACATGCAATCATTTAATTTCTTATGTCTTATCAAGCATTTTGAAGAGTTAAATTGCACATCAAAATTTGCATCACATAATTGACTTACACTAAGCAAGTTAAACTTCATGTTTTCAACCAATAATACTCTATGAATGGCAAGCTTTGGGGATACCTCAATTGTGCCTTTTCCTAGAATTTTAAGCTTTCCACTATTTCCAAAAGACACTTTCCCCTTGCTAATGTGGTTGATTGTGGAAAATTTTCTCTCATCACCGATCATATGTCTTGAGAATCCACTATCAACAGTCCACATTCCAGGTCCTCCTACCTATACAACATGAAAAATACAAGCCTTAGACACCCAAATTTTAGGTCTGGTAACATCAACTAAAAATATCTTAGGAACCCAAGCCTTTCTAATATTGCTCTAAGTGTTGTTTTTCTACTTATTAGGGAGGCAAAAGCTACTTCCTTTTCCTTAGGTTTGTATCCTATTCCGGCATTGTTGTAAATGACCCTTTGATCCCTAAGTATCATGTCTAGGTATTTTGAGCCATTTGTAAATTTCTCTAAGCATGCTCTTAATTTACCTATTTCCTTTTTAAGCTCATTATTCTCTTCCTTAAGTGAACATGCATCATTACAAGAAGGTTCTATATCTCTAATTTTCCTAATTTCTACTTTTAAGTCCTTAATCCTAGATTTTGATCTATTTAAAGCATTTTGAAGACATGCAATAGTTTTATAAAGTATTCTATCCTAGAGGAGTCTTTTACCTCATCGTCACTAGAGGATGATGATGATGACTCACTTGAGCTTCTGGCTTCATCCTCCATGGCCATGAGTGCAAAATTGCGGGTGACATGGCAAAGCTCCTCCTCATCCAATGAGTCTTCAAGGCTTTACGTATCCCATGTTTGTGCCACCATGACCTCCTTCTTTTTCTTCTCCTTCTTGTCATTCTTCTTCTTTTATTTTTCTTCCTTTTTCTTTAGCTCCGGGCAATTTAGCTTAATATGCCCCTTTTTATTGCAACCATAACAAGTAACATTAGGAGTAGAAATTGAACTACTAGAGGTTTTACCTTTGGAGGATTGGAACATCCTCCTCACATCCTTCTTGGTGAGTTTTCTTGACCTCCCACCAAACTTCTTTACATAGTGAGCAACCTCACTAGCCGATAGCTCCTCATCACTACTTGAAGATTCTTCCTCCGACTCGGATGATGAAGAAGCTTCCTTATTTTCCTTTTTCTTTTTGTCCTTCTTGCCTACAACAAGAGCTATACCCTTTTCTTTTGAAGAGGTGTTAGCTTACTCATACAATTCAAATTCATAAAAAAGTTCATCTAATTTAACTAATGAAAGGTCCTTGGACACCTTATAAGCATCTACCATCGATGCCCATAAGGTCATTCTAGGGAAGGCTTGAAGTACATACCTCACAAGGTCTCGGTTGTCGACTTTCTCACCTATCACGTGTAGCCCATTGACCACCTCCTTGAATCGACTATGCATTTGGCTCATGGTCTCATTGGCCTTCATGGTGAAGCTTTGAAGTTGACCTATCAAGAGGTCTCTCTTGGCTCTTCTTGTTTCCTTCGATCCCTCGTTGAGCTCAATTAGCTTCTCCCAAAGCTCCTTTGCCGATTCGAAGGGTTCCACTTTGCTTAGTTGCTCTTTAGACAAACCACATTGAAGTGTGGTTGTTGCTTTAGCGTTAGCTTGAGCCTTCTTGGCCATATCCCTCGTCCAATCCTTGGTTTGTATAGGCGCTCCGTGTTCATCGACCGGCTTCTCGAATCCATCTACTACACTAAACCAGTTCTCAATATCATTCATAAGATAGTATTCCATCCTACCTTTCCAATATCCGAAATCGTTGCCGTCGAAGAATAGAGGCCTCGCCGTGCTATACCTCTCTTAAAAAGCCATTGTGCTCCGATTGATGGTTAGATCTTTTGACGCGATCCAAACTCTGATACCACTTGTTGAGGATCTTTGGAAGGCTAGAGGGGGGTGAATAGCCTCTTTTCGTTTCTACAAGCAAGGTTAGCAGAAGCAAAACAAAAGCTAAATGAAATTAAGAAACTAACAAGGCAATCGCTAACAAGGAAGAATTTACGTGGTTCGGAGATTAAGCTCCTACTCCGCAGTGATCCCAAAGGTGGATTAATCCAAACAATTTTCCACTAAAAAGCTTCATTTACAAACACTCTCCTCTTCTTACAATTGATGAAAATGAAGTTTAGAGAAGAGGAGGATTTAAAACTCTTAGAAAGCTTAGAAATTCATGGGGAGCTTGAGAGTAAGGTTGGAAGATAAGCACTAGCCTCCTCAAACACCCCGTGACCTCTTTTTATAGAGAAGAGACTGATTTTCCCGTTGAGTCTTGATCAGTCGACTGATGTTGTAGCCGATGCAATCCAACGACTTCTGATAAGCCGGATTCGCGATCGTCACTATCCAACGGGAAGCTGATCAGTCGATTGATCATATCATCAGTCGACTGATTGAGTGACCAGTCAAGTGTTCCAAGCGATCACTCGACTGATGACCTTTCTGTGTCGAAGTCCACTTATAGCAGTCGACTGCTAGGTATAACAATCGACTGATGGGTGGATCAGTCGACTACCAAACCCTAGCAGTCGACTATTGGCCACAGAATTCAGCCAATTTCGATCGAGTGACTGAGCAGTCGATTGGTACGAGGCACCAGTCGACTGATACACTTCAAGTATGAATAAATCATACTTGAAGTCAACTCCCTAGACCTAGACTCAACCTTCTAGCTCTTCCTTCAGCCTTATGCCTCCAGGATCCCTCCGAGTCCGCGACTCCTTCATCCTTGCGCTTGCTTCCAAGAGCTTCCCTCGATTTCGTCATGTCTTGGGTTTCTCTTTTGCTAAAGGCCACTTGGACTTTACGCTGCCAAGACTACATGCTTGGACTTACGCTGCCAAGACCTTGCCTTTGGTCTTCCTTTGCCAAGGTCCGCTTGGACTTTACACCGCCAAGACTACATGCTTGGACTTACGCCGCCAAGACTTTTCCTTGGACATCTCTTGCTAAGATCATACTTGGACTTTCCTTCACCAAGTCTTCGTACTTGGATTTCCTGTCACTTAACACGTTCATGGTTAGATCACAAAACATTGCCTAACTATAGATGATTATCCAAACATCAAAACATATAAATACTTGGGGCATTGTTGCACCAACAATAAGGAGATCATACTTGGGTTAAACCTCATGTTTGAGGTTTACTAGTCGACTGAGGTTATGGTTCAGTTGACTGGCCAAGTTCACAACACTTGGGAGCCTAGTTTGACTCAAGCAGTCTATTGAGATTATGATCAGTCGACTGGTCGTGTAGTTGATTGAGTCTCAATTGCTGATCTGTGGCTCTGGCAGTCGACTAACCATTACCAGTCGATTGCTAGAGTTGAGCAGTCGACGTGAATTAAGTGGCCAGGGCATAGAATGTTGGTCAATCGACTATTGGCCTATGACAGTCGACTAATGCCTATAATAGTTGACTACTAGGTTCAGGGCAGTCGATTGGTCGACTTAATCTAACATGAAATAAATCATTGTGAGACAACGGTATAATGTCCAATCGACTTCTAGGTAAGAGAAATCGACTGGAAGGCAAAAAATCAACCCAAGTGGAGTTATAAAAGGAGCTCGATGGGAAGATTGAAGGCAATGATTTTTAAGGCAATTTTGAAGGGGAAGTGTTGTTGTATTCAAGACCTTCAAGAGCAATCCAAAGCAACTAACAAGCAAGAAGTCAAAAGTTCTCTTTGTAAAGTTTTCTTTACTTATTATTGTATTTGCTTCTTGTATTTGGTTGTAGTTTATTGTTTATTGTTGTAAACATCTTGTAAGAGGTTTCTTCACTTCGGAGTGTTTTCCGAGTAGGAGAAGTTTATTAGTGGTGGTGTGCATCACTAGAGCTCACTTTAGAGCTCAACCGTGGATTATGAATTAGGGTTTCGAACCACGTTAAATTATTTTTATCTTGTGTTGTGTGTTTTATATTTGTATTTATTTTTGTATTCCGCTGTGCTAACTTGTGCAGACAAGAACACACGAACATGATCAAATTAAAGAAATTGAGATTCACTATTCACCCCCTTTAGCACATCAAATGATTCCCTACAGAAAGTTAATGTACAAGTCATGTACATTTAGCCCATAAACCATGATTGAAATTAATATTTTGAAAATAATTTTAAAAACATCTTGATGAAGTCTATCTTTTAATAGGAACCACCATTGACAAGATTGATATAAAAATAGGCAAAACATTAAATGTTTCAATGCTTTTGAACTTTGTATCATTCTTTGAAAATAATGATATTTTCATATAAAACTATTTTTCACCTATATTGTTTGACATAAGTATTGTACGTATGAGTTTTTATGATTTTTCTAGACACATGTAATTACTTATAAATTTTTGAAATTCATTTTTGAAGTATGATTTCTGCAAACTGTAGAAACTAGTCGACTACCGCATAAGGCAATCGACTGGCGGTGGTGTAGTCGATTGATTTTTAATTTCAGTCAACTGATGATGCTGATTTCGGTTGAAAATTTTTTGTTTAGCCATCTATCAGCAATCCTAGGTACCCTAGCCACTCATAACCCTATACTATGCTTAGAGAAGCATTGGAAGAGTAAAATGATCATTGAAAATGATTAGGAGAGATAATTAGGGTGTAGAATCAAATTTTAAGGGAGGTTAAAGTTCAAGTTTAAATTTTTATCTTTATTTTTTATTGATTAGATTTTCTATTGGCTTAGGAACTCTCCAAGGACATTGTTGATGTAATGGTCAAGTAGGAGCAAGCCTTTAGGGGGAGTTCATCCATCAAGGTATGATGGATAAATTTTGTTAAAAGAGATAGTGAAGAAGTACCTCACATTTAGTGATAAGAGAGTATCACTAAGGAGAATGAAGGCATTCTAGATGATTTTAGACCAAGGGGGAGAATGAAGGATCTCATTGGAAGATGAGACATGTAAACCCTTGGTAGGTTTTTTAATGTATGTCAAAGGGGGAGAAATGAGAGTTTAAGTTAGGTAAACTTTTATTATGCTTTGGCATAAAAGAGTCAAGTTGGGCCTATGTGATAGCCTATCTTAAAGGTGTTGTCAAACATCAAAAAGGGAGAAATTATTAGTGCAAACGACCCAGGTCACGATTGACCATACTTGAGTGGGACTCGAGTAGAGTTTTGATATTTGACAATGGTTTGTCAATGAGTTTGACAATATGGTTTGACCATATATTGACCATATGACTAGTGGATGATTGTGATATCCAAGGTCATATAGGAGAGATTGTTGGATCAATCGATCACATATCAAGATTGACCAAGCTCGAGTGAAACTCGAGTGGAAGTCCAAGTATGGATACTTGGCAATAAAAAAAATCCAAGAATAGATTCTTGGTAATGGAGAAATTCAAGTATGGATACTTAGCAAAGAAAAGTCCAAGGGTGGAGTCTTGACAAGAGAAAATTCAAATATGAATATTTGGCAAATGAAAGTCCAAAGGTGTAGTTTTGGCTATGTAAGTCCAAGGGTATAGTCTTAGTGGTGAAAGTCTAAGTTTGGAGACTTGGCAAAGGTAGACTCGTTAGCATAACATGGCTGACGAAAGCACTTGAAGGTTAGGACCAAGGGTGAGGAGAAGTGGAATCGAACCAAGGGCTAGAGGTTGATGGAAGTGGCTTAAAGGCATAAGTCTGGGCTAAGGGTATTCAATAGCATCACATAGCCGATGGAAGCACTTGAAGGCTAGTGCCAAGGGTGAAGGATGTTGGGTTTCCGGCACCGCGGCGAGTGTGTTCGAACATGCTTCGTAAACATGTGCGCAGCGGAAGAAATAAAAAGCAATAAATCTAATTTATTACATCACACACACCACACGCATGCATAGTACAACATGTGTAGACATGACCGTAGTTTCAAATTTTGCAATAAAAGAAAATTTATTCTACGTATACCTGACGTATCACGTGTAGCGGGAAAGGCATCAACCGGAGCGACCCTCGCTAGAATCGCCTCTATCCGTATCCACGCTGAGTATCTTCGAGATGACTTCACAAAGTCACGAGCCTCGTCTTCGTATGAGTCACTAACCTCATGTCGAAGACGATGTGATCAAGAGAAGATCACAATCCAAATCTAAATTCGGATTCAAAATGAGTTCTCAAAAACTCGCTTCTCCGGAGAGGTATTCGCCCACCGTTTGACGAATCCTTTGTCCTCCACCTATGAGGATTACCAGAGATCGAATCCCCGGCAAGGAATCCGCTGTCGGAGCTCCAAATGTCGTCTAAACGATGCTCCGACATGAAGTAAACAAGCTGTCCAGAAAACTGGACAGCTTTGGTGGAGGATTAGCGCCGGCCAAATAAGGATGCTAGATGCTCACCTTGTCACCGGAGCCAAGGAAGATCACCGGAGGGTCACCGGCTGAAGTTTGAATGCCGGCAAAAACTTGGACGGCGGCACAAGAGGTGGGCGGCGGCTAGGGTTTGGGCGCCGACCACAAGAGGAGAGGAGGGAGAGGGGCGACAACTTTGGATTAGGGCTCTCATTAAACCCTTGAGCCATATTTTTTAGAGAACAAATTCTCCTAATGGTTATTGGTTCATAACCAAAACTCATTAACCTACTCCATTAATTTAAGTTAAAATAAACCAAACTGATTTGGTATATTTTAAGTTAAAATGAACCGAACCAATTTTTGGTTCATTCGTTTAAAACAAACCAAACCCCTTTGATTTATTCTCCACCATTGGATTAGAACCAAACCAATTTGGTTCATCCATCATGTCTTCATAAGACACGACCCATCCACGCTTCCATTGTGACTGAAACGATTTCATGCTCGCTCATTGTTTAGTCCAACCAAACCTAGTTTCTCTCGGTCTGAGAATCTCATTCTCAAGCTCATTTTAAATCCTTCGGATTACGCTCGTTGTGCGTGTAACCAAATAGGTTCTCGATTTATGTTGGTCATCTATAATTAACCATTAATTATAGAATGATCATGAGTGACACCTAGTAGTACATCATGATCCCCAATTAACCGAAAAGATCAATGGTTGATCTAGAACTATTTCTGAAACCCTTCAGCAGTTATAATGATTCGTGTCCCATTTTCTTCACTCATCTTATACCCACTTGGTTCAGGATGTTGGAATGTATACTGAAAGCCTAGCTCTTTTTGTATGAACATTTTATTTTGAAATAAGAATCACATGATCATTGTTTGCATTTTATATATTCATTATATATGTGTGCATATTGTCTAATATTCTACATTGTAGATAACATGGTGCTTGGTGTGGCACAGAAGATCATGTTATCAGTCCCTTGTAAAATATAAGTAGAGGCTCACAACCAAGATGGTTTTGGACAAACCATTGGCATGGTTGTAGTGTAGCTTGGTATTGTTTTGTCTTGAACATAAAGTTACACTAGTACACTTAGGTGTATTGAGCAGGACCGACATAGAGGTGATTCAATTCAGTACTGACTACATAGTTGAATCGGACCTCGGATATTATGTTGTACATGCTCTTAATCCCGATATAATAACGGGCACATGTACTTAGTATTTATTTCTTTGATTTACCAGAGGGTGAGATTTAGATGGATTAAATCAATATGTCTGGTAAGTTGGGAAATAATATTATTTACATGGTGTGCTGTTGATTATAGGAGGAAATCGTGTCCTATATATTAGGTTGATGATGTCCCCTTGAGGAGCTAATAAAGTTCATCATGTAAACCCAGTTGGTTGACTTAGTCAACGTGATGATAAGGTTGAGTGGTACTACTCGAGGAATTAGATGTTAATTAATTGATGGTCAGTAAATCAATTAATTGACGGACATTCGATATCTTAAACACGGGGAGATAAATGTACAAATAATATATGGAGCCCATATTGATTTATGGGGGTTGGTGAGGTAGTTCAATGATGATCCTCTAGTGGAATGGAACATCATTGATGGATCAAGTTTGTGTGGTTCCGATCCATCGGGTGGCCAAGACCCAACTCCTCCTTATGGTCCCTATCGTAGCCTAATATAATCCTTGTGAAGTCTAGATCCAAGAATGTAAAACAAAACCTAGAACCAACGGTTGGGATTAAATCCCTAGATCCGATGGTTGGATGAAACCCTAGAACCAACGGTTGGGATTAAATCCCTAGATCCGATGGTTAGGATGAAACCCTAGAATCGACGGTTAGGATTAAATCCCTAGATCCGACGGTTGTGATAAAACCCTAGATCCGACGGTTGGGATGAAACCTTAGATCCGACGATTGAGATGAAATTCTAGATCTGACTGTTGGGATAAAACCCTAGATCTGACGGTTGGGATAAAACCCTAGATCCGACGGTGGAGATTAAATCCCTAGATCCGACGGTGGAGATTAAAGGAGGCTTAAGCCTAATTCTATAAATAAGGGGGTTAGGCTTGGGCGGCAAAAAGAGAGATTTTCGAATTGGAGTTAGGGTTTGGCTCATCCACAAGTGGGCGGCTAGGGTTTATTGGGCGGCTAGGGTTTTGGAGCAAAGAAGTGGGCGGCAACTTTTCTTCCTTCTAGATTGTTGCCGGCGCCCATCCTCCTCCATCAAGACTTGGCCGGCGCCCATCCTAGAGGACTCTCCCTTCTTCCTTGGCCGGCGGTTCTCCTTCCATTGGTGGCCGGTGCTCTTCCTCCTCCCCTTCTCCTTGGTGGCCGGCGGCAACACTTCTTGAAGTTGGCCGGCGCATCATCCAATTGTTCCTTGGCCGGCGGTTGCACCAAGTTCCATAATTTGGTGGCCGGTTCTAGATAGGAAGGTATTTGTTGTTTCTTCTCTTTGTTCGCAGCGGACAAGGTAGAGAAGAAAGCGATCTAGAAGGCTTCTACTCGTGGAGGATCTTCGTCCACACGTCGTCCACGAGAAGGATAGGACATACGATAGAAGATCGTAAGGTATAAAGTTATTATTAACTTTATTTACAGATCTGACCATATTCTTTAATATTTTGATTATGCATGTGTGTGTATGAATATGTATTGTATAATCATGGACCCCGAAGACAAACACAAAAACCGGCGATCCGTCCGTCGTCTCTTCCGCGGCTAACCAACTAGAAGAGTTATGTTGCTTGAACAACTAGTTTGTTCAAGCGACCACTCAAGTTGTTAGCACGACGACGAAATGGTTGTGCTAAGGAAGCTCATCCCATCCGGATTAATTCTTTCATTAGTGAAAATTTTAATCCGGGGACATGGGAGCCAATGAGCCTCCGAAGCGACTCCCTACACAGGACATGGTCTATAGTGTCAGTCCCCACTAGATTGACTACGTCACACCTAGCCCAAGTATCATTTCCTTGTCCTACGGATTCTAGTTACTGCACATGTATCCAAGAGTACCTTACTCTAAACATTTAATGCTTTGGCCAAAGACTTTAGTAATAATCCGACGAGAGGCCATGGGTATACATCTCCTCGCGAGGAGTGGTGAATCCTTTATAGGCTATTCAAACACCTTCGATCACTTCGACTTATTCCCAATTATCCCGGGCCCACATCTCCTCAGAGATGCTTGCTTAAGATGTCAAAGCATAAGTCTTCATGATCAAGATGACTTGAATACCGCAAGTCAAAGGAACATCGCACTTAAGCTGCAGTAAGGACTTCATTGACATATCTATATATGCAGAGAACCATATGAAGTCTTACGGATGGTCACTCCAATGAACTAGTTACCATAACTAGCATCCACGATTAACTCCGGACATCACAATGTCTCTAGCCAATGAGAATCAGCTGCTTGGATACACCAAGGATTATACCTTGTGTTAGTCTCGACAGAATTGATGGTGTCCAAATCCATAAATTCATCGACCAGAGATAATTGCAATACATCACAATTACATATGTAGAGATACTCACATGTTGTGATCCAATCACAAATTCTCTCATGCTGTGAATCGTATCGTGGACATTCAGTAAATGAGATTAAGATCTAATCAAATACATGTGAGCATGTATACTCAAATAGTGAATCCTCATTTATCATATAAATGGTTCAAACATAAGGCAATTGCCTTAGGACATCTCTCATATATTACTAACAAACTCCCACTTGGTCTAATGTCAATCGCTACGGTATCCAATACCATAGGCTCTAACATGACCCTCAAACTTACTTTGAGGTAATGCCTTAGTCAAAGGATCCGCTAAGTTCCTTTCAGTGGAGATTTTCTCGATTTGTATTTCCTTCCTACTAATGATCTCTTTGATCAGATGATAGCGACAAAGCACAAGTTTGGATCGTTGATGAGACCTTGGCTCTTTTGTCTGTGCAATTGATCCATTATTATCGCAGTAGATCGGTATTGCTTCAACAATGGCTGGAAACACACCAAGTTCATAAATGAACTTCTTGATCCAAACCGCTTCCTTTGTTGCTTCCGAAGCTGCAATGTATTCTGCCTCAGTGGTAGAATCTGCTACAGTGTCTTGTTTGGAACTTTTCCAACTCACTGCACCTTCATTCTGGGTGAACATATATCCTGACTGAAACCTGGAATCATCCTTGTCTGTCTGAAAGCTAGCATTCGTATACCCGTGTATCACCATGCCGCCTTCTCCAGATATTAAGAACACATCCTTAGTTCTTCTCAAGTACTTAAGGATTGTCTTAACAGTCACCTAATGATCAATTCCTAGATAAGACTGGTATCTACTTGTGACACTCAGAGCATATGATACATCGAGCCTCGTACATATCATAGCATACATGATAGATCGTATTACGGATGCATAGGGAATCTTACTCATGCAAATCCTCTCGTCTTCTGTGCGCGGACACATAGACTTCGAAAGGTGTATCCCATGCCTGATGAGTAGGAAACCTTTCTTGGATCTCGACATGCTAAAACTCTTTAGCACTCGGTCTATATATGTAGACTGTGAAAGACCAAGCTGTTGGGTTTCCGGCACCGCGGCGTGTGTGTGTTCGATCATGTTTCGTAAACATGAACACAGCGGAAGCAATACAAATAATAAATACTCCTATTTATTACAACACACACAACACATGCATGCATATTACAACAAGTGTAGACATAACCGTAAATTTAAATTTGCAATAAAAGGAAATTTATCTACGTTATACCTTTCGTATGACGTGTAGCGGGAACGACATCAACCGGAACGATCCTCGCTAGAATCGTCTCTATCCGTATCCACGCCGAGTTCCTCGGGATGACTTCGCTAAGACACGAGCTTCGTCTTCGTACGGGTTACTAGCCTCGTGTTGAAGACGACGTGATCGAGAGATGATCACGATCCGAATCCAAATTCGGATCCAAAAACGAGTCCTCAAAACTCGCTTCTCCGGAGAGGTATTCGTCAACCGATTGACGAATCCTTCGTCCTCCACCTCAGAGGATTACCGGAGATCGAATCCCCGGTAAGTTATCCACTGTCGGAGCTCTAACCGTCATCCAAACGATGCTCCGACGAGAGGAGAAGAAGCTGTCCAGAAAACTGGACAGCTTGGTGGAGGAGTAGGCGCCGGCCAAAACAAGGAAGCCAAGTGCTCACCTTTTCACCGAGGCCTAGGGAGATCACCGGAGAGTCGCTGGAAAATCACCGACTGAAGCTTGGTCGCAAGCAAGGAGCTGGACACCGGCACAAGGGGCTGGGCGACCAAGGAGCTTGGGCGGCACACCTAGGTTGGGCGGCACAACTAGGTTGGGCGGCAACTCCAACTAGGGTTTGGATTATGGCTTAATTATCTATTAAGCCCTCTTTTATAGAGAACTAATTCTCTTAATGGTTATTGGATCATAACCATTAGGCCCGTTAACCCGCTCCATTAAGATAAGTTAAAATAAACCAAACCATGATAGTTTATTTTAAGTTAAAATGAACCGAACCAACTTTTGGTTCATTCGTTTAAAATAAACCAAACCCTTTGGTTTATTCTCATCCATTGGATTAGAACCAAACCATTTTGGTTCATCCATTACGTCTTCATAAGACACGGCCCATCCACGCTTCCATTGCGACTGAAACGATTTCATGCTCGCTTTATGTTTGGTCCAACCAAACCTAGTTTCTCTCTGTCTGAGAATCCCATTCTCAAGCTCGTTTTAAATCCTTTGGATTACGCTCGTTGTGCGTGTGACCAAATAGGTTCTCGATTTATGTTGGCCATCTATAATTAACCATTAATTATAGAACGATCATGAGTGGCACCTAGTAGTACATCATGATCCCCAATTAACCGAAAAGATCAACGGTTGATCCAGAACTATTTCTGAAACCCTTCAACAGCTCGAATGATTCGTGCCCCATTCCCTTCACTCATCTTATACCCACTTGGTTCAGGACATGGTCTATTGTGTCAGTCCCCACTAGGCTGACTACGTCACACCTAACCCAAGTATTATTTCCTCATCCTACGGATTCTAGTTACTCCACATGTATCGAAGAGTACCTTACTCTAAACATGTAATGCTTTGGCCAAAGACTTTAGTAACAATCCGATGAGAGGCCATGGGTATACATCTCCTCGCAAGGAGTGGTGAATCCTTTATAGGCTATTCAAACACCTTCGATCACTTCGACTTATACCCAATCATCCCGGGTCCACATCTCCTTAGAGATGTTTGCTTAAGATGTCAAAGCATAAGTCTCCACGATCAAGATGACTTGAATACCGCAAGTCAAAGGAACATCGCACTTAAGCCACAGTAAGAACTTCATTGACATATCTATATATGCAGAGAACCATATGAAGTCTTACGGCTGGTCACTCCAATGAACTAGTTACCATAACTAGCATCCACGATTAACTCCGGACATCACTATGTCTCCAGCCAGTGAGAATCAGCTGCTTGGATACACCAAGGAGTATACCTCGTGCTAGTCTCGACAGACTTGATGGTGTCCAAATCCATCAATTCATCGACTAGGGATAATTCCGATACATCACAATTACACATGTAGAGATACTCACTAGTTGTGATCCAATCACAAATTCTCTCATGCTGTGAATCGGATCGTGGACATTCAGTAAATGAGTTTAAGATCCAATCAAATACATGAAACATGTATACTCAAATAGTGAATCTTCATTTATCATATAAATGGTTCATACATAAGGCGATTGCCTTAGGACATCTCTCATATATTACTAACAGACTCCCACTTGGCCTAATGCCAATCGCTATGGTATCCAATACCATAAGCTCGAACATGACCCTCAAACTTATTTTGAGGTAATGCCTTAGTCAAGGGATCCGCTAAGTTCCTTTCAGTGGGAATTTTCTCGATTTGTATTTCGTTCCTACTGATGATCTCTCTGATAAGATGATAGCGGCGAAGCACATGTTTGGATCGTTGATGAGACCTTGGCTCTTTCGCCTGTGCAATTGCTCCATTGTTGTCGCAGTAGACCGGTATTGCTTCAACAATGGCCGGAATCACACCAAGTTCATGAACGAACTTTTTGATCCAAACCGCTTCCTTTGCTGCTTCCGAAGCTGCAATGTATTCTGCCTCAGTGGTAGAATCCGCTACAGTCTCTTGTTTGGAACTTTTCCAACTCACTGTGCCCCCATTCAAGGTGAACACGTATCCGCATCGAGACTCGAATCATCCTTTGTGTCCGAAGCCGCATCCGTATACCCGCATATCACCATGTCCCTTCTCTATATTAGGAACACATCCTTAGTTCTTCTCAAGTACTTAAGGATCGTCTTAACAGCCGCCCAATGATTCATTCCTGGATCAGACTGGTATCTGCTCGTGACACTCAGAGCATACGATACATCGGGCCTCGTACATAACATAGCATACATGATAGATCCTATTGCGGATGCATAGGGAATCTTACTCATGCAAATCCTCTCGTCTTCTGTGCGCGGACACATAGACTTCGAAAGGTGTACCCCATGCCTGATGGGTAGGAAACCTTTCTTGGATTCCGACATGCTAAACCTCTTTAGCACTCGGTCTATATATGTAGACTGTGAAAGACCAAGCAACCGTTTCGATCTATCTCTATAGATCTTAATCCCGAGGATGTAGGTTGCTTCTCCCAGGTCTTTCATGGAGAATGTCTTGGATAACCAAACCTTCACTGACTGTAAGATTGAAACATCGTTTCCTATAAGTAGTATGTCATCGACATACAATACTAGGAATACGACTGCACTCCCACTAACCTTCTTGTACACACAAGGTTCGTCTGGATTTTGTGAGAAATCAAACCTTTTGATTGTCTCATCAAAACGGATATTCCAGCTCCTGGATGCTTGCTTCAATCCATAAATGGATCGTCGCAATTTGCATACCTTGGTTTTATCAACCGATGTGAAACCCTCAGGCTGTATCATATACACGTCCTCGAGCAGGTTTCCATTAAGGAAAGTTGTTTTCACATCCATCTGTCATATCTCATAATCATAATGAGCCGCTATGGCCAGGAGCATCCGAATGGATTTAAGCATAGCTACAGGCGAATAGGTTTCGTCATAATCAACACCTTGTTTTTGACGATATCCTTTCGCCACTAATCTAGCCTTATAGGTAATCACATTACCATCCATGTCGGTTTTCCTCTTGAAAACCCACTTGCACCCTATAGGCTTTATCCCTTCGGGTGGGTCAACCAAGTTCCAAACTTGGTTTTCATACATGGAATCCATTTCCGACTTCATGGCACCAAGCCACTTATCCCTTTCTGAACTTGTCAGCACTTCTTCATAACTGGTAGGCTCCTCATCATCAATGAGTAACACGTCGTTCGATTCGCTTACGAGAAATCCATATCTCTCAGGAATGTTGCGTGTTCTACCAGATCTACGAAGATGTGGTGTTACAATAGGTCCAGCCGATTGCTCATCACTATGAGTTGTCGGCTGTTGTGCTTCACCAGGTATCTCATCAATGTCTATTTGAGTCTCTCGAGCCTCCTCAAGCTCGACAACACTCCCACTGTTTTCTTGTAAGAGAAACTCTTTCTCTAGAAACACAGCATGCCTTGAAATAAACACCTTTTATTCCACAGGATGATAGAATTGGTAACCCCTTGTTTCCTTAGGGTATCCAATAAATAGACATTTATCAGACTTAGCATCCAATTTGTCTACATACCGCTTCACATAAGTAGGACAACCCCATATCTTCAAGTAAGATACATGAGGTTTCTTACTATTCCATATCTCATATGGAGTAGTTGAGACTACCTTGGTAGGCATTCTGTTTAACAAGTAAACAGCTGTCTGAAGTGCATAGCCCCAAAAGGACTTGGGAAGAGTTGCATGATTCATCATTGACCTGACCATGTCCAACAAGGTCCGGTTACGCCTCTCAGATACACCATTATGCTGTGGTGTATAGGGCGGAGTCCATTGAGACAATATGTCATTGTCTCTTAGATAATCAAGAAACTCTTGACTTAAGTATTCACCACCTCGATCGGATCAAGTATTTTAATACTCTTGTCATGTTGTTTCTCTACTTCATTTCTGAATTCTTTGAACCTTTCAAAGGCTTCAGACTTGTGTTTCATCAAGAACACATACCCAAACCGTGAGTGATCATCGGTGAAGGTAATGAAGTAGCTATAGCCTCCTAAAGCTTGAGTTGATATAGGTCCACATACATCAGTATGTATTAGACCTAGTAACTCTCCCACTCGTTCACCTTTTCCAGTAAAAGGTAACTTAGTCATCTTGCCTTTTAAGCATGATTCGCATGTATCGTATGAATCCAATTCAAACGATTCCAGAATTCCACATTTGTGTAATTCGGACATGCGTTTCTTGCTTACATGGCCAAGACGACAATGCCACATATAGAAGTCTATTTGATTATCCTTTTGAGCACGCGTGTTGCTCGCTTCGATATTGAAGATGTCACTGGATACGTCCAACGTATAAACACCATTGCTTAAAGTTCCAGTCCCATAAAGAACTCCATTCAAAGTTATGTAACAACAATTGTTACTAAAAGTCAAATGGTACCCATTTCTATTTAAACAAGAAATAGAAATGATGTTCTTTATCAACGAAGGAACATAAAAGCAATTGTCCAGTTCTAAGACAAGTCCTGTAGGGAGTTTCAACAAATGCATTCCAATGGCGACTGCAACAACCTTTGCTCCATTCCCAATACGTAAATTTGACTCTCCCTTGACGAGTCTTCTTCTATTCGTTAGCCCATGTATGTCATTACATATATGTGAGCCACACCCAGTATCCAATACCTAAGTGTTTGAGGAAATAGAATGACAATCAATAACGAAGATATCTGAAGAAGATGGGGCATCCGATGCCTTATTCTTCTTCACGGACTCAAGATAAATCTTGCACTTTCTTCGCAAATTGCTCTCCTTGCCATAATGATGGCAAGTTTCCTTTTGTGCTAGTTCTACCTTCTTAGCCTTTCTCTTCTTTCCCTTCTGCTGTTCCTTTGACTTCCTCTTAGAACCTTTCTTCGAGGAATCAACTAATAGCACCGTCCCCTGCTCATGCTTCTCAGAAGACTCCAAAGTCTACATCATATTGAGCAGTACCACAGATGAACCTTTCTAGCATCTCAGAGGTGAAGAGGAGCTTTGAGACTTCGAACCTTTCGAATCTCACTTGCTCATCAACCAACTCACAAAGATGAAGGACTACGATATGAGCATCCATATGCTCATGCTGCTTTCATAGCTTGGGTTCCATCGCGGCTAGCATGATGCAACTTGTCAGTTCAGAATCAGTCACATGTTTCTGATAGACCAACAATTGGTCCGGAGTTGCATCGTCACTAGGATGGGCGGGAAGAGGCGCTTTGAGGACATACGCAAGCTTTTCACCTTGAGAACAATTCTCAAGTTTCTAAGCCAGTCCAAGAAGTTCGGCCCAGTCAATTTATTCGAATCCAAAATGGAACGCAAATTAAAAGACAACATGATCAATTTTAGAAATACAAAACGAGCATATATGAGAAAATGATTTTTAAAAATGCATCAATATACATTTATAAATCCCATTCATTTTTCGAATTTCAAAAACCACAAAATCACTTCGGGAGATCGTAGGTCCATCTCCGAATGGGCTGATATCCATCATAGATATGAACAACCTTGGAGAGAGTCCAACAAGCCATTCATAACTACGATGGTAGGTATCAACTATACCGATTGCATATCACGTATATGCAACTATCACAATGTGCTATCAACTTATTGAATGTTCACACATACATCGGGTTGTTAACACATTAACAAGTATGCATCATATGCATAGCACCCAACTTCACCTCCCTTTACATCGACCTTGGAGAGAGTCCAACAAGCCGATGCTCCAGGTTAAAGCCAACCCATTAATCGAGAAATAGTTTTAATATGGTTAGAGCGCATTCAACCAATTAGCCCAGCTTGGAGAGAGTCCAACAACCAAAGCTAACGATTGACCTCTGACTCTTACCATATTAGTATTAAATTATTCCATGGTTTGAACATATTCGGGTTCGAGCCGGGCTTGGAGAGAGTCCAACAACCCAAACAAGAAACGGAACTCTGGTTCTAACCATATTAATGGAAGGTGTAGGCTTTAATATTGTTTAAGGGTTTTTATGTCTCATCCTCTTTGCATGCAAATAACTATTATCTACATGGCATGGCATACATGGCATACATCTACATGTCACGACACGCATGGCATAATGTTATGCATCTAATGCAATTACATGGCATACAATTATGTCATGTATATATTTCCTTATATGTCATAACTATTTATAGAAATAAAATATGTTTAAGATTTGATTCTCCAAATCAAATCATAATTAAATTAGGAAACAAATTTCCAAATCTAATCACATATTTTATTCATGGAATTATTTGATTAAGGAAAATCTATTTAGGAAACCAATTTCCTAAATCATTAAAACTACTTATGGAAATAAAAATATTTTAAGATTTGATTTCCCAAATCAAATCATGATTAAATTAGGAAACAAATTTCCAGAATCTAATCAAATATTTTATTTATGGAAAATATCAATTTCCATAAATACTTCCAACTTTCCAAAAGTGGAAGATTTCCATAAATACTTCTAGACTTTCAAAAATTGAAAAATTTCCATAAATACTTCTAAATTTCCAAAATTAGAAAATTTCCAGAAATACATTATGACTATCGCAAAACCATTTTACGATTATGTCGAAACACAACCTGGGCTCTGATACCACTTTTGGGTTTTCGGCACCGCGGCGTGTGTGTGTTCGATCATGTTTCGTAAACATGAACACAGCGGAAGCAATAAAAATAATAAATACTCCTATTTATTACAACACACACAACACACGCATGCATATTACAACAAGTGTAGACATAACCGTAAATTTAAATTTGCAATAAAAGGAAATTTATCTACGTTATACCTTTCGTATGACGTGTAGCAGGAACGACATCAACCGGAATGATCCTCGCTAGAATCGTCTCTATCCGTATCCACGCCGAGTTCCTCGGGATGACTTCGCTAAGCCACGAGCTTCGTCTTCGTACGGGTTACTAGCCTCGTGTTGAAGACGACGTGATCGAGAGATGATCACGATCCGAATCCAAATTCGGATCCAAAAATGAGTCCTCAAAACTCGCTTCTTCGGAGAGGTATTCGTCAACCGATTGACGAATCCTTCGTCCTCCACCTCAGAGGATTACCGGAGATCGAATCTCCGGTAAGTTATCCGCTGTCGGAGCTCTAACCGTCGTCCAAACGACGCTCCGACGAGAGGAGAAGAAGCTGTCCAGAAAACTGGACAGCTTGGTGGAGGAGTAGGCGCCGGCCAAAACAAGGAAGCCAAGTGCTCACCTTTTCACCGAGGCCTAGGGAGATCACCGGAGGGTCGCCGGAGGATCACCGGCTGAAGCTTGGTCGCAGGCAAGGAGCCCGCACAAGGGGCCTGGGCAGCCAAGGAGCTTGGGCGGCACACCCTAGGTTGGCACAACTAGGTTGGGCGGCAACTCCAACTAGGGTTTGGATTAGGGCTTAATTATCCATTAAGCCCTCTTTTATAGAGAACTAATTCTCTTAATGGTTATTGGATCATAACCATTAGGCCCGTTAACCCGCTCCATTAAGATAAGTTAAAATAAACCAAACCATGATGGTTTATTTTAAGTTAAAACGAACCAACCAACTTTTGGTTCATTCGCTTTAAAATAAACCAAACCCTTTGGTTTATTCTCATCCATTGGATTAGAACCAAACCATTTTGGTTCATCCATTACGTCTCATAAGGCCCATCCACGCTTCCATTGCATCAAACGATTTCATGCTCGCTTTATGTTTGGTCCAACCAAACCTAGTTTCTTGCGAGAATCCCATTCTCAAGCTCGTTTTAAATCCTTTGGATTACGCTCGTTGTGCGTGTGACCAAATAGGTTCTCGGTTTATGTTGGCCGTCTATAATTAACCATTAATTATAGAACGATCATGAGTGGCACCTAGTAGTACATCATGATCCCCAATTAACCAAAAGATCAGCGGTTGATCCAAAACTATTTCAAACCCTTCAAGAGCTCGAATGATTCGTGCCCCATTCCCTTCACTCATCTTATACCCACTTGGTTCAGACATGGTCTATAGTGTCAGTCCCCACTAGGCTGACTACGTCACACCTAGCCCAAGTATCATTTCCTCGTCCTACGGATTCTAGTTACTCCACATGTATCGAAGAGTACCTTACTCTAAACATGTAATGCTGTGGCCAAAGACTTTAGTAACAATCCGACGAGAGGCCATGGGTATACATCTCCTCGCAAGGAGTGGTGAATCCTTTATAGGCTATTCAAACACCTTAGAGATGTTTGCTTAAGATGTCAAAGCATAAGTCTCCACGATCAAGATGACTTGAATACCGCAAGTCAAAGGAACATCGCACTTAAGCCACAGTAAGAACTTCATTGACATATCTATATATGCAGAGAACCATATGAAGTCTTACGGCTGGTCACTCCAATGAACTAGTTACCATAACTAGCATCCACGATTAACTCGGACATCACTATGTCTCGGCCCGGTGAGAATCGGTGCTTGGATACACCAAGGAGTATACCTCGTGCTAGTCTCGGCGAATTGATGGTGTCCAAATCCATCGATTCATCGACTAGGGATAATTAGATACATCACAATTACACATGTAGAGATACTCACTAGTTGTGATCCAATCACAAATTCTCTCATGCTGTGAATCGTATCGTGGACATTCAGTAAATGAGTTTAAGATCCAATCAAATACATAAAACATGTATACACAAATAGTGAATCTTCATTTATCATATAAATGGTTCATACATAAGGCGATTGCCTTAGGACATCTCTCATATATTACTAACACAAGCAACCGTTTTGATCTATCTCTATAGATCTTAATCCCAAGGATGTAGGTTGCTTCCCCCAGGTCTTTCATGAAGAATGTCTTGGACAACCAAATCTTAACTGATTGTAAGATTGAAACATCATTTCCTATAAGTAATATGTCATCGACATACATTACTAGGAAAACAACTGCACTCCCACTAACCTTCTTGTACACACAAGGTTCGTCTAGATTTTGTGAGAAATCAAACCTTTTGATTGTCTCATCAAAATGAATATTCCAGCTCCTGGATGCTTGCTTCAATCCATATATGGATCGTCGCAATTTGCATACCTTGATTTTATCAACCGATGTGAAACCCTCAGGCTGTATCATATACACATCCTCGAGCAGGTTTCCATTAAGGAAAGCTATTTTCACATCCATCTACCATATCTCATAATCATAATGAGCCGCTATGGCCAAGAGCATCCGAATGGATTTAAGCATAGCAACAGGCAAATAGGTTTCGTCATATTCAACACCTTGCTTTTGATGATATCCTTTCGCCACTAGTCTAGCCTTATAGGTAATCACATTACCATCCATGTCGGTTTTCTTATTGAAAACCCACTTTCACCCTATAGGCTTAATGCCTTCGGGTGGATCAACCAAGTTCCTGAAGGTTTTGCCCGGAAGCTCTGATACCAATTGAAGGGTTTTGCTTATCGAGTCCGTGAGGGGAAACTTCGCTTCCTACTTCACCTCGGTCGTTTGTTCATGGCGATCCCATCGATGTCCCCGGATTAAAAAATTTAATCCTAGACACAAGGGATTGCCCAAACAACCAAGTCATCGTCGTGCTATTCGTTTAGAGAGGTCACTTGAACAAACTCGTTGTTCAAGCGACCATCCTCTATTCTACGAGTAGCCGCGGAATAGACGATGTACGGATCGCCGGTTTTTGTGTTTATGTTCGGGATCCAAGTATTATTTAGCCACAAACAGATTTATATCATGCTCATAGTTGAAAAAAAAATACAAGCAAGTAACCATCCACACAAAACATGCATATAATTGAAAAGCAATTATAAACATAATACAAAAGAACACTAATCAAAATAAACAAGATTATACCTCTTGTTATACCTCTTGATCTTCTATTGTATGTCCTTCCTCCTTTCGAACGTCGTGTGGGCAACGATCTACCAAAAGTTGAAGCCTCCTAGATCACCAATCTTCCTTTCCTTGTTCACTCCGAACAAAGGAAGATCCTAAAACAAAACTCATCTTCCTATCTAGAACTGGCCACCAAGTCAATAAACTCGATGTTGCCACCGGCCAAGGAAGAGAACATGAAGTATGGAAACCAACCAAAAGAGAAACAACAAGGGCATGGGCGTCGACCAACACTTGGAGAAGAGAAAGGAAAGCAATCCTCCTCCTTGTTGCCACCCAAACCCTAAACTAAGCTCTCCTAATTTCCGGCCAAGGATGAAAGGAATGAGAATAGGTTGAGCTCCGGCCAAGGTAGAGGGAACAAGGATAGTGGACGGCCAACCTTAGGAAGAAGAAGAAAGGAGCTTCATCTTCTTGTTGCCGCCCAACCTAATCCCAAAACCCTAACCCTAGCCGCCCAAGCCCAATCCTAATCTAATTAGGATTTGGTTGCCGCCCAAGGGACAAGCCCTAATCCCCATCCATCATCGGCCATAGATGAAAGGGAGAATGGTGGACAATGGCCAAGCCAAGGAGAGATGAGGGAAGAAGGGTGCCGACCACCAAAGGAAAAAGAAGAAGAAAAACTTTCCTTAATTGTGGCCACCCAAAACCCTAACCTCCCTTGCTCTTGCTGCCCAAACCCTAGCCCCCTTTCCTCTCCATTATCTTGCCGCCCACCCCTAGTCCACCCTTTTATAGAGTTAGAAATAATCCTTGGTTTAATCTCCACCATTGGTTCTAGGGATTTAATCTCAACCGTCGGATCTAGAGATTTAATCTCAACCGTCGGATCTTAGAGATTTAATCTCTACCTTTGGATCTAGAGTTTTGTTTATATCCATTGGATCTAAGCTTTATAAGGTGTTAATAGGCTACAATAGGGACCATGAGGAGGAGTTGGGTCTTGGCCACCCATGGATCTGTTAGAATGTATACTGAAAGCCTAGCTCTTTTCTGTATGAACATTTTATTTTGAAATAAGAATCACATGATCATTGTTTGCATTTTATATATTCATTATATATGTGTGCATATTGTCTAATATTCTACATTGTAGATAACATGGTGCTTGGTGTGGCACAGAAGATCATGTTATCAGTCCCTTGTAAAATATAAGTAGAGGCTCACAACCAAGATGGTTTTGGACAAACCATTGGCATGGTTGTAGTGTAGCTTGGTATTGTTTTATCTTGAACGTTAGAGTTACACTAGTACACTTAGGTGTATTGAGTAGGACCGACATAGAGGTGATTCAATTTAGTACTGACTACATAATTGAATCGGACCTCGGATATTATGTTGTACATGCTCTTAATCCCGATATAATAACGGGCACATGTACTTAGTATTTATTTCTTTAATTTACAAGTGGGTGAGATTTAGATGGATTAAATCAATATGCCCGGTAAGTTGGGAAATAATATTATTTACATGTTGTGACGTTTATTATAGGAGGAAACCGTGTCCTATATATTAGGTTGATGATGTCCCCTTGAGGAGCTCATTAGGTTCATCATGTAAACCCAACTGGTTGACTTAGTCAACATGATGATAAGGTTGAGTGGTACTACTCGAGGAGTTAGATGTTAATTAATTGATGGTCAGTAAATCAATTAATTGACGGACATTCGATATCTTAAACACGGGGAGATTAATGTACAAATAATATATGGAGCCCATATTGATTTATGGGGGTTGGTGAGGTAGTTCAATGATGATCCTCTAGTGGAATGGAACATCATTGATGGATCAAGTATGTGTGGTTCCGATCCATCGGGTGGCCAAGACCCAACTCCTCCTTATGGTCCCTATCGTAGCCTAATATAATCCTTGTGAAGTCTAGATCCAAGAATGTAAAACAAAATCTAGAACCAACGGTTGGGATTAAATCCCTAAGATCCGATGGTTAGGATGAAACCCTAGAACCAACGGTTGGGATTAAATCCCTAAGATCCGATGGTGAGGATGAAACCCTAGAATCGACGGTTGAGATTAAACCCCTAGATCTGATGGTTGGGATAAAACCCTAGATCTGACGGTTGGGATGAAATCCTAGATCTGACTATTAGGATGAAATCCTAGATCCGACGGTTGAGATGAAACCCTAGATCCGACGGTTGGGATAAAACCCTAGATCCGACAGTGGAGGTTAAATCCCTAGATCCGACGGATGAGATTAAAGGAGGCTTAAGCCCTATTCTATAAATAGGTGCTTAGGGTTGGGCGGCAAGGAGAAGATAAGAAGATTGGTTTTCGAATTAGGGTTAGGGTTTGGCTCATCTTCCATTGGGCGGCTAGGGTTTGGCGCTACAAGCTTGGGCAAGCTAGGGTTTGGCCAGTGATCCTCTCTTCTCTTCCTTGGTTTTGGCGGCACTCTTCCCTTTTCCTTGCTCCTTGGTGGCGGTTCTCCATCCATTGGTGGCGTGATCATCTTCCTCCAATCTCTCCAAGGTGGCGGTTTCCATTCATTTTTGGTGGCGCATCATCCACTTGCTCCTTGGCGGCGGTTGCACCAAATTCCCTAATTTGGTGGTCGGTTCTAGATAGGAAAGGTATTTGTGATTGCTTCTCTTTGTTCAGCGGACAAGGTAGAGAAGAAAGTGATCAAGAAGGCTTCAACTCGTGGAGGATCTTCGTCCCACACGTCGTCCACGAGAAGGATAGGACATACGATAGAAGATCGTAAGGTATAAAGTTGTTTTTAACTTTATTTACAGATCTGAATATGTTCTTTAATATTTTGATTATGCATGTATGAATGGATATATATTGTATAATCATGGACCCGAAGACAAACATAAAAACCGGCGATCCATCCGTCGTCTTTTTGCTAACCAACTAGAAGAGTTGTGTTGCTTGAACAACTAGTTTGTTCAGCGACCACTCAAGTTGTTAGCACGACATGACTAATAGGTTGTGCCATCCCATCCGGATTAAGTCTTTCATTAGTTAAATTTTTAATCCGGGTACTTGGGAGCAAATGTGCCTCCTAAGCATCCACGTAACAATTGGTATCTGAGCCAGGGTTTCGGTTTTTGTGTGTTTTGGATTGGGTTATTTTTTTAGGCACTTTTTCATTTATTATATGTGCGGATAATAGTAGGATATGCATAGTTTAACTTTTTGGTTGCGGGCATAAGATCCGACTATTATGGCCATGTGTGTGTATGTGAATGGATGTGTGTAAAATTTATTATTTGAATCCTCGGGGTTGTGAGGCTAGATTAGTATTTAATTTTGTAATTAAATCGGCATTGTTTAGCTCATTTTAGTTTACTTTTGATCTAGATTATTTGTACACTCCTTCGTGGAGTATAGGATCGATGGATGTAAATAAAATGATTTATCTCGGCTCGGATATCTTTGGTGACTTGCGCACGGGAAAAGGTGGAGCGGACGAGGTGGCGACACGACGGGATGCATATTGGAGGACAATGCCATAATAGTTGGAAAAAATTCTGTTTTTCCATATTTATTTCTTATTTGTTTTATATGCATGTTGTGTATGTTTAAAATTCCTCGATTGCAATTTACTAAGTGGGAGAGGGATATTTTAATTAATTCCCGTGGCCTCCATTACAATTTGACGTGTGATGCAACAAACTTGCGCGTTGGCTTTGAGTGCCTTCCTCCCCATCGGATGGGTTTGTTTGCGGATCACTAGGTCAAATAATGGTTATAGGAAATTATTTAGGAGCGTGTGTACTTCCCCATCGGTAAGGCACATAATCCGAAATAATTCCCTTAGTATCGTGTAATGGTGCACACTTAGATACAAATAAAAAGTATCCTCCCCATCGGAGTCACTGCTTTTATTTGTAGGGCTAAAGAGGAACCAACTATTAATTTTATTTGTCAAAAAGTAAGGTTGACAAGATAATAAAATTAATGGGTAAAACCTCCTCTTACAAATGTGGAATTCGTATACGTCCACACTATCGTGGCATGCGATATTCTCGGTGTTTTGAGGTGTTGGTTGATTTCGGGATTTTATTGTTTTGAGGAATCAATAATATTTGAAATCTAATATTTTGATCATTGTGATTTTTAGGATTTTCAAATGGCTTTCAACCCACTTGCTTTTATTTTAAAAGAAAACAAACTTCTTGGTCCAAACTACATTGATTGGAAAAGAAACTGGATATTGTCTTAATCTGGAAGAGTACAAATTTGTACTCTTGAGGTCTGTCCTCCTAAGCTCTCGATGACTACGATGAAAGGAGATGGAGCGTTATAAGAAATGGGTTAAGCGGATGAGATGGCGCGGTGTTACATTTTGGCATCTATGTCAAATGTCTTTGCAACATCGACATCGAGCCATAATACGGCTTATGACATGATGTTCAATCTCAAGGAACTTTTGGACATCAGTAGGCGGCTAAGCGAGGAGGCTATGAGAAACTTGATGGCGACCACCATGATCGAGGGAACACCCGTTAGGGATCATGTTCTCAAGATGATGGCTCATCTTAATGAGATGGAAGTCCTAGGAGCTGAGATCGATGGGGAAACCCAGGTCGATATCATTCTCCAGTCTCTGCCTAGGAGTTTTGGCGGTTCGCCAACTACAACATAAACAAAAGGTTGTATTCGATGTCGGACCTACTAATAGAACTCAGCAGAGAGGGCTTTTTCAGTCAGTGCTCAAGCCATGGTCGCTGTAAGGTTTCTTCCTCTAAACCGAAAGGTAAGAAGAAGAAGCAAGGTGGAGCGAAGAAGGCGGTGGGACCTCGTAGGAGTGAAGAAGCCGAAAGGCAAGTGCTTCACTTGCAAGCACGAAATTGGAAGGCGTATATCTTCTTGTTTAGTTGTTGAAACATGTTTAGCGGTGTTATCTGCCAGTGCATGGTGTGTAGATACAGGAGCCACTGACCATGTCTGCAATTCCTTGCAGGGGTTCTAAGAAACCCGATGACTAGCTGAGGGAGAGATTACCGTCTTCATGGGCAATGCTTCAAAGGTGGCGGCTATTGCAGTGGGAGACGTTTATTTATCTTTTGATAGGAATAAATTTTTGGTTTTAAGAAATTGTCTTTATGTACCTACTTTTAGAAAGAATTTAATTTCATTTTCTAAATTGTTTTTGGATGGATATTCTATTTCTTTAAATGACAAGGTGGTTATAAAAAGGAATAGGGAGATTATTTGTTCTGGTACATTGGTTGGCAATTTATATTCTATTGAACCAAAAACTCCCACGATGCAAATAGAAGTAAATAACTCATCTTCTAAGTCTAATAAGAGAAAAGAACCTTCGCAAATGAACCAAACATATCTTTGGCATCTAAGGCTTGGTCATATTAACCTAAGCAGAATTCAAAGGTTGATAGCTGATGGACCTTTGGGTTCATTAGTGGTGGAGGATCTCCCAACCTGCGAATCTTGCTTGGAAGGTAAAATGACCAAGAGGCCTTTTAAGGCCAAGGGGTATAGAGCCAAAGATGTGTTAGAATTAGTTCATTCTGATTTGTGCGGTCCTATGTCTATCCAGGCAAGAGGTGGCTTTGAATACTTCGTCTCATTTATAGACGATTATTCAAGGTATGGATACATTTACTTGATGCGCAGTCTGCAGATGCTTTGACAAGTTCAAAGAATTCAAGGCTGATGTGGAGAACCGTCAAGGTAAAAGTATCAAGACATTACGATCTGATCGTGGTGGCGAGTACCTCTTGGGAGAGTTTAGGAGTTACTTATCAGAGGCTGGGATTCAATCCCAATTGTCTGCACCTGGCACACCCCAGCAGAATGGTGTAGCGGAGAGAAGGAATAGGACTCTTATGGAGATGGTCAGATCGATGATGAGTTATTACGAGTTACGATTAGTTACGGGGTTTGCTCTGAAACAAATGACACATTACGAACTTGGTTCCATCTAAGTCAGTACCCTCTACTCCTGAGTTGTGGATGGGTGAAACCCTAGTCTAAGACATATTCGGATTTGGGTAGTCCAAAGCACATGTCTTTGAAGGGAGATCTTTGGTAAGTTGGAATCTAAATGCAGTGCGCTTGTTTGTTGGCTACCCTAAGGGAACGAAGGGTGGTTTATTCTATAGTCCTAGAGATCAGAAGGTGATCGTGAGTACGAATGCCAGATTTCTGGAGGAAGACTATGTGATGAATCACAAGCCCACGAGTAGGATTGTTCTTGAGGAGATGACAGGGGAAGTCCCGACTTCAGTACCACCGGTACAAGAGGAGACACCACAAGTCACTGCACCGCGTGTCACAGAGCATACACATGAGGCACCTCGTCGTAGTGGGAGAGTTGTTAGACAACCCGACAGATTCATGTTTTTGGGAGAGTCTTCGGACTTAGTCCCTGGTGAACATGAACCTGATCCCTGGACATATGACGAGGCAATCCAAGATAGAGATGCAGTATCTTGGCAAAAAGTGATGAATTCAGAAATAGAATCTATGGATTCTAATCAGGTCTGGGAGCTAGTAGAGCCACCCGATGGTGTAAAAACCATTGGATGCAAGTGGATCTACAAGAGAAAGAGAGGAGTAGACGGGAAGGTTGAAACCTTCAAAGCTAGGCTTGTTGCGAAAGGGTATACTCAGAAAGAGGGTATCGATTATGAGGAGACCTTTTCGCCGGTAGCTATGCTTAAGTCTATCCGGATTCTCTTATCTATAGCTGCTCATATGGATTATGAGATTTGGCAGATGGATGTCAAGACAGCTTTCCTTAACGGAAGTCTTAAGGAGAACATCTATATACACCAACCAGAGGGATTCATTGCTAAAAGCAAAGAGCATCTTGTATGTAAGCTTAATCGGTCCATTTATGGATTGAAGCAAGCTTCTAGATCTTGGAACATCCATTTTGATGAGGTAATCCAGTCATATGGATTTATTCAAAGTCCGGATGAGCCTTGTGTATACAAGAGATGTGACAGAAACATAGTGGTGTTTCTTGTACTATACGTAGATGACATTTTGTTAGTTGGCAACAATATCAAAGTGTTATCAGACGTAAGGGTATGGTTGTCCAAACAGTTTGACATGAAGGACTTGGGAGAAGTGGGACACATCTTTGGGATCAAAGTTATAAGGGATCGCAAGAAAAGGATGTTATGCTTATCTCAAGCTTCATATATTGACACTATCCTTGCTCGTTTTAGCATGCAGAACTCCAAGAAAGGTTTTCTACCTTTTAGGCATGGAGTTCCTTTATCTAAAGAGATGTGTCCCAGAACATCAAAGGAGATAGAGGACATGAAGGCGGTTCCTTATGCTTGGATAGGAAGCCTTATGTATGCTATGCTATGTATGAGGACCGAATATCTGCTGCCGTGGGCATGGTTAGCGATATCGAGTAATCTTGGACGAGGACATTGGACTGCGGTAAAGCATATATTGAAGTACCTGAGAAGGACTAGGGATTATATGCTGGTTTACCGGGCAGATCAATTAGTCCCTGTGGGTTACACGGATTCGGATTTCCAATTAGATAGGGACAAGAGTAAGTCTACCTCGGGGTTTGTGTTTACTTTTGGAGGTGGAGCCATAGCATGGAGGAGTGTCAAGCAGAAATGCGTGGCGGACTCTACCATGGAAGCTGAGTATGTGGCGACCTCACGAGGCGCCAAGGAAGCTGTATGGCTCAGGAACTTCTTGATGGACTTGGATGTGATTCCTGGTTTGCCCAGAACTATCACAATTTATTATGATAATAGTGGTGCAGTTGCAAACTCGAAGGAACCACGAGCCCATAAGGCGAGTAAACACATAGAGCGCAAGTACCACCTCATACGAGAGATCGTAAAGCGAGGAGAAGTTATCGCGCCAAGATTGCATCGGAGGATAACTGGCGGATCCATTCACTAAGGCCCTTCCAGCGAAAGCGTTTGATAGGCATGTGGAGGACATGGGGATCAGATGTATGGCAGAGTGATGACGGCATAGTCTTTTAGTATAAGTGGGAGATTGTTAGAATGTATACTGAAAGCCTAGCTCTTTTCTGTATGAACATTTTATTTTGAAATAAGAATCACATGATCATTGTTTGCATTTTATATATTCATTATATATGTGTGCATATTGTCTAATATTCTACATTGTAGATAACATGGTGCTTGGTGTGGCACAGAAGATCATGTTATCAGTACCTTGTAAAATATAAGTAGAGGCTCACAACCAAGATGGTTTTGGACAAACCATTGGCATGGTTGTAGTGTAGCTTGGTATTGTTTTATCTTGAACATAGAGTTACACTAGTACACTTAGGTGTATTGAGTAGGACCGACATAGAGGTGATTCAATTTAGTACTGACTACATAATTGAATCGGACCTCGGATATTATGTTGTACATGGTCTTAATCCCGATATAATAACGGGCACATGTACTTAGTATTTATTTCTTTAATTTACCAGTGGGTGAGATTTAGATGGATTAAATCAATATGCCCGGTAAGTTGGGAAATAATATTATTTACACGGTGTGTCGTTGATTATAGGAGGAAACCGTATCCTATATATTAGGTTGATGATGTCCCCTTGAGGAGCTCATAAGGTTCATCATGTAAACCCAGCTGGTTGACTTAGTCAACATGATGATAAGGTTGAGTGGTACTACTCGAGGAGTTAGATGTTAATTAATTGATGGTCGATAAATCAATTAATTGTGGACATTCGATATCTTAAACACGGGGAGATTAATGTACAAATAATATATGGAGCCCATATTGATTTATGGGGGTTGGTGAGGTAGTTCAATGATGATCCTCTAGTGGAATGGAACATCATTGATGGATCAAGTATGTGTGGTTCCGATCCATCGGGTGGCCAAGACCCAACTCCTCCTTATGGTCCCTATCGTAGCCTAATATAATCCTTGTGAAGTCTAGATCCAAGAATGTAAAACAAAACCTAGAACCAACGGTTGGGATTAAATCCCTAAGATCCGATGGTTAGGATGAAACCCTAGAACCAACGGTTGGGATTAAATCCCTAAGATCCGATGGTGAGGATGAAACCCTAGAATCGACGGTTGAGATTAAACCCCTAGATCCGACGGTTGGGATAAAACCCTAGATCCGACGGTTGGGATGAAATCCTAGATCCGACGATTAGGATGAAATCCTAGATCCGACGGTTGAGATGAAACCCTAGATCCGACGGTTGGGATAAAACCCTAGATCCGACGGTGGAGGTTAAATCCCTAGATCCGACGGATGAGATTAAAGGAGGCTTAAGCCCTATTCTATAAATAGGTGCTTAGGGTTGGGTGGCAAGGAGAAGATAAGAAGATTGGTTTTCGAATTAGGGTTAGGGTTTGGCTCATCTTCCATTGGGCGGCTAGGGTTTGGGCGGCTACAAGCTTGGGTTTGGCCGGTGATCCCTCTCTTCTCCTCCTTGGTTTTGGGCGGCACTCTTCCCTTTTCCTTGCTCCTTGGCCGGCGGTTCTCCATCCATTGGTGGCCGGCAATCATCTTCCTCCAATCTCTCCAAGGTGGCCGGCGGTTTCCATTCATTTGGTGGCCGGCGCATCATCCACTTGCTCCTTGGCCGGCGGTTGCACCAAATTCCCTAATTTGGTGGTCGGTTCTAGATAGGAAAGGTATTTGTGATTGCTTCTCTTTGTTCGCAGCGGACAAGGTAGAGAAGAAAGTGATCAAGAAGGCTTCAACTCGTGGAGGATCTTCGTCCACACGTCGTCCACGAGAAGGATAGGACATACGATAGAAGATCGTAAGGTATAAAGTTGTTTTTAACTTTATTTACAGATCTGAATATGTTCTTTAATATTTTGATTATGTATGTGTATGAATGGATATATATTGTATAATCATGGACCCCGAAGACAAACACAAAAACCGGCGATCCATCCGTCGTCTTTTCCGCGGCTAACCAACTAGAAGAGTTGTGTTGCTTGAACAACTAGTTTGTTCAAGCGACCACTCAAGTTGTTAGCACGACGACGAATAGGTTGTGCCAAGGAAGCTCATCCCATCCGGATTAAGTCTTTCATTAGTGAAAATTTTAATCCGGGGACATGGGAGCCAATGAGCCTCCGAAGCATCCACCCAACAGGATCAAGCCCACATAAAGTCGGATCCACTAATGATAATCCAATCCACTAAAGGATCATCATCGATCTACCTCACCAACCCCCATATGATAATATAGGCTCCATATATTATTTGTACATTTTCTCCCCTTGTTTAAGATCTCGAATGTCTGTCGATTAATTAATTTACTGACCATTAATTAATCAACATCTAACTCCTTGATTAGTACCACTCAACCTTTTCATAATGCCGGACCAAGTCTGTTAGGGCAATCTCTTGTCGTGATTTGGTTTTGATGGTGTGGCAAAGGGTTTAAGTTAGGATGGTATTGTTGATTTGATATGTGCGTTGAAGTCGTGCAGGACTTAGTAATTCGCACATGGAGCCATGGCGAGTTTCACCAACTCATCACTCGGGCCTTGAGTCGGTGAAGGACTGCTTTGCAGAAGCCGTGCGCTTGGAGCATCCGAGGGACCGCCGGACGAGAAGCTTGGAGTGAAGCCGGAGGAAGTAGACTTCGAGGCAAGAGACACGAAGGAGCATTGCAGCCGTCGCGATCAGGGGCGTGGCCGAAACGAAGAGAACTTCAAGGCGAGGACTCAGAGATGATGAGAGTGGCGATTGTAACCCGAAGGGTAGCTCTTAGGTGAAACTTGGCCATTTGGCCAAGTGTCGGATGGGTTTTCGACACACGATCATTGCCATGTCATGGCGGCATTGCTCTAATCGATGGGTTGATCGGTAGTATAAGACCGGTTTAGGGCTTAGGTCGGCCCGTGGGCTGATCGATGTCGAGCAATGATCGCCAAGGAAGCGATCGATGATGTAATTGTGCATGGGCACAGAATGGAGTCGACTCGACTGAGCACTCGACTGATCGAGCATCAGTCGACTGATGATCCCATCAATCGACTGATGCCAATACCGTTGGATGGAATCCAATGTGGAAAGCGGCCGTTATTGGGCAACGGCTACGGGATCAGTCGACTGATCGAGGGCATTAGTCGACTGCTCCTGTGTCAACGGGAAGAAACCCTCTTCCTCTATAAAAAGGAAGGGGGTAAGAGTTTGGGAGCCTAATGCTTATGCTCTAATACTCTCCCAAAGTTCCCTAAAGCTTTCCATCCTCTTACTCAAGCTCATTTCCATTCTATTTGTAAGAGGAGTGTTTGTAAAGGTTACCTCCACCTAAGCTTGGTGCAAAGGAGAGACCAATAGTGATTGGGTTTCGGAGTGATTCACCGTGGACGAATCGGACCGTGGATTAGCGGTGTAGCCATGAACCACGTTACATCTCGGTGTTTGTATTGCTTGCTTATATTTTGCTTGTCTTTATTTACATTTGTATATTCCGCTTGCGCTAACACTTTGTAGACGAGCAAAATACGACGTCCAACAAACGAGGGCTATTCACCCCCCCTCTAGCCGGCCAATCGATCTCCAACAAGTGGTATCAGAGCAAGGTTGTTTGTCAAGGACTAACCGCCGCAACAAACACTTCATCTAAAGATGGCCGGCTCAAATATCCATCCACCGAATTCGCTTGGTGGAAGAAGCGAATGGAGGTATTCTTCGAAACCGACTTTGAAATTTTATTAATAATGGAAAACGGTTTCGAGTTGCCAAGGAACGAGAATGGGGAGCCATTGGAGAAATCTAGGTGGAGCAAAAGGCAAAGAGAAGAATACTTGGCAAATTCAAAGGCCAAGCACCACCTATACAATGTGCTCCCTCAACAAGAAGTAAATAGAATAGGGGAGTGCTCAAGTGCCAAGGAGATGTGGGAGAAGTTGGTTGAACTTCATGAAGGTACTTCGGAGGCAAAGCTAGCAAGAAGAGATCTCCTCCGCTCCCAATTATCAAATATTAAGCTTGAAAAGGGAGAAAAGGTAACTTCCCTACATTCTAGAATTAAAGATATATTAATTGGGCTAACGAGTGTAGGAGAGAAGCTCTCCAACCGGGATATGGTAATGAAAGCCATAGATGCTTTCCCCCGGTCCTCAAGATGGAGCTCCATGGTGGACTCATTTTACATCTCCAAGAACCTAGAAGTGAGCACCTTGGAGGAATTCTTTTCAACCATGGAGCTTCATGAGACAAGGCTTGAAGGTATACAAGAAGAGCCTAGAGTCCAAAATTCACGAGGAGTAGCCTTGATGGCAAACAAGGGAAAGAAGAAGATGGAAGTCCCCTCCTCCTCATCCGATGAAGCCTCTACCTCCTCCATGGATAGCACGGAAGAAGCCTACATGGTAAGGAAGGTAAGGCGTGCATTTAAGAATTTTAGATCTGATAAATCTCATGACAGGAATAGAAGACCAAGGGGGAAGGTCATATGTTATAATTGCTAAGGAGAGGGACATATAAGGGATAATTGTTCCCTCCTAAACAAGAGCAAGGAAGAAAAGAAGAAGAAAAAGGGGAGCAAGAAGAAAGAGGAGAAGAAGGCCAAGGAAAAAGGGAAGGCCATGGCACTCAAAGCCAAGACATGGGATGACCTTGCCTCTTCATCCTCATCCGAAGAAGAAGAGCATGTCTACTCCAATCTAGCCCTAATGGCTCTTCATGACTCGGATTGCTCCTCCTCCACCGAAAATGAAGAATCAAGCTCAAGTGGAGAGAGCTCAAGTCAAGGGGGAGCTTCTACATCATCCTCATCGGAAGAAGAGGACTTGGTAAGTAAGGTAACGAATCTACCCCCTAAACAAATTATGTCTATGATTTCTAGCCTCACTAAGGACTTATTTAGAGCTAAGAAGAAGAACAAAAGCATGTTAGATCAAATTAAGGAATTAGAACAAAAGCTAGAAAATGCATGCTTAAATGATAATGTTTCTTCTTGCCATGATGATGCATGCTCACATGACTATATGCCTTTGGATGTTAATGATGCATGCATAGAAGAAAATAGGGCATTAAGGGAAAAGGTAGATTATTTAACCAAAGCCCTAGAGAAATTCACAATTGGCTCCAACACCTTAAATATGATCTTAGGGAGCCAAAGAGCTAGTTTCAACAAAAAGGGCCTAGGCTACAAGGAAAAGAAAAATGAAAAGGCCTATAAATTCCTAATTGCTAGGGGACAAGATAAGAAGAAAGTAATTGCTAGGAAATGGATCTCCAAGGAGTACTTAGTGAACCCAATAGGAAAGAACTTATTTTGGGTTCCAAAATCCATCCTTAAGGGTTAGGATAACCCTAGGGTAGTCAACCACATGGACCTAGCCTATATCATATTTTGGTTGACTTAGGATGACGGGACAACATTTTTTTTTTATAGTGTTGGGTGATGATAACGTACCCATAAATAGATAATAATGCTTAAATCATGATGATTAATGTAATTGCTATGGATGTTTGCAATCATGATTTATGTTTTTGAAATTTGGCACGTTATCATGAGAAATAGGTTTGAATCATGCTTTAGGTAATACTTTATTTATTATCATCATATAATACCTAATGCATGACTATTATTTGATGAATACATGAGTTTCATGATCATAATGTAGAATTCATTCATATATGTCTTTATGATCATGAAGGATGTTAGGTTGATACTTAACCATGATAGAATTGCATGAATATATTGGTTAAGTATATACAAATACCCCCTAGGATGCATCTCACACTCACTATAGGCTAACTTGATTGCAAACTTAGCATGGGTAAGATATTAGGATGATACAAATGTCCACTAATGCCTATGGCATTTAGATGGTCATTTAGAGTATCAAAATAGCAATAATAGACCAATCATGGGGAAGGCTTATGTTTAATTCATAGACATATTGCCCAAAGATCATGGTTGGATATTTCATATGTTTTCAAAACAATTTCTTACTTTAAAATACATGTATTCATGTTTTGAAACAATTGGATGCAAGACTAGGTGTTAAAATGGATACTCTTATGATCAAAAACCTAGTAGTTTTTAAAGCTTTTGAATTTTTGGCGAGAATGTGAAAATATAATGATTTTTCATGAAAAACTATTTTTCACTGATAGATATACTTAAAAGAAATGTGTTCCTCGAATTTCATGATTTTTCAAATTTTCTGAAATTTTTTTATGCATTTCTGAATTTCGGCCAGAAAAATCAGAAATTCCGAAAATCACGTGCCAGTCGACTGATATCTGAACTAGTCAACTGATGGCCTGAATTTAAGTCAACATGTGGTATTTTCTTTTTACTAGACTTGATGCCATGTGTTCTTAACTTAGTAGTCATGTTTTTGATGGTGTCAAAGGGGGAGAAATGAATGTGTTTAAGTTATTTATGATAGGGGAAGAGATTAAGGTGGAGTTTCATGGATTAAGGGGGAGTTGCATGTTGCTATCAAATGTTTATGTTTACATGCTTTCTTTCCTTAAAAAAATTTATATCAAATGGTTTACCTAACTTAAACGGATTGCCACACATCAAAAAGGGGGAGATTGTTAGGGCAATCTCTTGCCGTGATATGGTTTTGATGGTGTGGCAAAGGGTTTAAGTTAGGATGGTATTGTTGATTTGATATGTGCGTTGAAGTCATGCAGGACTTAATAATTCGCACATGGAGCCATGGCGAGTTTCACCAACTCATCACTCGGGCCTTGAGTCGGTGAAGGACTGCTTTGCGGAAGCCGTGCGCTTGGAGCATCCGAGGGACCACCGGACGAGAAGCTTGGAGTGAAGCCGGAGGAAGTAGACTTCGAGGCAAGAGACATGAAGGAGCATTGCAGAGTCGTGCGCCTGATGCTGCCGAGGGACGTGGCCGAGAACGAAGAGAACTTCGAAGGCGAGGGACTCCGAGAGATGAGAGTGAGCGATTGTAACCCAGGAAGGGTAGCTCTTAGGTGAAACTTGGCCATTTGGCCAAGTGTCGGATGGGTTTTTCGACACGATCGCCATGTCATGGCAATCGACTACTCGAGTCGATGGGCCGACCGTATAAGACCGGTTTAGGGCTTGCGATCGGCCCATCGCCATGGGCTCAGCCGAGCATCGAAGGCGCGATCGATGTAATGCGTGCACGGGAGAATGAGTCGACTGAGCACTCGACTGATCGAGCATCAGTCGACTGATGGTCCCATCAGTCGACTGATGCCAATACCGTTGGATGGAATCCAACGTGGAAAGCAGCCGTTATTGGACAACGACTACAGGATCAGTCGACTGATCGAGGGCATCAGTCGACTGCTCCTGTGTCAACGGGAAGAAACCCTCTTCCTCTATAAAAAGGAAGGGGGTAAGGGTTTGGGAGCCTAATGCTTATGCTCTAATACTCTCCCAGAGTTCCCTAAAGCTTTCCATCCTCTTACTCAAGCTCATTTCCATTCTATTTGTAAGAGGAGTGTTTGTAAAGGTTACCTCCACCTAAGCTTGGTGCAAAGGAGAGACCAATAGTGATTGGGTTTCGGAGTGATTCACCGTGGACGAATCGGACCGTGGATTAGCGGCGTAGCCGTGAACCACGTTACATCTCGGTGTTTGTATTGCTTGCTTATGTTTTGCTTGTCTTTATTTACATTTGTATATTCCACTTGCGCTAACGCTTTGTAGACGAGCAAAATACGACGTCCAACGAACGAGGACTATTCACCCCCCCCCTCTAGCCGGCCAATCGATCTCCAACAAAGTCCACCTGCAGGGTTTACATGATGAACCTTATGAGCTCCTCAAGGGGACATCATCATCCTAATATATAGGACACGGTTTCCTCCTATAATCAACGGCGCACCATATAAATAATATCATCTCCCAACTTACCGAGTCTATCGATTTAATCTATAAATCTCGCCCATTGGTAATTCAAAGAAATGAATACTAAGTATATGTGCCCGTTATTATATCGGGATTAAGAGCATGTACTAAATAATATCTGAGGTCCGATTTGATTATGTAGTCAGCAATAAATTGAATCACCTCTAAGTTGGTCCTGCTCAATACACACAAAGTGCACTAGTGTGATTCTATGGTCAAGACAAACCAATACCAAATCACACTACAACTATTCCGATGGTTTATCCAAAGTCATCTCGGTTGTAAGCCTTTACTTATACTTTACAAGGAGTCGATAACATGATCTCCCGTGTGACACCATACACCATGTTATCTACAATGTAATGTATTAGACAATATTGCATAACCATGCAAACAATGATCATGTGATTCTTATTTCAAAATAAAGATGTTCATGCAAAAGATAGACTTTTCAGTATACATCCCTACAATCTCCCACTTATACTAAAAGACTATTCTGTCCTCATACTGCAATACATCTGATTCCCCTTCCCTCCACATGCCTATCAAAGCTCTCGCTAGAAGGGCCTTAGTGAAAAGGGTCTACCAGGTCATCCTTTGATGCAATCTAGGCAACAACAACTTCTACCTCCTTTACGATTTCTCGTATCAGGTAGTACTTGCGCTCTATGTGTTTACTTGCCTTATGAGCTCGTGTTTCCTTCGAGTTTGCAACTGCACCATTATTATCACAATAAATTGTGATAGTTCTGGGCAAACTAGGAATCACATCCAAGTCCATCAGGAAGTTCTTGAGCCACACAGCTTCTTTGGCTGCCTCAAAGGCTGCCACATACTCAGCTTCCATGGTGGAGTCCGCCACGCATTTCTGCTTGACACTCCTCCATACAATGGCTCCACCTCCCAAAGTAAATACAAAACCTGAGGTAGACTTACTATTATCCCTATCAGATTGGAAGTCAGAATCTGTGTAACCCACAAGGAGCAATTGGTCTGCCCGATAAACCAGCATATAATCCCTAGTCCTTCTCAGGTACTTCAATATATGCTTTACCACAGTCCAATATCCCTATCCTGGATTACTCTGATATCTACTGACCATGCCCACAGCAAAGCAGATATCTGGTCTCGTACATAGCATCGCATACATGAGGCTTCCTACTGCCGAAGCATAAGGAACTGCCTTCATCTCCTCTATCTCCTCAGATGATCTAGGACACATCTCCTTAGATAAAGGAACTCCATACCTGAAGGGTAGAAAACCCTTCTTGGAGTTCTGCATGCTAAAACGATCCATAATTATGTCTATGTATGAAGCTTGGGATAAGCACAACATCCTTTTCCTGCGATCCCTTATAACCTTGATCCCAAGGATGTGTCCCACTTCTCCCAAGTCCTTCATATCAAACTGTTTGGACAACCATACCCTTATGTCCAATAACACCTTGATATTGTTTTCAATCAACAAAATATCATCTACGTATAGTACAAGAAATACCACTACGTTTCTGTCACATCTCTTGTATACACAAGACTCATCCGGACTTTGAATAAATCCATAAGACTGGATTACCTCATCAAAGCAGATGTTCCAAGACCTCGAAGCTTGCTTCAATCCATAAATGGACCGATTAAGCTTACATACAAGATGCTCTTTGCCCTTAGCAATGAATCCCTCTGGTTGCTTCATATAGATGTTTTCCTCAAGACTTCAATTAAGAAAAGTTGTCTTGACATCCATCTGCCACACCTCATAATCCATATGAGCTGCTATCCATAAGAGAATCCGGATAGACTTAAGTATGGCTACCGGTGAAAAGGTCTCCTCATAATCGATACCCTCTTTCTGAGTATACTCGCAACAAGCCTCGTTTTGAAGGTCTCAACCTTCCCATCTATTCCTCTCTTTCTCTTATAGATCCACTTACATCCAATGGTTTTTACACCATCGGGTGGCTCTACTAGCTCCCAGACCTGATTTGAATCCATAGATTCAATCTCAGCATTCATTGCACTTTGCCAAGATGTTGCATCTTTATCTTGGATTGCCTCGTCATATGTTCAGGGATCAGGTTCATGTTCGCCAGGGACCAAATCAGAAGATTCTCCCAAGAACATGAATCTATCAGGCTGTCTCACAACCCTCCCACTACGATGAGGTATCACCTGTGTATCCTCTGTGAAACGCGGTGCAGTGACATGTGGTATATTCTCTTGTACCGGTGGTACTAAAGAAGTGACTTCACCTTTTTAATTCCTCCAGAACAATTTTACTCTTGGGCTTGTGGCTCATCACATAGTCTTCCTCTAGAAATCTGGCGTTCATGCTAGCGATTACCCTCTGATCTCTAGGACTATAAAACAAACCACCCTTCGTTCCTCTAGGATAGCCAACGAACAAGTGTACTTCTATACGAGGTTCCAACTTATCAGCATCTGCCTTCAGCACATGTTCTGGACTTCCCCATATCCGAATATGTCTTAGACTAGGCTTTCGTCCAGTCCATAATTCTGTGGGAGTAGAAGGCACTAATTTAGATGGAACCAAGTTCAGAATGTACACCGCCGTATCTAGAGCATATCCCTAGAATGAATCTTGCATGTCATAATAACTCATCATCGATCTAACCATCTCCATAAGTGTCTTATTCCTTCGCTCTGCTACACCATTCTGCTGGGGTATGCCAGGTGCAGTCAATTGGCATTGAACCCCAACTTCTGATAAGTAGTTCCTAAACTCTCACAAGAGGTACTCGCCACCATGAGCAGATCGTAGTGTCATCCATATCTTGAATTATCGTCTATGAAAAAGAACGAAATATTCAAAACCACCTCTAGCTTGGATAGTTATAGGACCACACAAATCAGAAAGAACCAATTCTAACACATCTTTGGCTCTATACCCCTTGGCCTTAAAAGGCCTCTTAGTCATTTTACCCTCCAAGCAAGATTCGCAGGTTGGGAAATCTTCCACCACTAATGAACCCAGAGGTCCATCAGCTATCAACCTTTGAATTCTGCTTAGGTTAATATGACTAAGTCTAAGATGCCAAAGATATGTTTGGTTCATCTTCGAAGGTTCTTTTATCTTATTGGAATTAGAAGATGAGTTATTAATTTCAATATGCATTGTGGGAGGTTTTGGTTCAAGTGTGTATAAATTTCCTATCAATGTACCTGAACATATATTCTCCCTATTCCTTTTTATAACAACTCTGTCATTAAAAGAAATAGAATATCCATCCATAAATAATTTAGAAACTGAAACTAAATTCTTTCTAAATAGAGGTACATAAAGGGAATTTTTCAGAACCAAAGTTTTATTTTTCTCAAAAGATAAATAAAATGTCTCCCACTGCAATAGCTGGCACCTTCATGGCATTGCCCAAGTAAACGGTAATCTCCCCTTTAGCTAGTCGTCGGGTTTCCTGGAACCCTTGCAAAGTATTGCAAACATGATCAATGGCTCCTGTATCTACACACCAGGTGCCGGTAGATAATAGAGCTAACCATGTTTCAACGACTAGACCAAAGGATATACCTTTGTTCTGCTTCGGATTGGGACAGTCCTTCTTCTAATGTCCATCCTACTTACAAGTGAAGTACTTGCCTTTCGACTTCTTTACTCCTCCCTGAGATCCTCCCACCACCTTTGCTTCATCTTGTTTCTTCTTCTTCTTGCCTTTCGGCTTAGAAGTAGAAACCTTCTGAGCAACGATGGCCTGAGCCTGAGCAAGCCTTTCTGTCGACTGGAGAATGATATCGACCTGGGTTTCTCCATCGATCTCAGCTCCAAGGACTTCCAGCTCATTCACAGGCTTAGGAGGACCCTCTTCGAAGAGTACATATTTGTACTCCTCAACAGTTAAGACAATATCTAGATTCTTTTCCAATCAAGATCATTTGGATACAGTAAGTTTATTTTCCTTTAGTATCATAACAAGTGGACTGTAAGTCATTTTGAAAATCCTAAGAATCACATAGATCATTACTTTGGATTTCAAAAAAATTATTGATTCCTCAAACAATAAAATTTTAAAATCAACCAACACCTCAAAATACCGAGAATATCATATGCCACGATAGTGTAGACGTATACGAATTCTACATTTGTAAGAGGAGGTTTTGCCCATTAATTTTACTATCTTGTCAACCTAACTTTTTGACAAATAAAATTAATAGTTGGTTTCTCTTCGACCCTACAAATAAAAGCAGTGACTCCGATGTGGAGGATACTTATATTTGTATCTAAGTGTTCACCATTACTTGGTACCAAGTAATTATCTCGGGTTATGTGCCTTACGATGGGGAAGTACACATGCTCCTTAATAATTCCCTATAACCATATTCGACCTTGTGATCCGCAAACAAACCCATCTGATGGGGAGGAAGGCACTCAGAGCCGACGCGTAAGTTTGTTTGCATCACTTGTCAAATCGTAATGGAGGCCGTGGGAATTTATAAAAATTTCCCTCTCTCACTTAGTAATTTGAAATTGAGGAATTTTCCTAGCCTACGACATGCATATCAAATAAAAATCAATAAATATGAAAAATAAATTATTTTCCAACTATTATGACTTTTGTCTTCAATATGTCTCCCGTCTCAATGCCATCTCGTCCGCTCCTCCTACGCCATGTACGAGCCATCCGGAGATCCGAGCCGAGACTAAAACCTATTTTAATTTACATCCATCGATCCTATACTCCACGAGGGAGTGTACATGAAATCTAGATCAAAAGTAAACTAAAATTAAGAGTGGCTAAACAATGTCGTATCTAATTTACAAAAAATCAAATACTAGCCTCGTCAACCCCAAGGATTCAACAAAATAAACATTTACACACATACAATCACATACACACAAATGACCATAATAGTCGGATCTTATGCCTGTAACCAAAGAGTTAAACTACGCATATCCTACTATTATCCGGCACATATAATATATGAAAAGTGCATAAAAATTAACTGAATCCAAAACACACAAAATCAGAAACCTTGGCTCTGATACCAATTGAAGGTTTTGCCCGGAAGCTCTCCCACTAATTGTAGGGTTTTGTTTATCGAGTCTGTGAGGGGAAACTTCACTTCCCACTTCACCTCGATCATTTGTTCATGGCGATCCCATCGATGTCCCCGGATTAAAAAATTTAATCCTAGACACAAGGGATTGCCCAAACAACCAAGTCATCGTCGTGTTATTTGTTGGGAATCGATTGGCCGGCTAGAGGGGGGTGAATAGCCCTCGTTCGTTGGATGCCGTATTTTGCTCGTCTACGAAAACGTTAGCGCAAACAGAAGCAATAAACTAAGACAAGCAAATAGAAATAAAACAAAGACAATACAAACACGGAGATGTAACGTGGTTCACGGCTACGCCGCTAATCCACGGTTCGATTCGTCCACGGTGAATCACTCCGCAATCTATCCACTAGATCTCTCCTTTGCACAAAGCTAGGTGGAGGTAACCTCTTTACAACAACACTCCTCTTACAAATATAATGAAAATAAGCTTGGGTAAGAGGATGGAAAGCTTTAGGGAACTTTGGGAGAGTGTTAGAGTATAAGCATTAGCCTCCCAAAGCCTTACCCCCTTCCTTTTTATAGAGGAAGAGGGTTTCTTCCCGTTGACACAGGATCAGTCGACTGATGGCACCCATCGATCGGGTGTTGTAGTCCGCCAATAACCGCTTTCCACATTGGATACTATCCAGATCGGCATCGATCCGATGATGGCACCATCGATCGGCGGTGCTCGATCGATCGAGTGCCCGATCAGTCGACTCCATTCTCGCCGCGGTGCAGCCATCCCGACCATTCATTGGCGATCGACTCATCATCCAGTCCATGGCAGTCGACTGCCAAGCACTTGACCGGTCTTATACCAGTCGATCGACCCATCGACTCAGAGCAGTCGACTGCCATGACATGGCAGTCGACTGGTGTCGGGAAAAACTCATCCGACACTTGGCCAAATGGCCAAGTTTCACCTAAGAGCTACCCTTCCCGGGTTACAATCGCTCACTCTCATCCCTCGGAGTCCCTCGCCTTTGAAATTCTCTTCGTTCGCAGCCATGTCCCTCGGCAGCATCAAGCGCACGACTCTGCAATGCTCCTTCGCGTCTCTTGCCTCGAAGTCTACTTCCTCCGGCTTCACTCCAAGCTCCTCGTCCGGCGGTCCCTCGGATGCTCCAAGCGCACGGCTTCCGCAAAGCTATCCTTCACCGACTCAAGGCACGAGTCATGAGATGTGAAACTCGCCATGGCTCCATGTGCGAATTACTAAGTCCTGCACGACTTCAACGCACATATCAAATCAACATATCAAACTAACTTAAACCCTTTGCTACACCATCAAAACCATATCACGGCAAGAGATTGCCCTAACAATCTCCCCCTTTTTGATGTGTGGCAATCCGTTTAAGTTAGGTAAAACATTTGATATAAATTTTAAAGGAAAGAAAGCATGTAAACACATAATCATGATATAGCAACATGCAACTCCCCCTTAATCCATGAAATTCCCCCTTAATTTCTCCCCCTATCATAATTAACTTAAACATAATCATTTCTCCCCCTTTGACACCATCAAAAAGGATTATTACTAAGTTAAAAACTCATGGCATCAAGTCTAAAAGAAAGAAAATACCACAAGTTGATTTAAAATTCAGAATTCAGCCTTTCGGTGCGATATTGGGCCATCGATCGGGTTCGGATATACGATCGACGTGAATTTCGGGATTTTCTGATTTTCAGACCGAATTTCAGAAATGCATTAAAAATTCCAGAAAATTCAAAAAATCATGAAATTTGGGGAACACATTTCTTTTAAGTATGTCTATTAGTGAAAAATATGTTTTCATGAAAAATCATTATATTTCCACGTATTTGCCAAAAATCCAAAAGCTTTAAAAACTACTAGGTTTTTGATCATAAGAGTATCCATTTTAACACCTAGTCTTGCATCCAATTGTTTCAAAACATGATTTTAACACCTAGTCTTGCATCCAATTGTTTCAAAACATGAATACATGTATTTTAAAGTAAGAATTTGTTTTGAGAACATATGAAATATCCAACCATGATCTTTGGGCAATATGTCTATGAATTAAACATAAGCCTTCCCCATGATTGAACTATTATTGCTATTTCGATACTTTAAATGACCATCTAAATGCCATAGGCATTAGTGGACATTTGTATCATCCTAACATCTCACTCATGCTAAGTTTTCAATCAAGGTAGCCTATGGTGAGTGTGAGATGCATCCTAGGGGGTATTTGTATATACTTAACCAATATATTCATGCAATTCTATCATGATTAAGTATCAACCTAATAACCCTCATGATCATAAAGACATATATGAATGAATTCTACATTATGATCATGAAACTCATGTATTCATCAAATAATAGTCATGCATTAGGTATTATATGATGATAATAGACAAAGTATTACCTAAAGCATGATTCAAACCTATTTCTCATGATACCGTGCCAAATTTCAAAAACATAAATCATGATTGCAAATATACATAGAAATTACATCAATCATCATGATTTAAGCATTATTATCTATTTATGGGTACGTTATCATCACCCAACACTATCTAAAAAATGTTGTCCCGTCATCCTAAGTCAACCAAAATATGACATAGGCTAGGTCCATGTGGTTGACTACCCTAGGGTTATTCTAACCCTTAAGGATGGATTTTGGAACCCAAAATAAGTTCTTCCCTATTGGGTTCACTAGATATTCCTTGGGGATCCATTTTCTAGCAATTACTTTCTTTTTATCTTGTCCCCTAGCTATTAGGCATTTGTAGGCCTTTTCATTTTTCTTTTCCTTATATCCTAGGCCTTTTTTGTTAAAACTTGCTCTTTGGCTCCCTATGATCATATTTAATGTGTTGGAACCAATTGTGAATTTCTCTAGGGCTTTGGTTAAATAATCTACCTTTTCCCTTAAAGCCCTATTTTCCTCTATGCATGCATCATTAACATCCAAAGGCATATAGTCATGTGAGCATGCATCATCATGGCAAGAAGAAACATTATCATTTAAGCATGCTTTTTCTAGTTTTTGTTCTAAATCCTTAATTTGATTAAGCATGCTTTTATTTTTCTTTTTCATGCCAAATAACTCCTTAGTTAAACTAGAAATTATGGAAACTATTTTCTTAGGAGAAGTATTCGTTACCATAGTTTCCATATCCTCTTCTTCTTCTTCGGATGAGGAGGATGTAGAAGCTCCCCCTTCATTTGAGCTCTCCCCACTTGTGCTTGATTCTTCATTTGAGGAGGAGGAGCAATCCGAGTCATGAAGAGCCATTAGTGCTAGGTTGGAGTAGACATGCTCTTCTTCTTCGGATGAGGATGAAGAGGCAAGGTTATCCCATGTCTTGGCTTTGAGTGCCATGACCTTCCTTCTTCCTTTTGCCTTTTTTTCTTCTTCCTTTTTCTTGCTCCCCTTCTTCTTCCTCTTTTCTTCTTTCTTTTTCTTATCTTCCTTGCTCTTGTTTAGGAGGGGACAATTATCCCTTATATGTCCCTCTCCTTGGCAATTATAGCATATGACCTTCCCCCTTGGTCTTCTATTCCTATCATGAGATTTATCAAATCTAAAATTCTTAAATGCACGCCTTACCTTCCTTACCATGTAGGCTTCTTCTGTGCTATCCATGGAAGAGGTAGAGGCTTCATCGGATGAGGAGGAGGGGATCTCTATCTTTTTCTTCCCCTTATTTGCCATCAAAGCTACTCCTCTTGAGGGTTGAATTCTAGGCTCTTCTTGTATTCCTTCAAGCCTAGTTTCGTGAAGCTCCATTGTTGAGAAAAATTCCTCCAATGTACTTACTTCCAAGTTCTTGGAGATGTAAAATGAGTCCACCATGGAGCTCCATCTTGAGGACCGGGGGAAAGCATCTATGACCTTCATTACCATATCCCGGTTGGAGAGCTTCTCTCCTACACTCGTTAGCCCAATTAATATTTCTTTAATTCTAGAATGTAGGGAAGTTACCTTTTCTCCCTTTTCTAATTTGATGTTCGAGAGTTGGGAGCGGAGGAGGTCTCTTCTTGCTAGCTTAGCCTCCGAGGTACCTTCATGAAGCTCCACTAGCTTCTCCCACATCTCCTTAGCACTAGAACATTCCCCTATCCTATTGACTTCTTGTTGGGGGAGGACATTGTATAGGTGGTGCTTGGCCTTTGAATTTGCCAAGTATTCTTCTCTTTGCCTTTTGCTCCACCTTGATTTCTCCAATGGCTCCCCATCCTCGTTCCTAGGCAACTCGAAACCGTTTTCCATTATTAAAAGGATTTCAAAGTCGGTTTCGAAGAATACCTCCATTCTCTTTTTCCACCAAGAGAATTCGCCGTCGAACTTCGGTGGGTGGATGTTTGAGCCGGCCATCTTTAGATGAAGTGTTTATTGCGTGCGGTTAGTCCTCGACAAGCGACTTGGCTCGATACCACTTGTTGGGAATCGATTGGCGGCTAGAGGGGTGAATAGCCCTCGTTAGTTGGATGCGATTTTCGTCTCACGAAAAGCGGCGCCTAAGATAAGCAAATAGAAATAAAACAAAGACAATACAAACACGGAGATGTAACATGGTTCACGGCTACGCCGCTAATCCACGGTCCGATTCGTCCACGGTGAATCACTCCGCAATCTATCCACTAGATCTCTCCTTTGCACAAAGCTAGGTGGAGGTAACCTCTTTACAACAACACTCCTCTTACAAATATAATGAAAATAAGCTTGGGTAAGAGGATGGAAAGCTTTAGGGAACTTTGGGAGAGTGTTAGAGTATAAGCATTAGCCTCCCAAAGCCTTACCCCTTCCTTTTTATAGAGGAAGAGGGTTTCTTCCCGTTGACACAGGATCGTCGATGGCACCCATAGTCGGGTGTAGCTGCTGCCCAATAACGGCTACTTTCCACGCTGGATACTATCCAAGCAGATCGCATCGATCGTGATGGCACCATCGATCGACTAGTGCTCGATCACGAGTGCCCAATGAGTCGACTCCATTCTGCACGTGCAGACAGTGCCATCGATCCGACCGCCATTCACCGCGATCGACTACTTCGACATCGATCATTGCCGATCCATGGCGGCGCCACACTTCGACCGGTCTTATACGGTCGATCGACCCATCGATTGAGGCGATCGCCATGACATGGCAATCGACTGGTGTCGGGAAAACTCATCCGACACTTGGCCAAATGGCCAAGTTTCACCTAAGAGCTACCCTTCCCGGGTTACAATCGCTCACTCTCATCCCTCGGAGTCCCTCGCCTTTGAAGTTCTCTTCGTTCGCGGCCACGTCCCTCGGCAGCATCAGGCGCACGACTCTGCAATGCTCCTTCGCGTCTCTTGCCTCGAAGTCTACTTCCTCCGGCTTCACTCCAAGCTCCTCGTCCGGCGGTCCCTCGGATGCTCCAAGCGCACGGCTTCCGCAAAGCTATCCTTCACCGACTCAAGGCACGAGTCATGAGATGTGAAACTCGCCATGGCTCCATGTGCGAATTACTAAGTCCTGCACGACTTCAACGCACATATCAAATCAACATATCAAACTAACTTAAACCCTTTGCTACACCATCAAAACCATATCACGGCAAGAGATTGCCCTAACATTATTCGTTTAGAGAGGTCACTTGAACAAACTCGTTGTTCAAGTGACCATCCTCTATTCTACGAGTAGCCGCGGAATAGACGATGTACAGATCGCCGATTTTTGTGTTTATGTTCAGGATCCAAGTATTATTTAGCCACAAACAGATTTATATCATGCTCATAGTTGAAAAACAAATACAAGCAAGTAACCATCCACACAAAACATGCATATAATTGAAAAGTAATTATAAACATAATACAAAAGAACACTAATCAAAATAAACAAGATTATACCTCTTGTTATACCTCTTGATCTTCTATTGTATATCCTTCCTCCTTTCGGACGTCGTGTGGGCGGCGATCTACCAAAAGTTGAAGCCTCCTATATCACCAATCTTCCTTTCCTTGTTCACTCCGAACAAAGGAAGATCCTAAAATAAAACTCATCTTCCTATCTAGAACCGGCCACCAAGTCAATAAACTCGTTGTTGCCGCCGGCCAAGGAAGAGAACATGGAGTATGGAAAGCAACCAAAAGAGAAACAACAAGAGCATGGGCGCCGACCAACACTTGGAGAAGAGAAAGGAAAGCAATCCTCCTCCTTGTTGCCACCCAAACCCTAAACTAAGCTCTCCTAATTTCCGGCCAAGGATGAAAGGAAGGAGAATAGGTTGAGCTCCGGCCAAGGTAGAGGGAACAAGGATAGTGGCCATCCAACCTTAGGAAGAAGAATAAAGGAGCTTCATCTTCTTGTTGCCGCCCAACCTAATCCCAAAACCCTAACCCTAGCCGCCCAAGCCCAATCCTAATCTAATTAGGATTTGGTTGCCGCCCAAGGGACAAGCCCTAATCCCAATCCATCATCAGCCATAGATGAAAGGGAGAATGGTGGACGCTGGCCAAGCCAAGGAGAGATGAGGGAAGAAGGGTGTCAACCACCAAAGGAAGAAGAAGAAGAAAAACTTTCCTTAATTGTGGCCACCCAAAACCCTAACCTCCCTTGCTCTTGCCGCCCAAACCCTAGCCCCCTTTCCTCTCCATTATCTTGCCGCCCACCCCTAGTCCACCCTTTTATAGAGTTAGGGATAAGCCTTGGTTTAATCTCCACCATTGGTTCTAGGGATTTAATCTCAACCGTCGGATCTAGAGATTTAATCTCAACCGTCGGATCTTAGACATTTAATCTCTACCTTTGGATCTAGAGTTTTGTTTCTATCCATTGGACCTATGCTTCATGAGGTGTTAATAGGCAACATTAGGGACCATGAGGAGGAGTTGGGTCTTGGCCACCCATGGATCAAGCCCACATAAAGTTCGATCCACTAATGATAATCCAATCTACTAAAGGATCATCATCGATCTACCTCACCAACCCCCATATGATAATATGGGCTCCATATATTATTTGTACATTTTCTCCCCATGTTTAAGATCTCGAATGTCCGTCGATTAATTAATTTACTGACCATTAATTAATCAACATCTAACTCCTTGAGTAGTACCACTCAACCTTTTCATCATGCCGGACCAAGTCCACCTGCAGGGTTTACATGATAAATCTTATGAGCTCCTCAAGGGGACATCATCATCCTAATATATAGGACACGGTTTCCTCCTATAATCAATGACACACCATATAAATAATATCATCTCCCAAATTACCGAGCCTATCGATTTAATCTATAAATCTCGCCCATTGGTAAATCAAAGAGATGAATACTAAGTATATGTGCCTGTTATTATATCGGGATTAAGAGCATGTACTAAATAATATCTTAGGTCCGATTCGATTATGTAGTCAGCAATAAATCGAATCACCTCTAAGTCGGTCCTGCTCAATACACACAAAGTGCACTAGTGTGATTCTATGGTCAAGACAAACCAATACCAAATCACACTACAACCATTCCGATGGTTTGTCCAAAGCCATCTCGGTTGTAAGACTTTACTTATACTTTACAAGGAGCCAATAACATGATCTCCCGTGTGACACCACACACCATGTTATCTACACTGTAATGTATTAGACAATATTGCATAACCATGCAAACAATGATCATGTGATTCTTATTTCAAAATAAAGATGTTCATACAAAAGATAGACTTTTCAGTATACATCCCTACAGTTCCAAACTTGGTTTACATACATGGAATCCATTTTCGACATCATGGCGTCAAGCCACTTATCCCTTTCTGAACTTTTCAGAACTACTTCATAACTAGTAGGCTCCTTATCATCAATGAGTAACACGTCGTTCGATTCACTTATGAGAAATCAATATCTCTGAGGAATATTGCATGTTCTACCAGATCTACGAAGATGTGGTGTCTCAATAGGTCCAACCGATGGCTCATCACTATGAGTTTTCGACTGTGGTGCTTCACCAGGCATCTCATCAATGTCTATTTGAGTCTCTCGAGCCTCAAGCTCAACGAGACTCCCACTATTTTCTTGCAAGAGAAACTCTTTCTCTAGAAACATAACATGCCTTGAAACAAACACCTTTTGTTCCACAGGATGATAGAATTAGTAACCTCTTGTTTCCTTAGGGTATCCAATAAATAGACATTTATCAAACTTAGCATCCAATTTGTTTGATACAGTCCTCTTCACATAAGCAGGACAACCCCATATCTTCAAGTAAGATACATGAGGTTTCTTATTATTCCATATCTCATATTGAGTAGTGGAGACTACCTTGGTTGGCATTCTGTTTAACAAGTAAACAGCTGTCTGAAGTGCATAGCCCCAAAAGGACTTGGGATGATTCGCATGATTCATCATTGACCTGACCATGTCCAACAAGGTCCGGTTATGCCTCTCAAATACACCATTATGCTATGGTGTATATGGCGAAGTCCATTGAGACAATATACCATTGTCTCTTAGATAATCTAGAAACTCTTGACTTAAGTATTCACCACCTCGATCCGATTGAAGTATTTTAATACTCTTGTCATGTTGTTTCTCTACTTCATTTCTAAATTCTTTGAACCATTCAAAGGTTTCAGACTTGTGTTTCATCAAGAACACATACCCAAACCGTGAGTGATCATCGGTGAAGGTAATGAAGTAGCTATTGTTAGTAATATATATGAGAGATGTCCTAAGGCAATCACCTTATGTCTGAACCATTTATATGATAAATGAAGATTCATTATTTGAGTATACATATTTTTAAGTATTTGATTAGATCTTAAACTCATTTACTGAATGTCCACGTTACGATTCACAGCATGAGAGAATTTGTGATTGGATCACAACTAGTGAGTATCTCTACATGTGTAATTGTGATGTATCGGAATTATCCCTAGTCGATGAATTGATGGATTTGGACACCATTAATTCTGTCGAGACTAGCACGAGGTATACTCCTTGGTGTATCCAAGCAGCTGATTCTCACTGACTGGAGACATTGTGATGTCCGGAGTTAATCGTGGATGCTAGTTATGGTAACTAGTTCATTGGAGTGACCAGCTGTAAGACTTCATATGGTTATCTGCATATATAGATATGTCAATGAAGTTTTTCCTGCAGCTTAAGTGCGATGTTCCTTTGACTTGTGGTATTCAAGTCATCTTGATCATAAAGACTTATGCTTTGACATCTTGAGCAAGCATCTCTGAGGAGATGTGGACCCGGGATGATTGGGTATAAGTCAAAGTGATCGAAGGTGTTTGAATAGCCTATAAAAGATTCACCACTCCTTGTGAGGAGATGTATACCCATGGCCTCTCGTCGGATTGTTACTAAAGTCTTTGGCCAAAGCATTACATGTTTAGAGTAAGGTACTCTTGGATACATGTGCAGTAACTAGAATCTGTAGGACGAGGAAATAATACTTGGGCTAGGTGTGATGTAGTCAACCTAGTGGGGACTAACACTATAGACCATGTCCTGAACCAAGTGGGTATAAGATGAGTGAAGGGAATGGGGCACGATTCATTGTAGCAGCTGAAGGGTTTCAGAAATAGTTCTGGATCAACCATTGATCTTTTCGGTTAATTGGGGATCATGATGTACTACTTGGTGCCACTCATGATCGTTCTATAATTAATGGTTAATTATAGATGACCAATATAAACCGAGAACCTATTTGGTCACATGCACAACGAGCGTAATCTGAAGGATTTAAAACGAGCTTGAGAATGAGATTCTCAGACCGAGAGAAACTAGGTTTGGTTGGACCAAACAAGGAGCGAGCATGAAATCGTTTCAGTCGCAATGGAAGCATGGATGGGCCGTGTCTTATGAAGACATGATGGATGAACCAAATTGGTTTGGTTCTAATCCAATGGTGGAGAATAAACCAAAGGGGTTTGGTTTGTTTTAAACGAATGAACCAAAGTTGGTTCGATTCGTTTTAACTTAAAATAGACCAACATGGTTTGGTTTATTTTAACTTAAGTTATTGGAGCAGGTTAACAGGTTTTGGTTATGAACCAATAACCGTTAGGAGAATGTGTTCTCTATAAAAACACGACTTAAGGGGTTTTCCAAAAACCTAAGGGAATAAGCCATTGAGTTGCCGCCCAAAACCCTAGCTCCTCTTTTGTTGTTTCCGCCCAACATTGTGTTGCCGCCAACTTCATGGAGCTGCTGCCACCTCCTTGCCGCTGGACAACCACCTGCTGCCGCCGGCTACTTGCTACTACCGGTGATCCTTCGGCGACCCTCCTTGGCTCCAGTGACCAAGGACTAGCCGACCCTCTTCCCTTTGGCCGGCGCTAACTCCTCCACCAAGCTGTCCAGTTTTTTGGACAGCTTGTTTCCTGCATGTCGGAGCGTCATTTGGACGACATTTGGAGCTCTGACAGCAGCTACTTTGCCGGGGATTCGATCTCCGGTAATACTCATAGGTGGAGGATGAAGGATTCGTCAAACGGTTGACGAATACCTCTCCGGAGAAGCGAGTTTTTGAGGACTCGTTTTGAATCCGAATTTTGATTCGGATTGTGATATTCTCTCGATCACATCGTCTTCGACACGAGGCTAGTGACTCGTACGAAGACGAGGCTTGTGACTTTTTGAAGTCATCTCGAAGATACTCAGCGTGGATACGGATAGAGGCGATTCTAGCGAGGGTCACTTCGGTTGATGCCGTTCCCGCTACACGTGATACGTCAGGTATACGTAGAATAAATTTTCTTTTATTGCAAAATTTGAAACTATGGTTATGTCTACACATGTTGTACTATGCATGAGTGTGGTGTATGTGTTGTAATAAATTAGATTTATTATTTTTATTTCTTCCGCTGTGCACATGTTTACGAAACATGTTCGAACACACACTCGCCGCGGTACCAGAAACCTAACAGTGGTATCAGAGCCCAGGTTGTGTTTCGACATAATCATACAATTATTTTGCGATAGTCATAATGATATTTATGGAAATTTTCTACTTTTGGAAAGTTAGAAGTATTTATGGAAATTTTTAATTTTTGAAAGTCTAGAAGTATTTATGGAAATCTTCTACTTTTGGAAAGTTAGAAGTATTTATGAAAATTAATATTTTCCATAAATAAAATATTTGATTAGATTTGGAAATTTATTTCCTAATTTAATCATGATTTGATTTGAGAAATCAAATCTTAAAATATTTTATTTCCATAAGTAGTTTTGATGATTTTGGAAATTTATTTCCTAAATTGACTTTCCTTAATCAACACTTTCCACAAATAAAAAATGTGATTAGATTTGAAAATTTGTTTCCTAATTTAATCATGAATTGATTTGGAGAATCAAATCTCAAACATATTTTATTTCCATAAATAGTTATTACATATAAGGAAATTTTGTACATGTCATAATTGTATGCGATGTAATTGCATTAGATGCATATAATTATGTCATGCGTGTCGTGACATGTAGATGTATGTCATGTAGATAATAGTTATTTGCATGCAAAGATTGTTGGACTTTCCGAGCCGCAAAAACCTCTTTTTGCGTTGCAGAAACCCCGGAAGTCCGGCCACGGATCCGTGCGAAGATATATTAAAATAAAACATGTATGTGCTAAGTAAACCTAGATCTTCCTTAGATCTTGAAGTTGAGAGTGTTATCCTCGATGCGACACCCTTCGCAAATCCCGCTCGTCCAAATAGCTTGTCGGGACTCTAGAGTGTCAAGTGTACACTCCTCTATTGGTATCCACACAAGCAATAGGTGGAGAAAAGAAACCTAGAGTGTGCTAGCACTCTTAGAAGTTTCGACTAAGGAGAGGGATGGGGGAGCAAGCTTGAGAGGAAGATGATCCAAGGAAGAAGATGAAGTTAGAGTAACTCACAAAATGAATTCACCAATGATGAATAGTGGTCGGCCACTTCAAGTTGGGGGGTTACATGCATGCATATAACTCCAAGAGCCAATGGCTCTTGGTCACCCTCATGAGGTAGCACCACATGATAAGTCCATGATGATGTGGAGCATCATCATTGGCCGGCCATGCCAAGTCATCATCATGACATGACATTTGGTCAAGCCAAACTTGACCTTTCATCTTCCCTCTCAAGTCAAGTCAAACTTGACCTCTTATCTCCCATGGTTGATCAAATCCAACCATTTGATTCAAGTCAATTTAATTTAATGAATCTCTATCCATTAATTTAAATTGATTTGATGAATCAAATCTAAATTATACTCATTCAACACTTGAATCAAATTGAGTCCAACTCAATTAGTCTAATTTGGATTACTCTTAATCCAATTTGGTTCATCCCATGAACCTAATCCTCATGGTTCATTATATGAACCTAATCTCCATCTAATTGCCCTTTGTGTGTGACCCTATAGGTTCTTGTAACGTTGACAATGTCCCTAAACCGATTTAGGAACATAAGCAATGAGCGGTATCTAGCAACACATCATTGCTACCCAAGTTACAAGAATGTTGAGCTCCAACATCACCTTTGTGACTACTAATTGTGACTCTCACAATATGTGACAATGTCCTTCTATCCATGACATCTAGATTGACAAATTGAGGCATCGACCGTGTCATCCTCGGTACAATCTATATCTTGAACTCTAAGTAGACTCACTCTAATTAAATGAGCTCAATATCTCATATTGACTCATTTGGGCAAAGCCATGCACTTCGTGGTCTCACTCTGTCAAGAATAACGATGTCACTCCGGTCATATAGGAGGGATAGATCCCATCTACATCACTCACATCCATCCGCGTAATTTGTTACATACCCAGTAATCGCCTTTATAGTCCACCCATTTACGGGTGACGTTTGACGAAGCCAAAGTATTCAACTCCTTATGTAGGGAACCATGGTGACTTCAGGTCTAAGGACTAATAGTCATACTAATAGCCACATGAGAAAGTATATGACACTCATATAACGATCCATGATACTTTCTCATAGCGGGTCATTCAGTATACATTCTCCAATGCATACGCATGTGTCAACTTGATATCTCATATCCATGACTTGTGAGATCAAGTCATCGTGTTGACCTACATGCTAGTCTCTACGCATTAACATTGTCCCTGAATGTTAATACTTGACTAGGAATGATTAAGAGTAGTGTTCTCTATATTATCTCATTATCGATTCAAACAATCGATTGATATAGATAAGAACCTACTACTCAAGGACGTTATTATACTTAGTTATTTGACACCAATACAAGTAAATATAATAACCATGCCTTTATTAATAGGAATATGATACAATAAAGTCCATACAACAATCATCATATGATTCACTCTAGGGCTTTCACTAACAATCTCCCACTAGCACTAGTGTCAATCACTGTAGTATCTAATACCCAATGACCTAGTGTGACCATCATGTTTTTTCTGTGCCAAAGCCTTGGTCAAGGGATCTGCGATGTTAGCCTCTGTGGGTACTCTACAAATCTTCACATATCCTCTATCGATAATCTCTCGAATGAGATGGAAGCATCGTAGTATGTGTTTGGTCCGCTGGTGTGAGCGAGGTTCCTTAGCCTGTGCAATTGCTCCATTGTTGTCAGAATAGAGCTCTATGGGATCTACTATGCTAGGAACCACCCCAAGCTCAGTAATGAACTTGCGGATCCAAACTGCCTCCTTTGCTGCCTCAGATGCAGTGATATACTCGGCTTCTGTTATAGAATCAGCAACGATGTCCTACTTCAAACTCTTCCAGCTCACAGTGTCACGCCCCGAGAGCATGCCGAGCCGAAAATCAAACGGATGACATCTCCCCTGTACGTGGCAACATTTCGGGTTAATACAAGGCCCGTAGGCCCACAATAACAACAATATATATAACAATATCACCAAACCACAACAACATAACAAACTACTATAACAAATACACAGCGGAAATGATACCACAACAATACAATCCCACACATGCATACCGGTATGACTAACACAACACAACAACACAGAATCTCGATAAAATCCGAATATACAATATGTACATCAAGAAACTCCAAAATACAATACAACAACGGACGGGAGCCTCGGAGGTGAGATGAGACGTCAACCAGCGGTGCTCCAAGTTGTCACGAAGTCTTCTACCTGTTACCTGGGCGACAGAAAACCCAGGGTCCATAGGGGGGGGTGGTGAGTAAAACTCAGCAGGTAATAGAAAAACATGTATATATGTCATATAACATGTATTTTCAACAGCATACTCAGAGGTACAACAGATATATCAGCATAGTATATAAATACAAGCATATACCATCTAACCAAATAAACAACATAAAAATGCAGACATACCTGAAGTCTGCTACGCTACTCTGATCCAACTTGAACATATATCAAACACACATATATATATATATATATATAACAGGAAGAGTAGGTCAACTCACAATATACTCTAGCTACAGGTCAAGGTATCTAATGGTCTGTCTAACCCATACCAGTATCCGACACAATCGTATAACAAATGCAAGAAACATGCATGAATATGATGTACACCCAAATGCAGCAAGCATAGTACAATCAAATGCAACATCACAATAATCATATATATATAGACCGTATCTATATATATATTAATCTCAACCATCCATATATATATATATATATATATATATATATATATATATATATATAGATATATATATATATATATATATATGGTAATATGCAAAGTGCCATCAGATACGGCAATGCAGCATGCATGGTCATGCCTGCTCACCCCTACTCGCTACCACGACCCCAGTGTGACCTAGGCGGCACGACATGACAATTGTCCCAACTCACACCAACCATTGCTATAGAGTGGCCGAGTGGGCAGTATGATCAAGTAGCATATGAGCGTAAAGAGCTCGCTACACAATGGGGGTCCCTGCTGCTGGCCACTCCGACTAACACTACCAATGAGTGGTCGAGTACCACGCACCCAGGACAACTGCACGCAACTCCAACTACCACCGCCTATAGTGGTAGAGTGCGGCACAACAAATGCTCTGCCCTCACACTAGTTACTCCTCGGGGAGCGCTCTAGGAGGCAAGATGACTGATGACTCTCTCAACCCCAAGGGAGACTATGTCGTCAGAATGCATGCATATGACATGAGTGTTGGGTTTCTGGCACCGTGGCGAGTGTGTGTTCGAACATGTTTCGTAAACATGTGCACAGCGGAAGAAATAAAAATAATAAATCTACATTTATTACAACACACACATCACACGCATGCATAGTACAACATGTGTAGACATAACCGTAAATTTAAATTTTGCAATAAAAGGAAATTTAACTACGTATACCGTACGTATCACGTGTAGTGGGAAAGGCATCAACTGGAACGATCCTCGCTAGAATAGTCTCTATCCGTATCCACGCCAAGTATCTTCGGGATGACTTTACCAAGTCACGAGCCTCGTCTTCGTACGGGTTACTAGCCTCGTGTTGAAGACGATGTGATCGAGAGAAGATCACGATCCGAATCCAAATTCGGATCCAAAAACGAGTCCTCAAAAACTCGCTTCTCCGGAGAGGTATTCGTCAACCGTTTGACGAATCCTTCGTCCTCCACCTATGAGGATTACCGGAGATCGAATCCCCGGCAAGGCTACCACTGTCAGAGCTCCAAACATCGTCCAAACGACGCTCCGACGAGAGGGAAACAAGCTGTCCAGAAAAATGGACAACTTTGGTGGAGTAGGGCCGGCCAAAAAGGAAAGGTGGAAGCTCACCTTATTACCGAACCCAAGAGAGATCACCGGAGCTCTTCCGGCAGCAGCTTGATGCCGGCAAGTGGAGAAGACGGTAGCAGCTGGTCGCCGGTTGGAGGAGGTGGACGGCAGGACTAGGGTTGGCGCCGACTTCTTCAAAGGGGAGGAGGTGGGTGGCAACTCTAGGTTAAGGGAATTGGATTAGGGCTTAACAAACCCTTAAGCTCTCTTTTATAGAGAACTAATTCTCTTAATGGTTATTGGATCATAACCATAAGGCCCGTTAACCCGCTCCATTAATATAAGTTAAAATAAACCAAACCATGATGGTTTATTTTAAGTTAAAACGAACCGAACCAACTTTGGTTCATTCGTTTAAAATAAACCAAACCCTTTGGTTTATTCTCCTCCATTGGATTAGAACCAAACCATTTTGGTTCATCCATTATGTCTTCACAAGACATGACCCATCCACGCTTCCATTGCGACTGAAACGATTTCATGCTCGCTCCACGTTTGGTCCAACCAAACCTAGTTTCTCTCGGTCTGAGAATCCCATTCTCAAGCTTGCTTTAAATCCTTCGGATTACGCTCGTTGTGCGTGTGACCAAATAGGTTCTCGGTTTATGTTGGTCGTCTATAATTAACCATTAATTATAGAATGATCATGAGTGGCACCTAGTAGTACATCATGATCCCCAATTAACCGAAAAGATCAACGGTTGATTTAGAACTATTTCTGAAACCCTTCAGTAGCTTGAATGAATCGTGCCCCATTCCCTTCACTCAGCTTATACCCACTTGGTTCAGGACATGGTCTATAGTGTCGGTCCTCACTAGGCTAACTACGTCACACCTAGCCCAAGTATCATTTCCTCGTCCTACGGATTCTAGTTACTGCACATGTATCGAAGAGTACCTTACTCTAAACATGTAATTCTTGGGCCAAAGACTTTAGTAACAATCCGACGAGAGGCCATGGGTATACATCTCCTCGCAAGGAGTGGTGAATCCTTTATAGGCTATTCAAACACCTTCGATCACTTCGACTTATACCCAATCATCCTGGGTCCACATCTCCTCAGAGATGCTTGCTTAATATGTCAAAGCATAAGTCTTTATGATCAAGATGACTTGAATATCGCAAGTCAAAGGAACATCGCACTTAAGCTACAGTAAGAACTTCATTGACATATCTATATATGCAGAGAACCATATGAAGTCTTACGGTTGGTCACTCCAATGAACTAGTTACCATAACTAGCATCCACGATTAACTCCGGACATCACAATGTCTCCAGCCAGTGAGAATCAGCTGCTTGGTTACACCAAGGAGTATACCTCGTGCTAGTCTCGACAGAATTGATGGTGTCCAAATCCATCAATTCATCGACTAGGGATAATTCTGATACATCACAATTACACATGTAGAGATACTCACTAGTCTTGATCCAATCACAAATTCTCTCATGCTGTGAATCGTATCGTGGACATTCAGTAAATGAGTTTAAGATCCAATCAAATACATGAAAACATGTATACTCAAATAGTGAATCTTCATTTATCATATAAATGGTTCATACATAAGGCGATTGCCTTAGGACATCTCTCATATATTACTAACAATGAGTATTGTTGTCACTCGTACAACCATCTACCACAGACTCTCTGTTCAGCAAAGAGTCATACCCATCTAATCAATACTCTCTATCCTGTAGAGAGTTGTACTCAACAAATCGACGGACTCTCTATCCTATAGAGAGTCGTACTCAACTGATCATAACTCTCTATCCAATAGAGAGTCGTACTCAACTGATTGACGCACTCTCTATCCGATAGAGAGTCGTACTCGACTAATCATATCAAGCTAGGACCACCGGTCCGCAGCGACACTCTAATCACCCTTCACTTAACCATTACACAACTCATGGTTTGTAACAGTATGCAACATACGGGTATTGGAAATAAATCCTACATTTAGGGCATTACCTACCCATAGATGACCTTTTTTCAATTTATAAATTGGGTCATCCCCCGTACTAACATTTACACCCTACTAAACATCTAAGCCAATTTACATCACATCTATAACTCCTAAATCATGATAGGGTATATGTCATATCAACAATTGAGCATAAATATATCCAACGATAAGTTCAAGCATACGATAATAAGATCAGGGTCAAGGTAATATGAACACCTAACATGCTCATATCTATGACTAAATCTGAATGTAATAAATCTACCCAGACCAGGTAGGAAAATTACCCACCTGCTATGTAGACTTCACTGAGGGTCTTCACATCCATGAATCTGTCTCGTATCCACGTCCTACAAATACCATCATAGTAAGTTAAAACACACGATAATATATATCAAAGTTCTACTGTCAATCTAATAGTAGAACCAAACCAATCTCTTAACCTATTATTACTCATCAATCCATATCCCAAATCTTACCAATATAACAACTTCTTCCATTAGTTACTAACCAGCAACCCAATAGTAACCCAGTTAAACAAGTTCTACAATAGGGTAATCCCATTCACTTCCTTACCCACATATACATGTACCAAAAATCAAGGAAACCGACCCCATATCAGATTAGCTACATAAGCAAATCTCATACCACCATTTCCTCAATCCACACTCACAATAGATCTATAGCCGAAACTTACCACCGACCACCACCCAGCTTGTTCACCCGAAGGAACCTGCGATTCAACCAATAATGTCACAACCAGGAGCTACATAAGACACAAACATCGTAACAACATAACAACGAAAGATCACTAGCTTGAGAAGTGATTGTAATCTAAATTCAGCACCACAGCAGAATAATCCAGGATGCAGAATATAAATCAGAAAGAACCTATAAGTTAATTCAAACCTTACCAGGAACTCGAAGTGAACAGAACTAACCCAAACTTCGATCTACAGCTCACTCACAGAACAGTCAACGTCCCCAAAAGAGCAGCACAACCACACAACCACTCTCACAGCTTACTTCCCCCACCTTTCACAGCCAACATCAACACATCGACATAGCTTCACAGCCCCTCCCCATCTCCACAGAACACGCACAGAACATACACATCTCGGATCAAATTCCAGCCACAAACAACAAGGATTTTCAACTATAACGAACGAAAAATCAACACAGATCGACTTACCAGCGGTTGAAACCTCCACCGGTAGCACTCCCTATTACCGGTAGCTCTGTTCACCGGTTGCAAATGGGGCTCATGATCCCTACCCTGCGTCCAGAGTGATCAGCCACGGTGGTGACTCAAGGTGGCTCACGGTGAAATTCGGCTCTCACGATAAAAAGGCGATAGTGATCGGGCGACTGCTCAGGTGGCGACGACGATCCAGCAGCTCCTCTTTGAGCACAGCGACACTGCCACCGCGGTGAGCTCGAGAGAAAAAGAAAGGTCGGCGACCGGTGGGAAGAGCAGGGAAAGGGGATCGCCTGGATCGGGTTGCTGCTCCAGGCGACACTGTTGCTCGCGAAATCCCCAACGGCTCGATTGGAGATCTCCGACGAAGCGACGACGGGGCGGTTCGGCGGCCGTGCAGAGTGCGGCTTGTGGAGGCAGATCAGTCAAAGGAAGAGCGATGACTGCGTGGCCACTACCCTCTGTGTGACCGGCTGGCTTAGGGCGCTGGCGATCGAAGAGCCGAGGAGAGCGCGCGGCGTGGATGAGGAAAAGGAGAAAAGTCGCGATGAAGATCAGGATTGGGGAAGAAGGATCGACGGAGAAAAATGGAAGAAGCAACGCTCGGGATAAAGCATTCGGCGGAGAGGAAAAGATACCGAAGCAAAACCGCTCGGCTTAAGCAACCGGATCGGGTTTGGAAAACAATCGGATCGGATTTAATCTATAACCAATTAACCTTTGGTTTAATTAATCCAAGATTCAATTAATTAAACCCAATATAATTTCGTTTAAGTCTAGGAAAATTTCTATAAATTTCCTGAAAAATTCCTCAAGATAATTTATCAATTAACGAGGAATAATAATAATTTTTTTCGATATTTTACACACAACGCCACCATTCAAGCAAAACACGAACCCTGACTGCGATCTATAATCATCCTGGTCAATTTGGAAGCTAGCATCGCTGTAACCCTTTACAGCTAGCTCCTCATCACCTCCAAATATCAAGAAATATTCTTTAGTCCTTCTCAAGTACTTAAGAATATTATTGACTGTTATCCAGTGACGCTCACCTGGATCTAACTGGTATCTACTCGTCATGCTCAAAGCATACGAGACATCAGGATGAGTACATAGCATGGCGTACATGATAGATCCTATAGCAGATGCATAAGGGATCTTATCCATACGGTCTCTCTCCTCTCTAGAAGAGGGACTTTGAGTCTTCAAAAGACTCACACCATGTGACATCGGCAGAAGTCCCTTCTTGGAATTCTGCATGGCAAACCGTAGTAATATTGTGTCAATGTATGTACTCTGACTTAGGCCAAGCAATCTCTTAGATCTATCTCTATAGATCTTGATGCCTAAAATACAGGCTGCTTCACCGAAGTCCTTCATTGAGAAGCACGTCCCCAGCCAAGTCTTCACAGACTGTAGCGAAGGGATGTTATTCCCAACGAGTAGTATGTCATCCACATACAATATAAGGAAGACAACTGTGTTCCCATTAACCCTCTTGTAGACACAGGGTTCATCTTCATTTTTGATGAAACCAAACTGTTTGATCGCATCATCAAATCGAAGATTCTAGCTCTGAGAAGCTTGCTTTAGCCCATAAATGGACCTTTGCAGCTTGCATACTTTCTCAGTATGCTGTGGATCTACAAAACCCTCAGGTTGTGTCATGTACACATCCTCGAGTAAGTTTTCATTCAGAAACATGGTTTTGACATCCATCTGTCAGATCTCATAATCGTGGTATGCTGCAATAGCAAGCATGATCCAAATGGACTTAAACATCGCCACTGGAGAAAAGGTTTCATCATAGTCAATACCATGAATTTGCTTGAAACCTTTAGCCACCAATCGGCCCTTATAGGTATGCGTAAGTCCATCCATGTCAGTTTTTCTCCTAAAGACCCACTTACACCCAATGGGTTTGACCCCTTCAGGTGGATCAACCAAAGTCCATACTTGGTTAGTGTACATGGATTCCATCTCGGATCTCATGGCCTCTAACCATTTCTCAGAATCTGGGCTCATCACAGCTTCCTGATAGGAGGTAGGCTCATTCTCAATGAGCATAACATCATCATGGTCAGACAAGAGAAATGAGTATCTCTCATGCTGATGACGTACCCTATCAGACCTGCGAAGAGGTAGGTCTACTTGAACAGGTGGTTGTTCCACAACTCTTTGTGCAACAATCTCATCACCCACAACACTTTGTGGTTCCTGTTTAATCTCCATCAAGGCCTCAGTGCTATGGTCCTTATCTTGAATTTCTTCAAGATCGAACGTACTCCCACTAGTTTTTCTAGAAATAAAATCCCTTTCTAGAAAAACCCCAGTCTTTGCCACAAATACTTTGTGCTGACTGGGAATGTAGAAGTAATATCCCTTTGTATCCTTAGAATATCCAACAAAATAGCACCTATCGGATTTGTGTCCCAGTTTGTCGGATACTTGACGTCGAACGTAAGCCTCACAACCCCAAATCCTCATGAAAGACATCTTGGGATTTCTCCCTGTCCATATTGTATATGGTGTCTTTATCACTGCCTTGGATGGTACATGGTTAAGTGTGAAGGCTGCTGTATCTAGAGTATATCCCCAAAATGATATAGGAAGATCTGTGTGACTCATCATAGATCGTACCATATCTAATAGGGTATGATTCCTCCTTTCGGATACACCATTCCACTGTGGTGTTCCAGGAGGAGTGAGTTGGGATAGAATCCCACACTCAGCTAGATAGTCACGAAACTCATGGCTAAGGTATTCACCACCTCGATCTGATCGAAGTATCTTAATACTCTTGCCAAGCTAGTTTTGTACTTCATTCTTGAATTCCTTGAACTTTTCAAAGGATTCTGATTTATGTGTCATGAGATACACATAACCATATCTACTGAAGTCATCAGTAAATGTAATGAAGTACCTGTGACCACCTCTAGCAGCAACATTGAAAGGACCACATACATCACTATATATAAGTCCTAACAAGTCTATTGCTCTTTCATTGTGTCCACTAAAGGGAGTCTTGGTCATCTTGCCTAAAAGGCATGACTCGCATGTCTCATATGATTCAAAATCAAATGAGTCTAGCAGCCCATCCTTATGGAGCTGAGATAAGCGACTCTCATTTATGTGACCTAAGCGACAATGCCAGAGATAGGTTTGGTTCAACTCATTTGACTTGAACCTTTTGGTACTTATGTTATAGATGGGGCTCTCTAAGTCTAGAAAGTAGAGTTCGTTCATTAGAGGTGCACTACAATAGAACATATTATTTAAATAAACTGAACAACATTTGTTCTTTATTATAAATGTAAATCCTTTGTTGTCCAAACAAGAAACCGAAATTATGTTCTTAGTCAAAGCAGACACATGACAACATTTATCTAATTCTAGTACAAGCCCAATGGGCAGAGAGAGATCATAAGTTCCTAAAACAACAACCCTTGCTCCATTGCCTACTTGTAGGTCCACCTCGCCCTTTGTCAATGCCCTGCTATTTCTCAGCGCCTGCACATTGGTACAAATGTGAGATGCACATCCGGTATCTAATACCCATGATGAAGAAATAGATAGATTGACTTCTATAACATTTATACTTGAAGTAGAAGTCTCACTTCTCTTCTTCTTAAGATCTTCCAGGTATGCTTTGTAGTTACGCTTCCAGTGTCCAGCTTCCTTGCAGTGGAAGCAAGCCCCTTCCTTGGCCACCCCTCCTTTGGGTTTAAGTTCTTTGCCTTTGCCCTTGGCTTGGGACTTTCTCTTACCTTTAGGCTTGCCCTTGCCTTTTTTATTTTGCACCATCAAAATTGAGTCAGATTTTCCCTTCTTAAGGTTGAGCTCAGCAGTTCTCAACATGTTGAGCAACTCAGGCAGTGACTTATCAATTTCATTCATGTTGTAATTCATGACAAATTGATTATAGCTATGTGGCAAAGACTGCAAGATCAAGTCAGTGGCCAGCTCTTGGCCAAGTGGGAATCCCAATCTCTGTAGGTTTTCTACATACCCAATCATCTTGAGTACATATGGACCTACAGGAGTCCCTTCTTGCAATTTGGACCCAAACAATACCTTAGAGACTTCATATCTCTCATGCCTTGCTTGACCTTGATATAGTTGACGAAGATGTTCAACCATATCATAAGCATTCATGAACTCATGTTGCTTTTGAAGCTCAAAGTTCATGGTTACGAGCATTAGACATGACACATCTAATGCATCATCTTGATGCTTCTTGTAAGCATCTTTGTCAGCTCGTGAGGAAGTGGCAGGAGGTGCCTCCGGAATGGGCTGCTCTAGGACGTACAGTTTCTTTTCTTGGGTGAGAATGATTCTCAGGTTTTTGTACTAGTCCAGGAAATTTGCTCCATTGAGCTTGTCCCTCTCAAGGACAGAACGCAGAGAGAGAGTGTTTGTGTTTGTCGACATAGTAATCTACAACATACAATGCAGAGAATCAATATCATATTCCTTTTATCATTTAATTAGACCTTTAATCAAATGATGCTCCCACTGAATTATAGGAATTTTGTAGAATCGAGTTTTGGATGTGGTCAAACCACATTACTAGATTCATACAGACTAGCTATAATTCTTGCGGGACAAGATCCACATCATACTAAGCCTTCAGTTAGCTTTGGCTAAATCGCCCAAGACTTAGTATGATCGGTGGGTAACACATTACCGATTACATCTCTATGAAACTCTTATTTATAGGATCAAGACTCACATTTACAAAAGACCTTGAGTTAGCTTTGGCTAAATCGCCCAAGATTTAGTGTAAATGTGATCTTATCCTATCTTTCCAACGGTTGGAATATGCCTATAGTTCTACTCGATCCAATTGAGTTAACTAGTTTCACTTAATCTAATTGAGCTTACTCTAACCCAAGCCGTGATAGGCGGGACCAAGATTGTCCCTCCGCACCCTACTAAGATAATATGCGTTGCTCTGCTTTGGCAGATTCAACAACTACAAATGATCGAGGTAGTGATGGGTATCAAGGACTTGGTAGACATTTACGAGTTGATTCGATTAAGATCTAATCTAATCGTAATGTGTATCATATACGCATTGAGGCCTTTATTATTCTATACTAGCATGCATCACCTACATACAAGCATTATTCTAGCATGCATCATATACATACAAGAAAAATATCCTAGCATGCATCATATACATACAAGCATTATTCTACTAGCATGCATCACATACATACAAGCAAAATCAAATATATATATATCAACATATATATATATATATATATATATAAAATTAACTGTGATGTGGTCATGGCCCTACTACGATCTTCTCAAGCCAATGAGAAGATCTAACGGTCAACCTAGGGCTAGCGGCTTCTCTAAGTGCTTCCTTTGACCGCCATGTGTCGTCGGCACCCTTCTCGTAACTTCGTCTACAAGTGGAATTTACACCGCTCCATTTTGTATATTACAAATATAAAACTCGAGTTACATTCGAGTCTAAAACTATTTACAACTAGAATTTTAAAATAAGAGGCACGACGCGCAGATCGCATACACTATACAACACGCACAACCATAAAAACGGCACGCAGGCCGTATTATGAATTACAACACATCATCATCCAATTATATTGGGGTTCTTGGGACATGACAATTACAGAATTATACATAATTCTAAATTATGTATTTTTACAGAAAATTTCTATAATTTTTCCTTTTTTTTTCAATTTTATGAGTCACCTCTCCGTAACGATCTCGCTAAGCGGTTTCCGGGCGCGATCGACGGACAAGGCCCCTTTCGGGGATAGGGGCAGCACCCCTACTCGTAAAATAAACTTTGTGAGTGTCCCTACTATGATCTTACAATGACTTAAGTCACTATCCCAAAAACCTAAAGCGAGAACTAGCCGTTTCGAAGAGTTTTTCTCGATGGTTAAAGCCTACAAGTGTCCCAACACTCGTAGCTTCGACTCTTCGAGAAAAATACCCAAAAAATTCTATAAAATAAAAAATTTACAGAAACATAAAAATATGTAATTTTTATATCTAATACAAACACTACAAAAAAATGAAACACATACATGCTTCGCACGTGACTCTGATACCACCGTTGGACTTTCCGAGCCGCAAAAACCGCTTTTTGCGTTGCGGAAACCCCGAAAGTCCGGCCACGGATCCGTGCGAAGATATATTAAAATAAAAAATGTATGTGCTAAGTAAACCTAGATCTTCCTTAGATCTAGAAGTTGAGAGTGTTACCCTCGATGCGATGCCCTTCGCAAATCCCGCTCGTCCAAATAGCTTGTCGGAACTCTAGAGTGTCAAGTGTACACTCCTCTATTGGTATCCACACAAGTAATAGGCGGAGAAAAGAAACCAAGGAAGAAGATGAAGTTAGAGTAACTCACAAAATGAATTCACCCATGATGAATAGTGGCCGGCCACTTCAAGTTGGGGGGTTACATGCATGCATGTAACTCCAAGAGCCAATGGCTCTTGGTCTCCCTCATGAGGTGGCACCACATGATAAGTCCATGATGATGTGGAGCATCATCATTGGCCGGCCATGCCAAGTCATCATCATGACATGGCATTTGGTCAAGTCAAACTTGAACTTTCATCTTCCCTCTCAAGTCAAGTCAAACTTGACCTCTTATGTCCCATGGTTGATCAAATCCAACCATTTGATTCAAGTCAATTTAATTTAATGAATCTCTATCCATTAATTTAAATTGATTTGATGAATCAAATCTAAATTAGACTCATTCAACACTTGAATCAAATTGAGTCCAACTCAATTAGTCTAATTTGGATTACTCTTAATCCAATTTGGTTCATCCCATGAACCTAATCCTCATGGTTCATCATATGAACCTAATCTCCATCTAATTTCCCTTTGTGTGTGACCCTATAGGTTCTTGTAACGTTGGCAATGTCCCTAAACCAATTTAGGAACATAAGTAATGAGCGATATCTAGCAACACATCATTGCTACCCAAGTTACAAGAATGTTGAGCTCCAACATCACCTTTGTGACTACTAATTGTGACTCTCACAATATGTGACAATGTCCCTCTATCCATGACATCTAGATTGACCAATTGAGGCATAGACCGTGTCATCCTCGGTACAATCTATATCTTGAACTCCAAGTAGACTCACTCTAATTAAATGAGTTCAATATCTCATATTGACTCATTTGGGCAAGGTCATGCACTTCGTGGTCTCACTCTGTCAAGAATAACGATGTCACTCCGGTCATATAGGAGGGATAGATCACATCTACATCACTCACATCCCTCCGCATAATTTGTTACATACCCATTAATCGCCTTTATAATCCACCCTTTTACGGGTGAAGTTTGACGAAGCCAAAGTATGCAACTCTTTATGTAGGGAACCATGGTGACTTCAGGTCTAAGGACTAATAGTCATACTAATAGCCACATGAGAAAGTATATGACACTCATATAACGATCCATGATACTTTCTCATGGCGGGTCATTCAGTATACATTCTCCAATGCATATCCATGTGTCAACTTGATATCTCATATCCATGACTTGTGAGATCAAATCATCGTGTTGACCTATATGCTAGTCTCTATGCATTAACATTGTCCCTGAATGTTAATACTTGACTAGGAATGATTAAGAGTAGTGTTCTCTATATCATCTCATTATCGATTCAACCAATCGATTGATATAGATAAGAACCTACTACTCAAGGACGTTATTATACTCTGTTATTTGGCACCAATACAAGTAAATATAATAACCATGCCTTTATTAATAGGAATATGATACAATAAAGTCCATACAACAATGATCACATGATTGACTCTAGGGATTTCACTAACAAAGATGATGAGACATAAAAAACCCTTACTCAATATTAAAGCCTACACCTTCCATTAATATGGTTAGAACCAGAGTTCCATTTCTTGTTTGGGTTATTGGACTCTCTCCAAGCCCGGCTCGAACCCGAACATGTTCAAACCATGGAATAGTTTAATACTAATATGGTAAGAGTCAGAGGTCAATCGTTAGCTTTGGTTGTTGGACTCTCTCCAAGCCGGGCTAATTGGTTGAATGCACTCTAACTATATTAAAACTATGTCTTGATTAATGGGTTGGCTTTAACCTGGAGCATCGGCTTGTTGGACTCTCTCCAAGGTCGATGTGAAGGGAGGTGAAGTTGGGTGCTATGCATATGATGCATACTTGTTAATGTGTTAACAACCCGATGTATGTGTGAACATTCAATTAGTTGATAGCACATTGTGATAGTTATATATATGTGATATGCAATCGGTATATTTGATACCTACCATCGTAGCTATGAATGACTTGTTGGACTCTCTCCAAGGTTGTTCATATCTATGTTGGATATCAGCCCATTCGGAGATGGACCTACGATCTCCCGAAGTGATTTTGGGGTTTTTGAAATTCGAAAAATGAATGGGATTTATGAATGTATATTGATGCATTTTAAATCATCTTTCTCATATATGCTCGTTTTGTATTTCTAAGTTAATCTATTGATCATGATGTCTTTGAATTTGCATTCCATTTTGGATTCGAATAAATTGACTGGGCCGAACTTCTTGGACTGGCTTAGAAACTTGAGAATTGTTCTCAAGGTTGAAAAACTTGCAAATGTCCTCGAAGCGCCTCTTCCCGCCCGTCCTAGTGACAATGCAACTCGACCATACTCATCGAACATGTGATTCTCAAATGACGAGTGCTAGCTACGATGGTACGAAGCAGAAGCAGCATGAGCATATAGATGCTCATACTATAGGCTTTCATCTTTATGAGTTGGTTGATGAGCAAGTGAGATTCGAAAGGTTCGAAGTCTCCTAGCTCCTCTTCACCTCTGAGATGCAAGAAGGTTCATCTGTGGTACTACTCAACATGCTGAAGATTGTGGAGTCTTCTGTGAAGCATAAGCAGGTGACAATGTTGTAAGTTGATTCCTCGAAGAAAAGTTCTAAGAGGAATAAAGATAGGGAAGAAAAAGGCTAAAAGATAGAACTACTCAAAGGGCACTTGCCATCATTATGGCAAGGAGGGCCATGAAGAAATTGCAAGATTTATCTTGAGTTCGTGAAGAAGAAGGCATCGATGCCCCATCTTCTTTAGATATCTTCTATTGATTGTCATTCTATTTCCTCAAACACTTGGGTATTGGATACTGTGGCTATATATATGTAATGACATACATGGGCTAAGGAATAGAATATTCTTAAGGGAGAGTCAAATTTACGTGTTGGGAATGGAGCAAAGGTTCTACTCCCATCAACGATTTGTTGAAACTCCTAGACTGTCTTAGAACTGGACAATTGCTTTTATGTTCCTTCATTGATAAAGAACATCATTTCTATTTCTTGTTTAAATAGAAATGGGTACCATTTGACTTTTAGTAACAATTGTTGTTACATAACTTTGAATGGAGTTCTTTATGGGACTAGAACTTTAAGCAATGATATTTATATGTTGGACATATCCAGTGACATTTTCAATATCGAAGTGAGCAACAAGCATGCTGAAAGGATAATCAATTAGACTCCTACATGTGGCATTGTCGTCTTGACCATGCAAGCAAGAAATGCATGTATGAATCACACCGATATGGAATTCTGGAATCGTTTGAATTGGATTCATACGATACATGTGAATCATGCTTAAAAGGCAAGATGACTAAGTTACATTTTACATGAAAAGGTGAACGAGTGGGAGAGTTGCTAGGTCTAATACATACTGATGTATGTGGACCTATGTTAACTCAAGCTTTAGGAGGCTATAGCTACTTCAATACCTTCACCGATGATCACTCACGGTTTGGGTATGTGTTCTTGATGAAACACAAGTTTGAAGCCTTTGAAAGGTTCAAAGAATTCATAAATGAAGTAGAGAAACAACATGACAAGAGTATTAAAATACTTCGATCAGATCGAGGTGGTGAATACTTAAGTCAAGAGTTTCTAGATTATCTAAGAGACAATGGTATATTATCTCAATGGACTCCGTCATATACACCACAGTATAATGGTGTATCTGAGAGGCGTAACCGGACCTTGTTGGACATGGTCAGGTCAATGATGAATCATGCGAATCTTCCCAAGTCCTTTTGGGGCTATGCACTTCAGACAACTGTTTACTTGTTAAAGAGAATGCCAACCAAGGTAGTCTCTACTACTCCATATGAGATATGGAATAGTAAGAAACCTCATGTATCTTACTTGAAGATATGGGGTTGTCCATCTTATGTGAACCGGACTGTATCAGACAAAATGGATGCTAAGTCTGATAAATATCTATTTATTGGATACCCTAAGGAAACAAGGGGTTACCAATTCTATCATCCTGTGGAACAAAAGGTGTTTGTTTCAAGGCATGCTGTGTTTCTAGAGAAAGAGTTTCTCTTGCAAGAAAATAAAGGAGTTGAGCTTGAGGAGGCTCGAGAGACTCAAACATTGATGAGATACGTGAATCACAAAGATCCGATAACTCATAGTGATGAGCAATCGACCGGACATTGAAACACCACATCTTCGAGATGCAGAACACGCAATATTCTGAGAGGAATTTCTAGTAAGTAAATCGAACGCGGTTACTCATTGATGACGAGCCAACCAACATGAAGAAGTTCGAGTTCAAGGGATAAGTGGCTTGAAGCCATGAAGTCGGAAATGGATTCCATGTATGAAAACCAAGTTTGGAACTTAGTTGACCCACCTAAAGGCATAAAACCTATAGGGTGCAAGTGGGTTTTCAAGAAGAAAATCATGGATCTATAAGGAATATCGCCAAAAGCAAGGTGTTGATTATAAGACCTATTCGTCAGAATACTTAAATCCATTCGGATGCTCCTGGCCATAGCAGCTCATTATGATTATGAGATATGGAAAATGGATGTGAAAATAACTTTCCTTAATGAAAACCTGCTCGAGGACATGTATATGATACAACCTGAGGGTTTCACATCGGTTGATAAAACCAAGGTATGCAAATTACGACGGTCCATATATGGATTGAAGCAAACATCCAGGAGCTAGAATATCCGTTTTGATGAGACAATCAAAAAGTTTGATTTCTCACAAAATCCCGACGAACCTTGTGTGTACAAGAAGGTTAGTGGGAGTGTAGTCATGTTCCTAGTATTGTATGTCGATGACATATTACTTATAGGAAACGATGTTTCAGTCTTATAGTCAGTTAAGATTTGGTTGTCCAAACATTCTCCATGAAAGACCTGGGAGGAGCAACCTACATCCTCGGGATTAAGATCTATAGAGATAGATCGAAACGGTTGCTTGGTCTTTCGTAGTCTACATATATAGACCGAGTGCTAAAGAGGTTTAGCATGTCGGAATCCAAGAAAGGTTTCCTACCCATCAGGCATGGGATACACCTTTCGAAGTCTATGTGTCCGCGCACAGAAGACGAGAGGATTTGCATGAGTAAGATTCCCTATGCATCCGCAATAGGATCTATCATGTATGTTATGTTATGTATTCCATGTATGATGTTTTTCACGAGATACTCGATCCAGGAATGGATCATTGGGCGGCTGTTAAGATAATCCTTAAGTACTTGAGAAGAACTAAGGATGTGTTTATAATGTATGGAGAAGGGGACATGGTGATACGCGGGTATACGGATGCCAGCTTCCAGACAGACAAGGATGATTCTAGGTCTCAGTCTTGATACATGTTCACAATGAATGGGGGCGCAGTGAGTCGAAAAAGTTCCAAACAAGACACTGTAGCGGATTCTACCACTGAGGCAGAATACATTGTAGCTTCGAAAGCAGCAAAGGAAGCGGTTTGGATAAAAAAGTTCATTTATGAACTTGGTGTGGTTCCAACCATTGTTGAAGCAATACTGCTCTACTGCGATAACAATGGAGCAATTGCACAGGCGAAAGAGCCAAGGTCTCATCAATGATCCAAACATGTGCTTCGCCGCTTTCATCTTATCAAAGAGATCATTAGTAGGAAGGAAATACAAATCGAGAAAATCCCCACTGAAAGGAACTTCGCGGATCCTTTGACTAAGGCACTACCTCAAAATAAGTTTGAGGGTCATGTTAGAGCTTATGGTATTGGATACCGTAGCGATTGACATTAGGCCAAGTGGGAGTTTTTTAGTAATATATATGAGAGATGTCCTAAGGCAATCACCTTATGTCTGAACTATTTATATGATAAATGAAGATTTACTATTTAAGTATACATGTTTTCAAGTATTTGATTAGATCTTAAACTCATTTACTGAATGTCCACGCTACGATTCACAACATGAGAGAATTTGTGATTGGATCACAACTAGTGAGTATCTCTACATGTGTAATTATGATGTATCGAAATTATCCCTAGTCGATGAATTGATGGATTTGGACACCATCGATTCTGTCGAGACTAGCATGAGGTATACTCCTTGGTGTATCCAAGCAACTAATTCTCACTGGTTGGAGACATTGTGATGTCCGGAGTTAATCGTGGATGCTAGTTATGGTAACTAGTTCATTGGAGTGACCAGCCGTAAGACTTCATATGGTTCTCTGCATATATAGATATGTCAATGAAGTTCATCTGCTTATGCGATGTTCTTTGACGCGATTCAAGTCATCTTGATCATAAAGACTTATGCTGACATATTAAGCAAGCATCTCCGAGGAGATGGACAATGATTCGTATAAGTCGAAGTGATCGAAGGTGTTTGAATAGCCTATAAAGGATTCACCACTCCTTGCGAGGAGATGTATACCCATGGCCTCTCGTCGGATTGTTACTAAAGTCTTTGGCCAAAGCATTACATGTTTAGAGTAAGGTACTCTTCGATACATGTGCAGTAATTAGAATCCGTAGGACAAGGAAATGATACTTGGGCTACGTGTGACGTAGTCAACCTAGTGGGGACTGACACTATAGACCATGTCCTGAACCAAGTGGGTATAAGATGAGTGAAGGGAATGGGGCATGATTCATTGTAGCTGCTGAAGGGTTTCAGAAATAGTTCTGGATCAACCGTTGATCTTTTCGGTTAATTGGGGATCATGATGTACTACTAGGTGCCACTCATGATCATTCTATAATTAATGGTTAATTATAAATGACCAACATAAACCGAGAACCTATTTGGTCACACGCACAACGAGCGTAATCCGAAGGATTTAAAACGAGCTTGAGAATGAGATTCTCAGACCGAGAGAAACTAGGTTTGGTTGGACCAAACAAGGAGCGAGCATGAAATCATTTCAGTCACAATGGAAGCATGGATGGGCCATGTCTTATGAAGACATGATGGATGAATCAAATTGGTTTGGTTCTAATCCAATGGTGGAGAATAAACCAAAGGGGTTTAGTTTGTTTTAAACGAATGAACCAAAGTTGGTTCGGTTCATTTTAACTTAAAATATACCAACATAGTTTGGTTTATTTTAACTTAAGTTATTGGAGCAGGTTAACGAGGTTTTGTTATGAACCAATAACCGTTAGGAGAATGTGTTCTCTATAAAAACACGGTTTAAGGGTTTTTCCAAAAACCTAAGGGAATAAGCCATTGAGTTGCCGCCCAAAACCCTAGCTCCTCTTTTGTTGTTGCCGCCCAACATTGTGTTGCCGCCAACTTCATGGAGCTGCTGCCACCTCCTTGCCGCCGGACAACCACCTGCTGCTGCCGGCCACTTGTTGCTGTCGGTGATCCTTTGGCAACCCTCCTTGGCTCCGGTGACCAAGGAATAGCCGACCCTCTTCCTTTTGGCCGGCGCTAACTCCTCCACCAAGCTGTCCAGTTTTCTGGACAGCTTGTTTCTTGCGTGTCAGAGCGTCATTTGGACGACGTTTGGAGCTCCGACAGCAGCTACTTTACCGGGGATTTGATCTTTGGTAATCCTCATAGGTGGAGGATGAAGGATTCGTCAAACGGTTGACGAATACCTCTCCGGAGAAGCGAGTTTTTGAGGACTCGTTTTGAATCCGAATTTTGATTCGGATTGTGGTCTTCTCTCGATCACATCGTCTTCAACACGATGCTAGTGACTCGTACGAAGACGAGGCTTGTGACTTTGTGAAGTCATCCCGAAGATACTCGGCGTGGATACGGATAGAGGCGATTCTAGCGAGGGTCGCTCCGGTTGATGCCTTTCCCGCTACACGTGATACGTCAGGTATACGTAGAATAAATTTCCTTTTATTGCAAAATTTGAAACTACGGTTATGTCTACACATGTTGTACTATGCATGCGTGTGGTGTATGTATTGTAATAAATTATATTTTTTATTTTTATTTCTTTTGCTGTCCACATGTTTACGAAACATGTTCGAACACACACTCGCCGCGGTGCCGGAAACCCAACAGCTATAGCCTCCTAAATCTTGAGCTGACATAGGTCCACATACATTAGTATGTATTAGACCAAGCAACTCACCCACTGGTTCACCTTTTCCAGTAAAAGGTAACTTGGTCATCTTGCCTTTTAAGCATGATTCGCATGTATCGTATGAATCTAATTCAAACAATTCCAGAATTCCATATCGGTGTAATTCGGATATGTGTTTCTTGCTCACATGGCCAAGACGGCAATGCCACATGTAGGAGTCTAATTGATTATCTTTTCGAGCACACTTGTTGCTCGCTTCGATATTGAAAATGTCACTGGATACATCCAACGTATAAATACCATTGCTTAAAGTTCCAGTCCCATAAAGAACGTCATTCAAAGTTATGTAACAATGATTGTTACTAAAAGTTAAATTGTACCCATTTCTATTTAAACAAGAAATAGAAATGATGTTCTTTATCAACGAAGGAACATAAAAGCAATTGTCCAGTTCTAAGACAAGTCCTGTAGGGAGTTTCAATAAATACGTTCCGATGGCGAGTGCAGCAACCTTTGCTCCATTCCCAACACATAAATTTGACTCTCCCTTGACGAGTCTTCTTCTATTCCTTAGCCCATGTATGTCATTACATATATGTGAGCGACACCCAGTATCCAATACCCAAGTGTCTAAGGAAATAGAATGACAATCAATAACGAAGATATCTGAAAAAGATGGAGCATCTGATGCCTTATTCTTCTTCACGGACTCAAGATAAATCTTGTAGTTTCTTCGCCAATGGCCCTCCTTGCCATAATGATGGCAAGTGCCCTTTTGAGCTAGCTCTATCTTTTTTTTAGCCTTTTTTTTCTTCTTCCCCTTCTGCTGTTCCTTTGACTCCCTCTTAGAACCTTTCTTCGAGGAATCAACTAATAGCACCGTCCCCTACTCATGCTTCTCAAAAAGCTCCACAGTCTTCAGCATGTTGAGAAGTATCACAGATGAACCTTCTTGCATCTCAGAGGTGAAGAGGAGCTTGGAGACTTCGAACCTTTCGAATCTCACTTGCTCATCAAACAACTCATATAGATGAAAGACTATGGTATGAGCATCCATATGCTCATGCTGCTTCTGCAGCTCAGGTACCATCGCAGCTAGCATGATGCAACTTGCCAGTTCAGAATCAGTCACATGTTTATGATAGACCAACAATTGGTTCGGAGTTGCATCGTCACTAGGAAGGGCGGGAAGAGGCGCTTCGAGGACATACACAAGCTTTTCACCTTGAGAACAATTCTCAAGTTTCTAAGCCAGTCCAAGAAGTTCAGCCCAATCAATTTATTTGAATCCAAGATAGAGTGCAAATTCAAAGACATCATGATCAATCAATTATCCTAGAAATACAACTCGAGCATATATGAGAAAGATGATTTAAAATGCATCAATATACATTCATAAATCCCATTCATATTTTCGAATTTCAAAAACCCCAAAATCACTTCGGGAGATCGTAGGTCCATCTTCGAATGGGCTAATATCCATCATAGATATGAACAACCTTGGAGAGAGTCCAACAAGTCGTTCATAGCTACGATGGTAGGTATCAAATATACCAATTACATATTACATATATGCAACTATCACAATGTGTTATCAACTAATTAAATGTTCACACTGTTAGTGAAAGCCCTAGAGCCAATCATGTGATGATTGTTGTATGGACTTTATTGTATCATATTCCTATTTATAAAGGCATGGTTATTATATTTACTTGTATTGGTGCCAAATAACTAAATATAATAATGTTCTTGAGTAGTAGGTTCTTATCTATATCAATCGATTGGTTGAATCGATAATGAGATGATATAGAGAACACTACTCTTAATCATTCCTAGTCGAGTATTAACATTCAGGGACAATGTTAATGCGTAGAGACTAGCATGTAGGTCAACAAGATGACTTGATCTCACAAGTCATGAATATGAGATATCAAGTTGACACATGGGTATGCATTGGAGAATGTATACTGAATGACTCGCCATGAGAAAGTATCGTGGATCGTTATATGAGTGTCATATACTTTCTCATGTGGCTATTAGTATGACTATTAGTCCTTAGACCTGAAGTCACCATGGTTCCCTACATAAGGAGTTGCATACTTTTTTAAACGCGTCAAATGGGTGGACTATAAAGGCGATTACTGGGTATGTAACAAATTATGCGGAGGGATGTGAGTGATGTAGATGGGATCTATCCCACCTATATGACGGGAGTGACATCGATATTCTTGATAGAGTAAGACCACAAAGTGCATGGCCATGCCCAAATGAGTCAATATGAGATATTGAGCTCATTTGATTAGAGTGAGTCTACTTGGAGTTCAAGATTTAGATTGTACTGAGGATGACACGGTCTATGCCTCGATTGGTCAATCTAGATGTCAAGGATAGAGGTGTAGACATAACCGTAAATTAAAATTTGCAATAAAAGGAAATTAAACTACGTTATACCTTCCGTATGACGTGTAGCGGGAACGGCATCAACCGGAACGATCCTCGTAAGAATCGTCTCTATCCGTATCCACGCCGAGCTCCTCGGGATGACTTCGCTAAGTCACGAGCTTCGTCTTCGTACGGGTTACGAGCCTCGTGTTGAAGACGACGTGATCGAGAGATGATCACGATCCGAATCCAAATTTGAATCCTAAAACGAGTTCTCAAAACTCGCTTCTCCGGAGAGGTATTCGTCAACCGTTTGATGAATCCTTCATCCTCCACCTCAGAGGATTACCGGAGATCAAATCCTCGGTAAGTTAGCCGCTGTCGGAGCACTAACCATCGTCCAAACGACGCTCCGACGAGAGGAGGAGAAGCTGTCCAGAAAACTGGACAGCTTGGTGGAGGAGTAGGCGCCGGCCAAAACAAGGAGAGAAAAAGCTCACCTTGATGCCGAACCTATAGGAGATCACCGGAGGGTCGCTGGAGGTTCACCGGCTGGAGCTTGGACGCCGGCAAGGGTCTTGGACGGCGGCACAAAGCTGGGCGGCGGCAGCTTGTAGTTGGGTGCCGAAATCACCAAGGAGGTGGGCGGCAACTATGTTGGGCGGCCAAAATAGATTAGGGTTAGGGATTAGGGTTTAAGCCCTATTTTATAGAGAACTAATTCTCTTAATGGTTAATGGATCATATCCATAAAGCCCGTTAACCCGCTCCATTAAGATAAGTTAAAATAAACCAAACCATGATGGTTTATTTTAAGTTAAAACGAACCAACCAACCTTTGGTTCATTCGCTTAATATAAACCAAACCCTTTAGTTTATTCTCCTCCATTGGATTAGAACCAAACCATTTTGGTCCATCCATTATGTCTTCATAAGACACGGCCCATCCACGCTTCCATTGCGACTGAAACAATTTCATGCTCGCTTTATGTTTGGTCCAATCAAACATAGTTTCTCTCGGTCTGAGAATCCCATTCTCAAGCTCGTTTTAAATCCTTTGGATTACACTCGTTGTGCGTGTGACCAAATAGGTTCTCGGTTTATGTTGGCCGTCTATAATTAACCATTAATTATAGAACGATCATGAGTGGCACCTAGTAGTACATCATGATCCCCAATTAACCGAAAAAAGATCAACGCTTGATCCGTAACTATTTCAAACCCTTCAAGAGCTCGAATGAATCGTGCCCCATTCCCTTCACTCATCTTATACCCACTTGGTGACATGGTCTATTGTGTCAGCCCCCACTAGGTCGACTACGCCACACCTAGCCCAAGTATCATTTCGCCCTACGGATTCTAGTTACTCCATGTATCAAGAGTACCTTACTCTAAACATGTAATGCTTTGGCCAAAGACTTTAGTAACAATCCGACGAGAGGCCATGGGTATACATCTCCTCGCAAGGAGTGGTGAATCCTTTATAGGCTATTCAAACACCTTCGATCACTCGACTTATACCCAATCATCCCGGTCCACATCTCCTTAGAGATGTTTGCTTAAGATGTCAAAGCATAAGTCTCCATGATCAAGATGACTTGAATACCGCAAGTCAAAGGAACATCGACTTAAGCCACAGAAGAACTTCATTGACATATCTATATATGCAGAGAACCATATGAAGTCTTACTACGGTCACTCCAATGAATTAGTTATCATAACTAGCATCCACGATTAACTCGACATCACTATGTCTCCAGGAGAATCACCGCTTGGATACACCAAGGAGTATATCTCGTGTTAGTCTCGACAGAATTGATGGTGTCCAAATCCATCAATTCATCGACTAGGGATACTCACTAGTTGTGATCCAATCACAAATTCTCTTATGCTGTGAATCGTATCGTGGACATTCAGTAAATGAGTTTAAGATCCAATCAAATACATGAAACATGTATACTCAAATAGTGAATCTTCATTTATCATATAAATGGTTCATACATAAGGCGATTGCCTTAGGACATCTCTCATATATTACTAACAGACTCCCACTTGGCCTAATGCCAATCGCTACGGTATCCAATACCATAAGCTCTAACATGACCCTCAAACTTACTTTGAGGTAATGCTTTAGTCAAAGGATCCGCTAAGTTCCTTTCAGTGGGAATTTTCTCGATTTGTATTTCATTCCTACTGATGATCTCTCTGATAAGATGATAGCGGCGAAGTACATGTTTGGATCGTTGATGAGACCTTGGCTCTTTCGCCTGTGCAATTGCTCCATTGTTGTCGCAGTAGACCGGTATTGCTTCAACAATGGCCGGAATCACACCAAGTTCATGAACGAACTTCTTGATCCAAACCGCCTTTGCGCTTCCGGCCGCAATATATTCTCGCCTCGGTGGTAGAATCCGCCATCTCTTGTTTGGAACTTTTCCAACTCATCGCGCTTCATTCAAGGTGAACACGTATCCGCATCGAGACTGAATCATCCTTGTCCGTCGAAGCCGCATCCGTATACCCGCGTATCACCATGTCCCTTCTCCATATATTAGGAACACATCCTTAGTTCTTCTCAAGTACTTAAGGATCGCTCTTAATACACCAATGATCCATTCTGGATCGGATTGGTATCCGCCGCGTCACACTCGTGAGCATACGATACATCGGGCCTCGTGACATAACATAGCATACATGATAGATCCTATTGCGGATGCATAGGGAATCTTACTCATGCAAATCCTCTCGTCTTCTGTGCGCGGACACATAGACTTCGAAAGGTGTACCCCATGCCTGATGGGCAGATAACCTTTCTTGGATTCCGACATGCTAAACCTCTTTAGCACTCGGTCTATATATGTGCGAAAAGACCAAGCAACTGCTTCGATCTATCTCTATAGATCTTAATCCCAAGGATGTAGGTTGCTTCTCCTGTGTCTTTCATGGAGAATGTCTTGGATAACCAAACCTTAATCGATCAGTAAGATTGACACATCGCTTCCTATAAGTAATATGTCATCGACATACAATACTAGGAACACGATCACTCCCACTAACCTTCTTGTACACACAAGGTTGCTGGATTTTGTGAGAAATCAAACTTTTTGATTGTCTCATCAAAACGGATATTCCAGCTCCTGGATGCTTGCTTCAATCCATAAATGGATCGTCGCAATTTGCATACCTTGGTTTTGTCAACCGATGTGAAACCCTCAGGCTGTATCATATACACGTCCTCGAGCAAGTTTCCATTAAGGAAAGCTGTTTTCACATCCATCTGCCATATCTCATAATCATAATGAGCCGCTATAGCCAGGAGCATCCGAATGGATTTAAGCATAGCTACAGGCGAATAGGTTTCGTCATAATCAACACCTTGTTTTTGACGATATCCTTTCGCCACCAATCTAGCCTTATAGGTAATCACATTACCATCCATGTCGGTTTTCTTCTTGAAAACCCACTTGCACCCTATAGGCTTTATGCCTTCAGGTGGGTCAACCAAGTTCCAAACTTGGTTTTCGTACATGGAATCCATTTCCGACTTCATGGCACCAAGCCACTTATCCCTTTCTGAACTTGTCAGCACTTCTTCATAACTGGTAGGCTCCTCATCATCAATGAGTAACACGTCGTTCGATTCACTTACGAGAAATCCATATCTCTCAGGAATATTGCGTGTTCTACCAGATCTACGAAGATGTGGTGTTACAATAGGTCCAGCCGATTGCTCATCACTATGAGTTGTCGGCTGTTGTGCTTCACCAGGTATCTCATCAATGTCTATTTGAGTCTCTCGAGCCTCCTCAAGCTCGACGACACTCCCACTATTTTCTTGCAAGAGAAACTCTTTCTCTAGAAACACAACATGCCTTGAAACAAACACCTTTTGTTCCACAGGATGATAGAATTGGTAACCCCTTGTTTCCTTAGGGTATCTAATAAATAGACATTTATCAGACTTAGCATCCAGTTTGTCTGATACAGTCCGCTTCACATAAGCAGGACAACCCCATATCTTCAAGTAAGATACATGAGGTTTCTTACTAGCCCATATCTCATATGGAGTAGTAGAGACTACCTTGGTAGGCATTCTGTTTAACAAGTAAACAGCTGTCTGAAGTGCATAACCCCAAAAGGACTTGGGAAGAGTCGCATGATTCATCATTGACTTGACCATGTCCAACAAGGTCCGGTTACGCCTCTCAGATACACCATTATACTGTGGTGTATAGGGCGGAGTCCATTGAGACAATATGCCATTGTCTCTTAGATAATCAAGAAACTCTTGACTTAAGTATTCACCACCTCGATCCGATCGAAGTATTTTAATACTTTTGTCATGTTGTTTCTCTACTTCATTTCTGAATTCTTTGAACCTTTCAAAGGCTTGGACTTGTGTTTCATCAAGAACACATACCCAAACCGTGAGTGATCATCGGTGAAGGTAATGAAGTAGCTATAGCCTCCTAAAGCTTGAGTTGACATAGGTCCACATACATCGATGTACTAGACCTAGTAACTCTCCCACTGCTCACCTTTTCCAAAGAAAAGGTAACTTAGTCATCTTGCCTTTTAAGCATGATTCGCATGTATCGTATGAATCCAATTCAACGATTCCGAAATTCCACATCGGTGTAATTGGACATGCGCTTTCTTGCTTATATGGCCAAGACGACAATGCCACATATAGGAGTCTATGTGATTATCCTTTCGAGCACGCTGTTGCTCGCTTCGATATTGAAAATGTCACCGGATACGCCCAACGATAAATGTCATTACTCAAAGTTCCAGTTCCATAAAGTACTCCATTCAAAGTAATATAACAACAATTGTTACTAAACGATAAATGGAAACCATTTCTATTTAAGCAGGAAATAGAAACAATGTTCTTTATTAGAGAAGGAACATAATAGCAATTGTCCAGTTCCAAGACTAGTCCACTAGGGAGCTTCAGCAAATAAGTTCCGATGGCTAATAAAGAACCTTTGCTCCATTGCCAACTCGCAAAATTTGACTCCCTCGACAAGTCTTCTTCTATTCCTTAGCCCTGTATGTCATTACATATATGTGAGCTACACCCAAGATCCAATACCCAAGTGTCTAAGGAAATAGAATGACAATTAATAACGAAGATACGAAGAGGATGGGGCATCGGATGCCTTCTTCTTCTTCATGGACTCAAGATAAGTCTTGCAGCTTTCTTCGCCATGGGCCTTCCTTGCCACGATGGCAAAGTGCCCTTTATACTGGTTCCGCCTTCTTTGCCTTTTTCTTTCCTTTCTTCGTTTCTTTTGCCTTCCTCTTAGAACCTTTCTTTGAGGAATCAACTAATGAGAACCGCCTTTCTCCTCATGCTTCTGAAGGCTCCACTTCAGATATTAAGGAGCTCGAATGGTGGATTCCAATTTGTTCATCCGATAGTTCATCACAAATTGCGAGAAGCTCTTGGGGAAACAATGCAGAATTAAGTCAATACTTAACTCATGATCCATCACAAAACCGAGGGTAGCTAGCCGCTCGATGTACTCATCTTTAGCACAAATCGCACTACGATTTAACCTTCTTGCATCTTCGTAGTGAAGAGGAGCCTAGAGACCTCGAACCTTTGGATCTCGCTTGCTCATCGAACAACTCATGAAGATGGAAGACCATAGTATTAGCATCCATATGCTCATGCCGCTCGCAGTACCATCGCGCGCTAGCATGATGCAACTCGCCACCGACCGCCACATGTTCGATAGACCAACATTTGGTCCGAGTTGCATCGTCTTTAGAACTGGCCAGAAGAGGCTCTTCAAGGACATATGCAAGCTTTTCCGCCTTGAGAACAATTCTTCGTTTTCTAAGCGATCCAGAAGTTAGGCCCTACTTTGTTCGAATCCAAAATAGTGCGCAAATTCAAAGATGTCATGATGAATTTATTGACCTAGAAATACAAAACGAGCATATATGAGAAAATGATTTTTAAAATGCATCAATATACATTTATAAATCCCATTCATTTTTCGAATTTCAAAAACCCTTAAAATCACTTCGAGATCGAGGTCCATCTCCGAATGGGCTGATATCCATCATAGATAAGAACAACCTCGAGAGAGTCCAACAAGCCATTCTTAGCTATCGATGGTGGGTATCAAGTATACCGATTACATATCATGTATATGTAACTATCACAATGTGCTATCAACTAATTGAATGTTTACACATACATTGGGTTGTTAACACATTAACAAGTATGCATCATATGCATAGCACCCAACTTTACCTCTCTTCACATCGACCTTGGAGTGAGTCCAACAAATCGATGCTCCAAGTTAAAGCCGACCCATTAATCGCGAAATAGTTTTAATATGGTTAGAGCGCATTCAACCAATTAGCCAGGCTTGGAGTGAGTCCAACAACCCAAACTAACGATTGACCTCTGACTCTTACCATATTAGAGGTAAACTATTCCAATGATTTGAACATGTTCAGGTTCGAGCCGGGCTTGGAGTAAGTCCAACAACCCAAACAAGAAACAGAACTCTGGTTCTAACCATATTAATGGAAGGTGTAGGCTTTAATATTGAGTTAGGGTTTTATGTCTCATCCTCTTTGCATGCAAATAACTATTATCTACATAGCATGGCATACATGGCATACATCTACATGTCACGACACGCATGGCATAATGTTATGCATCTAATGCAATTACATGGCATACAATTATGTCATGTATATAATTTCCTTATATGTCATAACTATTTATGGAAATAAAATATGTTTAAGATTTGATTCTCCAAATCAAATCATAATTAAATTAAGAAACAAATTTCCAAATCTAATCACATATTTTATTCATGGAATTATTTGATTAAGGAAAATCTATTTAGGAAACCAATTTCCTAAATCATTAAAACTACTTATGGAAATAAAAATATTTTAAGATTTGATTTCCCAAATCAAATCATGATTAAATTAGGAAACAAATTTCCAGAATCTAATCAAATATTTTATTTATGGAAAATATCAATTTCCATAAATACTTCCAACTTTCCAAAAGTGGACGATTTCCATAAATACTTCTAGACTTTCCAAAATTGAAAAATTTCCATAAATACTTCTAAATTTCCAAAATTTAGAAAATTTCTAGAAATACATTATGACTATCGCAAAACCAATTTTACGATTATGTCGAAACACAACCTGGGCTCTGATACCACTGTTGGGTTTCCGGCACCGCGGCGTGTGTGTGTTCGATCATGTTTCGTAAACATGAGCACAGCGGAAGCAATTAAAATTAATAAATCTATATTTATTACAACACACGCATGCTATTACAACAAGTGTAGACATAACCGTAAATTAAAATTTGCAATAAAAGGAAATTAAACTACGTTATACCTTCCGTATGACGTGTAGCGGGAACGGCATCAACCGGAACGATCCTCGTAAGAATCGTCTATATCCGTATCCACGCCGAGCTCCTCGGGATGACTTCGCTAAGTCACGAGCTTCGTCTTCGTACGGGTTACTAGCCTCGTGTTGAAGACGACGTGTTCGAGAGATGATCACGATCCGAATCCAAATTCGGATCCTAAAACGAGTTCTCAAAACTCGCTTCTCCGGAGAGGTATTCGTCAACCGTTTGACGAATCCTTCGTCCTCCACCTCAGAGGATTACCGGAGATCAAATCCCCGGTAAGTTAGCCGCTGTCGGAGCACTAACCGTCGTCCAAACGACGCTCCGACGAGAGGAGGAGAAGCTGTCCAGAAAACTGGACAGCTTGGTGGAGGAGTAGGCGCCGGGAAAAACAAGGAGAGAAAAAGCTCACCTTGATGCCGAACCTATAGGAGATCACCGGAGGGTCGCCGGAGGTTCACCGGCTGGAGCTTGGACGCCGGCAAGGGTCTTGGACGGTGGCACAAAGCTGGGCGGCGGCAGCTTGTAGTTGGGCGCCGAAATCACCAAGGAGGTGGGCGGCAACTATGTTGGGCGGCCAAAATAGATTAGGGTTAGGGATTAGGGTTTAAGCCCTATTTTATAGAGAACTAATTCTCTTAATGGTTAATGGATCATATCCATAAAGCCCGTTAACCCGCTCCATTAAGATAAGTTAAAATAAACCAAACCATGATGGTTTATTTTAAGTTAAAACGAACCGAACCAACCTTTGGTTCATTCATTTAATATAAACCAAACCCTTTGGTTTATTCTCATCCATTGGATTAGAACCAAACCATTTTGGTCCATCCATTATGTCTTCATAAGACACGGCCCATCCATGCTTCCATTGCGACTGAAACAATTTCATGCTCGCTTTATGTTTGGTCCAACCAAACATAGTTTCTCTCGGTCTGAGAATCTCATTCTCAAGCTCGTTTTAAATCCTTTGGATTACACTCGTTGTGCGTGTGACCAAATAGTTCTCGGTTTATGTTGGCCGTCTATAATTAACCATTAATTATAGAACGATCATGAGTGGCACCTAGTAGTACATCATGATCTCCAATTAACCGAAAAGATCAACGGTTGATCCAGAACTATTTCTGAAACCCTTCAGTAGCTCGAATGAATCGTGCCCCATTCCCTTCACTCATCTTATACCCACTTGGTTCAGGACATGGTCTATTGTGTCAGTCCCCACTAGGCTGACTACGTCACACCTAGCCCAAGTATCATTTCCTCGTCCTACGGATTCTAGTTACTCCACATGTATCGAAGAGTACTTTACTCTAAACATGCAATGCTTTGGCCAAAGACTTTAGTAACAATCCGACGAGAGGCCATGGGTATACATCTCCTCGCAAGGAGTGGTGAATCCTTTATAGGCTATTCAAGCACCTTCGATCACTTCGACTTATACCCAATCATCCCGGGTCCACATCTCCTCGGAGATGTTTGCTTAAGATGTCAAAGCATAAGTCTCCATGATCAAGATGACTTGAATACCGCAAGTCAAAGGAACATCGCACTTAAGCCACAGTAAGAACTTCATTGACATATCTATATATGCAGAGAACCATATGAAGTCTTACGGCTGGTCACTCCAATGAACTAGTTACCATAACTAGCATCCATGATTAACTCCGACATCACTATGTCTCCAGCCAGTGAGAATCAGCTGCTTGGATACACCAAGGAGTATACCTCGTGCTAGTCTCGACAGAATTGATGGTGTCCAAATCCATCAATTCATCGACTAGGGATAATTCTGATACATCACAATTACACATGTAGAGATACTCACTAGTTGTGATCCAATCACAAATTCTCTCATGCCGTGAATCGTATCGTGGACATTCAGTAAATGAGTTTAAGATCCAATCAAATACATAAAACATGTATACTCAAATAGTGAATCTTCATTTATCATATAAATGGTTCATACATAAGGCGATTGCCTTAGGACATCTCTCATATATTACTAACAAGAGGGACATTGTCACATATTGTGAGAGTCACAATTAGTAGTCACAAAGGTGATGTTGGAGCTCAATATTCTTGTAACTTGGGTAGCAATGATGTGTTGCTAGATACCGCTCATTGCTTATGTTCCTAAATCAGTTTAGGGACATTGCCAACGTTACAAGAACCTATAGGGTCACACACATAAGAGCAATTAGATGGAGATTAGGTTCATATGATGAACCATGAGGATTAGGTTCATGGGATGAACCAAATTGGATTAAGAGTAATCCAAATTAGACTAATTGAGTTAGACTCAAGTTGATTCAAGTATTGAATGAGTCTAATTTTGATTTGATTCATCAAATCAATTTAAATTAATGAATAAAGATTCATTAAATTAAATTGACTTGAGTCAAGTGGTTAGATTTGATCAACCATGGGAGATTAGAGGTCAAGTTTGACTTGACTTGAGAGGGAAGATGAAAGGTCAAGTTTGACTTGACCAAATGCCATGTCATGATGATGACTTGGCATGGGCGGCCAATGATGATGCTCCACATCATCATTGACTTTGTCAATTGGTGCCACATCATGAGGGAGACCAAGGGTCATGGGAGTTACATGCATGCATGTAACCTCCTCTCCATGAAGTGGTCGGCCACTCCATTAGATGGGGTAATTGATTTTTGGTGGCTTAATAACTTCATCTTCAACCTTGGTGCTCTTCTCTCTCAAGCTCTACCTCTCCCAACCTCTCCTTGGCCGAAATTCCTAAAGGAGTGCTAGCACACTCTAAGACATTTTTTCTCCACCTATTGCTTGTGTGGATACCAATAGAGGAGTGTGCACTTTACACTCTCGAGTTCCGGCGAACTTTTGGACGAGCGGGATAAGCGAAGGGCATCGCTACGAGGGTAATGTTCTAACCTCTTAGATCTAAGGTAGATCTAGGGTTTTTTGTAAGCACATACATATTTTATAATTTTTATACTTCGCACGGATCCGTGGCCGGGGCTTCCAAGGTTTCCGCAATGCAAAAAGCGGTTTTTGCGGCTCGGAAAAACCCAATAGTGGTATCAGAGCCACGTGCGAAGCATGTATGTGTTTCGTTTTTGTAGTTTTTATATTAGATATAAAAATTACAGATTTATATGTTTCTGTAAATTTCCTAATTTTATAGAATTTTTGGGTATTTTTCTCGTAGAGTCGAAGCAACGAGTGTTGGGACACTCGTAGGCTTCAACCGTCGAGAAAAACTCTCCGAATCGGCGAGTTCTCGCTTTAGGTTTTTGGGACAGTGACTTAAGTCGCTATAAGATCATTGTAGGGACACTCGCAAAGTTAATTTTGCGAGTATGGGCGCTGCCCTATCCCCGAAAGGGGCTTTGTCCTGCGATCGCGCCCGAAAATCGCTTAGCGGGACCGTTACGGAGAGGTGACTCATTAATTTGAAAAAAAAATTAGGAAAAATTATAGAAATTTCTGTAAAAATACATAATTTAGAATTATGTATAATTCTGTGATTGTCATTGCCCAATGACCCCAATTTGATTGGATTATGTGTGTTGTAATTCATAATACGGCCTGCGTGCCGTTTTGTGGTTGTGCGTGTTGTATAGTGTATGCGACCTGCGCGTCGTACCTCTTCTTTTGATATTCTAGTTGTAATTAGTTTTTAGACTCGAATGTAACTCGAGTTTCATATTTGTAATGTACAAAATGGAGCGGTGGAAAGTCCACTCGAAGACGAGATTACGAGAAGGGTGACGACGACACATGGCGGTCAAAGGAAGCGCTTGGAGAAGCCGCTAGCCTTAGGTTGACCGTCCGATCTTCTCATTGGCTTGAGAAGATCGTAGTAGGGCCATGACTATATCACATTTAATTATATATATATATATATATGTTGATATATATATATATATATATATAATTGATTTTTCTTGTATGTATGTGATGCATGCTAGTAGAATAATGCTTGTATGTATATGATGCATGCTAGGATAATTTTCTTGTATGTATATGATGCATGCTAGAATAATGAATGTATGTATATGATGCATGCTAATATAGGATAATAAAGGCCTAAATGTGTATAAGATACACATTACGATTAGATTAGATCATAATCGAATCAACTCGAAAATGCCTACCGAGCCTTGATAACCATCACTACCTCGATCATTTGTTGTTGTTGAATCGCCAAAGCGAGCAGCATATTATCTTGGTAGGGTGCGGAGGGACAATCTTGGTCCCGCCTATCTCGCTTGGGTTAGAGTAAGCTCAATTAGATTGAGCAAAACTAGTTAACTCAATTGGATCGAGTAGAACTATAGGCATATTCCAATCATTGGAAAGATAGGGTAAGATCGCATTTACACTAAATCTTGGGCGATTTAGCCAAAACTAACTCAAGGTCTTTTGTAAATGTGGGTCTTGATCCTATAAATAAAAGTTGCATAGAGATGTAATCGGTAATGTGTTACCCACCGATCATACTAAGTCTTGGGTGATTTAGCCAAAGCTAACTCAAGGCTTAGTATGATGTGGATCTTGTCCCGCAAGAATTATAGCTAGTTTGTATGAATCTAGTAATGTGGTTTGACCACATCCATAACTCGATTCTATAAAATTCCTATAATTCAGTGGGAGCATCATTTGATTAAAGGCCTAATTAAATGATAAAAGGAATATGATATTAATTCTCTGCATTGTATGTTGTAGATAACTATGTCGATAAACACGAACACTCTCTCTCTGCGTTCTGTCCTTGAGAAGGACAAGCTCAATGGAGCAAATTTCCTGGACTGGTACAAGAACCTGAGAATTGTTCTCACCCAAGAAAAGAAGTTGTACGTCCTGGAGCAGCCCATTCTGGAGGCACCTCCTGCCACTGCCTCGCGAGCTGACAAAGATGCTTACAAGAAGCATCAAGATGATGCATTAGATGTGTCATGCTCGCGACCATGAACTCTGAGCTTCAGAAGCAACACGAGTTCATGAATGCTTATGATATGGTTGGACATCTTCGTCAACTATATCAAGGACAAGCTAGGCATGAGAGATATGAAGTCTCTAAGGCATTATTTGGGTCCAAAATGCAAGAAGGGACTCCCGTAGGTACATATGTACTCAAGATGATTGGGTACGTAGAAAACCTACAAAGGCTGGGATTCCCACTTGGCCAAGAGCTGGCCACTGACCTAATCTTGCAATCTTTGCCACAAGCCTTCAATCAATTTGTCATGAATTATAACATGAATGAAATTGATAAGCCATTGCCTGAAATGCTCAGCATGTTGAGAACTGCTGAGCTTAACCTTAAGAAGGGAAAATCTGACACCATTTTGATGGTGCATAAGAAGAAAGGCAAGGGCAAGCCTAAAGGTAAGGGAAAGTCCCAAGCCAAGGGCAAAGGCAAAGAACTTAAACCCAAAGGAGGGGTAGCCAAGGAAGGGGCTTGCTTCCACTGCAAGGAAATTTGGACAACTGGAAGCGTAACTGCAAAGCTTACCTGGAAGATCTTAAGAAGAAAAGAAGTGAGACTTCTACTTCAGGTATAAATGTTATAGAAGTCAATCTATCTATTTCTTCATCATGGGTATTAGATACCGGATGTGCATCTCACATTTGTACCAATGTGCAGGCACTGAGAAATAGCAGGGCATTGACAAAGGGCAAGGTGGACCTACGAGTAGGCAATGGAGCAAGAGTTGATACTATTGCTGTAGGAACTTATGATCTATCTTTGCCCTCTGGGCTTGTATTAGAATTAGATGAATGTTGTTATGTGTCTGCCTTAACCAAGAACATCATTTCAGTTTCTTGTTTGGACAAGAAAGGATTTTCATTTATAATAAAGAATAAATGTTGTTCAGTTTATTTAAATGATATGTTCTATTGTAGTGCACCTCTAATGAACGGACTCTACTTTCTAGACTTAGAGAGCCCTATCTATAACATTAGTACCAAGAGGTTCAAGTCAAATGAGTTGAACCAAACCTATCTCTGGCATTGTCGCTTAGGTCACATAAATGAGAGTCGCTTATCTCAGCTCCATAAGGATGGGCTGCTAGACTCATTTGATTTTGAATCATATGAGACATGCGAGTCTTGCCTTTTAGGCAAGATGACCAAGACTCCCTTTAGTGGACATAGCGAAAGAGCAACAGATTTGTTAGGACTTATACATAGTGATGTATGTGGTCCTTTCAATGTTGCTGCTAGAGGTGGTTACAGGTACTTCATTACATTTACTGATGACTTCAGTAGATATGGTTATGTGTATCTTATGACACACAAATCAGAATCCTTTCAAAAGTTCAAAGAATTCAAGAATGAAGTACAAAACCAGCTTGGCAAGAGTATTAAGATACTTCGATCAGATCGAGGTGGTGAATACCTTAGCCATGAGTTTCGTGACTATCTAGCTGAGTGTGGGATTCTATCCCAACTCACTCCTCCTGGAACACCACAGTGGAATGGTGTATCCGAAGGAGGAATCGTACCCTATTGGATATGGTACGATCTATGATGAGTCACACATCTTCCTATATCCTTTTGGGGATATGCTCTGAACACGCATGACCTTTACCCTTAAGCAGTGTACCATCTAAGGTGTTAAAGACACCATATATGATATGGACGGGGAAAAATCCCAAGATGTCTTTTATGAGGATTTGGGGTTGTGAGGCTTACGTTAACGTCAAGTCTCGGACAAGCGGGACCCAAATCCGATAGGTGCTATTTTGTTGGATATCCCAAGGATACAAAGGGATATTACTTCTACATTCCCGATCGGCACAAAGTGTTTGTAGAAAGGCGAGTTTTTCTAGAAAGGGATTTTGTTTCTAGAAAAACTAGTGGGAGTACCTTGGATCTTGAAGAAATTCAAGATAAGGACCATAGCACTGAGGCCTTGATGGAGTTTGAACAGGAACCACAAAGTTTTGTGGGTGTTGAGGTTATTGCACAAAGAGTTGTGTAACAAACACCTGTTCATGTAGACCTACCTCTTCGTAGATCGATAGGGCAGTCGTCTTACTGAGAGATATTCATTTCTCTTGTCTGACCATGATGACGTAATGCTCATTGAGAATGAGCCTACTTCCTATCAGGAAGCTGTGATGAGCCCAGATTCTGAGAAATGGCTAGAGGCCATGAGATCCGAGATGGAATCCATGTACACCAACCAAGTATGAACTTTGGTTGATCCACCTGAAGGGGTCAAACCTATTGGGTGTAAGTGGGTCTTTAGGAGAAAGACTGACATGGATGGACTTACGCATACCTATAAGGGCCGATTGGTGGCTAAAGGTTTCAAGCAAATTCATGGTATTGACTATGATGAAACCTTTTCTCCAGTGACGATGTTTAAGTCTATTCGGATCTTGCTTGCTATTGCAGCATACCACGATTATGAGATCTGGCAGATGGATGTCAAAACCGCGTTTCTGAATGGAAACTTGCTCGAGGATGTGTACATGACACAACCTGAGGGTTTTGTAGATCCACAGCATACTGGGAAGGTATGCAAGCTGCAAAGGTCCATTTATGAGCTAAAGCAAGCTTCTCGGAGTTGAAATCTTCGATTCGATGATGCGATCAAACAGTTTGGTTTCATCAAGAATGAAGATGAACCCTGTGTCTACAAGAGGGTTGATGGGAACACAGTTGTCTTCCTTGTATTGTATGTGGATGACATACTGCTCATTGGGAATGACATCCCTTCGCTACAGTCTATGAAGACTTGGCTCGGGACGTGCTTCTCAATGAAAGACTTAGGTGAAGCAACCTGTATTCTAGGCATCAAGATCTATAGAGATAGATCTAAGAGATTGCTTGGCCTAAGTCAGAGTACATACATTGACACGGTATTACTTTGGGTTGCCATGCAGAATTCCAAGAAAGGACTTCTGTCGATGTCACATGGTGTGAGTCTTTCGAAGACTCAAAGTCCCTCTTCTAGAGAGGAGAGAGACCGCATGGATAAGATCCCTTATGCATCTGCTATAGGATCTATCATGTACGTCATACTATGTACTCGTCCTGATGTCTCGTATGCTTTGAGCATGACGAGTAGATACCAGTCAGATCCAGGTGAGCGTCACTGGATAGCAGTCAAGAATATTCTTAAGTACTTGAGAAGGACTAAAGAATATTTCTTGATATTTGGAGGCGATGAGGAGCTAGTAAGGGTTACGATGTCGCTTCAAAGCCAGGGATGATTATAGATCGCAATCGGGGTTCGTGTTTTGCTTTAATAGTGTGCGTAATTTGGAATAGTTCCAGGCAGGACACAGTTGCTGATTCTACAACAGAGGCCGAATATATCGGTGCTTCCATCTCATTCGAGAGATTATCGATAGAGGAGATGTGAATATTTGTAGAGTACCCACAGAGGCTAACATCGCAGATCCCTTGACCAAGGTTTTGGCACAGAAAAAGCATGATGGTCACACTAGGTCTTTGGGTATTAGATACTACGGTGATTGGCACTAGTGCTAGTGGGAGATTGTTAGTGAAAGCCCTAGAGCCAATCATGTGATGATTGTTGTATGGACTTTATTGTATCATATTCCTATTTATAAAGGCATGGTTATTATATTTACTTGTATTGGTGCCAAATAACTAAATATAATAATGTCCTTGAGTAGTAGGTTCTTATCTATATCAATCGATTGGTTGAATCGATAATGAGATGATATAGAGAACACTACTCTTAATCATTCCTAGTCAGTATTAACATTCGGGGACAATGTTAATGCGTAGAGACTAGCATGTAGGTCAACAAGATGACTTGATCTCACAAGTCATGGATATGAGATATCAAGTTGACACATGGGTATGCATTGGAGAATGTATACTGAATGACCCGCCATGAGAAAGTATCGTGGATCGTTATATGAGTGTCATATACTTTCTCATGTGGCTATTAGTATGACTATTAGTCCTTAGACCTGAAGTTACCATGGTTCCCTACATAAGGAGTTGCATACTTTGGCTTCGTCAAACGTCACCCGTAAATGGGTGGACTATAAAGGCGATTACTGGGTATGTAATAAATTATGCGGAGGGATGTGAGTGATGTAGATGGGATCTATCCCTCCTATATGACGGGAGTGACATCGATATTCTTGATAGAGTAAGACCACGAAGTGCATGGCCATGCCCAAATGAGTCAATATGAGATATTGAGCTCATTTGATTAGAGTGAGTCTACTTGGAGTTCAAGATTTAGATTGTACCGAGGATGACACGGTCTATGCCTCGATTGGTCAATCTAGATGTCAAGGATAGAGGGACATTGTCACATATTGTGAGAGTCACAATTAGTAGTCACAAAGGTGATGTTGGAGCTCAACATTCTTGTAACTTGGGTAGCAATGATGTGTTGCTAGATACCGCTCATTGCTTATGTTCCTAAATCGGTTTAGGGACATTGCCAACATTACAAGAACCTATAGGGTCACACACATAAGAGCAATTAGATGGAGATTAGGTTCATATGATGAACCATGAGGATTAGGTTCATGGGATGAACCAAATTGGATTAAGAGTAATCTAAATTAGACTAATTGAGTTAGACTCAAGTTGATTCAAGTATTGAATGAGTCTAATTTTGATTTGATTCATCAAATCAATTTAAATTAATGAATAAAGATTCATTAAATTAAATTGACTTGAGTCAAGTGGTTAGATTTGATCAACCATGGGAGATTAGAGGTCAAGTTTGACTTGACTTGAGAGGGAAGATGAAAGGTCAAGTTTGACTTGACCAAATGCCATGTCTTGATGATGACTTGGCATGGCCGGCCAATGATGATGCTCCACATCATCATTGACTTTGTCAATTGGTGCCACATCATGAGGGAGACCAAGGGTCATGGGAGTTACATGCATGCATGTAACCTTATCTCCATGAAGTGGTCGGCCACTCCATTAGCTGGGGTAATTGATTTTTGGTGGCTTAATAACTTCATCTTCAACCTTGGTGCTCTTCTCTCTCAAGCTCTACCTCTCCCAACCTCTCCTTGGCCGAAATTCCTAAAGGAGTGCTAGCACACTCTAAGGCATTTTTTCTCCACCTATTGCTTGTGTGGATACCAATAGAGGAGTGTGCACTTTACACTCTCGAGTTCCGGCGAACTTTTGGACGAGCGGGATAAGCGAAGGGCATCGCTACGAGGGTAATGTTCTAACCTCTTAGATCTAAGGTAGATCTAGGGTTTTTTGTAAGCACATACATGTTTTATAATTTTTATACTTCGCACGGATCCGTGGCCGGGGCTTCTGAGGTTTCCGCAACGCAAAAAGCGGTTTTTGCGGCTCGGAAAAACCCAACACACACATACATCGGGTTGTTAACACATTAACAAGTATGCATCATATGCATAGCACCCAACTTCACCTCCCTTCACATCGACCTTGGAGAGAGTCCAACAAGCCGATGCTCCAGGTTAAAGCCAACCCACTAATCGAGGAATAGTTTTAATATGGTTAGTCTGCATTCAACCAATTAGCCCGACTTGGAGAGAGTCCAACAACCAAAGCTAACGATTGACCTCTGACTCTTACCATATTAGTATTAAACTATTCCATGGTTTGAACATGTTCGGGTTTGAGCCGGGCTTGGAGAGAGTCCAACAACCCAAACAAGAAACAGAACTCTAGTTCTAACCATATTAATGGAAGGTGTAGGCTTTAATATTGAGTAAGGGTTTTTATGTCTCATCCTCTTTGCATGCAAATAACTATTATCTACATGGCATGACATACATCTACATGTCACGACACGCATGACATAATGATATGCATCTAATGCAATTACATGACATACAATTATGACATGTACAAAATTTCCTTATATGTCATAACTATTTATGGAAATAAAATATTTTGAGATTTGATTCTCCAAATCAAATCTTGATTAAATTAGGAAACAAATTTTCAAATATAATCACATATTTTATTTGTGGAAAGAGATGATTAAGGAAAGTCAATTTTAATTTAGGAAACAAATTTCCTAAATTGTCAAAACTATTTATGGAAATAAAAATATATTTAAGATTTGATTTCCCAAAACAAATCATGATTAAATTAGGAAATAAATTTCCAAATCTAATCAAATATTTTATTTATGGAAATTGTTAATTTCCATAAATACTTCTAACTTTCCGAAAGTAAAAGATTTCCATAAATACTTCTAAACTTTCCAAAATTAAAAATTTCCATAAATACTTCTAACTTTCCAAAAGTAAAAAATTTCCATAAATACAATTACGACTATCGCAAAATAATTTTACGATTATGTTGAAACACAACCTGGGCTCTGATACCCTTTGTTGGGTTTGATCACATGGCAGTGTGTGTTGAACATGTTTAAATAAATATGTGCTTGTGGAAGAAATAAAAAGCAATAAATCTAATTTATTACATCACACACATCACACGTATGCATAGTACAACATGTGTAGACATAACCGTAGTTTCAAATTTTGCAATAAAAGGAAATTTATTCTACGTATACCTGACATATCACGTGTAGCGGGAAAGGCATCAACCGGAGCAACCCTCGCTAGAATCGCCTCTATCCGTATCCACGCTGAGTATCTTCAGGATGACTTCACAAAGTCACGAGCCTCGTCTTCGTATGAGTCACTAGCCTCATGTCGAAGACGATGTGATCGAGAGAAGATCACAATCCGAATCAAAATTCGGATTCAAAACGAGTCCTCAAAAACTCGCTTCTCCGGAGAGGTATTTGCCCACCGTTTGACGAATCCTTCGTCCTCCACCTATGAGGATTACCGGAGATCAAATCCCCGGCAAAGAAGCCACTGTCAGAGCTCCAAACGTCGTCCAAACGACGCTCCGACACGAAGTAAACAAGCTGTCCAGAAAACTGGACAGCTTTGGTGGAGGATTAGCACCGGCCAAATAAGGAAGCTAGATGCTCACCTTGTCGCCGGAGCCAAGGAAGATCACCGGAGGGTCACCGGCTAAAGCTTGGACGCCGACAACAAATTGGACGACAGCACAAGAGGTGGGCGGCGGCTAGGGTTTGGGTGCCAACCACAAGAGGAGAGGAGGGAGAGGGGCGGCAACTTTGGATTAGGGCTCTCATTAAACCCTTGAGCCCTATTTTATAGAGAACAAATTCTCCTAATGGTTATTGGTTCATAACCCAAACCCGTTAATCCGCTCCATTAATTTAAGTTAAAATAAACCAAACCGATTTGGTCTATTTTAAGTTAAAACGAACCGAACCAACTTTTGGTTCATTCGTTTAAAACAAACCAAACCCCTTTGGTTTATTCTCCACCATCGGATTAGAATCAAACCAATTTGGTTCATCCATCATGTCTTCATAAGATACGGCCCATCCACACTTCTATTGCGACTGAAACGATTTCATGCTTGCTTCTTGTTTGGTCCAACCAAACCTAGTTTCTCTCGGTCTAAGAATCTCATTCTCAAGCTTGTTTTAAATCCTTCGGATTACGCTCGTTGTGCGTGTGATCAAATAGGTTCTCAGTTTATGTTGGCCGTCTATAATTAACCATTAATTATAGAACGATCATGAGTGGCACCTAGTAGTACATCATGATCCCCAATTAACCGAAAAGATCAACGGTTGATCCAGAACTATTTCTGAAACCCTTCAGCAGCTATAATGATTCGTGCCCCATTCCCTTCACTCATCTTATACCCACTTGGTTCAGGATATGGTCTATAGTGTCAGTCCCCACTAGGTTAACTACATCACACCTAGCCTAAGTATCATTTCCTCGTCCTACGGATTCTAATTACTGCACATGTATCCAAGAGTACCTTACTCTAAACATGTAATGCTTTGGCCAAAGACTTTAGTAACAATCCGACGAGAGGCCATGGGTATACATCTCCTCGCAAGGAGTGGTGAATCCTTTATAGGTTATTCAAACACCTTCGATCACTTCAACTTATGCCCAATCATCCCGGGTCCACATCTCCTCAGAGATGCTTGCTTAAGATGTCAAAGCATAGGTCTTCATGATTAAGATGACTTGAATATCGCAAGTCAAAGGAATATCACACTTAAGTTGTAGTAAGAACTTCATTGACACATCTATATATGCAAAGAACCATATGTAGTCTTACGGCTGGTCACTCCAATGAACTAGTTACCATAACTAGCATCCACGATTAACTCTGAACATCACAATGCCTCCAGCTAGTGAGAATCAGCTGTTTGGATACACCAAGGAGTATACCTCGTGCTAGTCTCGACAGAATTAATGGTGTCCAAATCCATCAATTCATCGACTAGGGATAATTCCGATACATCACAATTACACATGTAGAGATACTTACTAGTTATGATCTAATCACAAATTCTCTCATGTTGTGAATCGTATTGTGGACATTCAGTAAATAAGTTTAAGATCTAATCAAATACATGTGAGCATGTATACTCAAATAGTGAATCCTCATTTATCATATAAATGGTTCAAACATAAGGCGATTGCCTTAGGACATCTCTTATATATTACTAACAAAGGAGTCGTGGAAGACTCAAATGGACCCTAAGGGCGTGAGACTGATAGAAGTGACTAGAAGGCTTAGGTTTAGGCTATGGGTGAGTGACAAGTATAAAAGGATCATACTTGGGTTAAACCTTAGTTTTAAGGTTTACAAGTCAATTGATGGCATTGTCCAATCGACTGATGACATTGTCCAGTCGACTGATGGCATTGGCTAGTCGGCTGGTCGAGTGCTGGCACTCAGGAGGCCTAATTGACTCAGGCAGTTGGCTGAGGTTATGACCTAGTTGATTGGTGAGTAGTCAACTACAACTCAATTATTTAATGAGGCTCTAGCAGTGCACTAACAGGTTAGATCAGTTGACTAGCCACTATAAGTCAACTGTTGGATTGAGCAGTCGATTGATGTTAGTGGACATGAGCACAAAAGGTCTCATAGTCGACTGAATACTTGGTAGTTGACTTATGGTAATGATAGTCACTCCTCAAGTATCCGTTGATAGAAAATCTATTAGGACCTATGCGCCCGCTAGAGGGGGTGAATAGCGTTGTCGTCGATTCAATGGAATTGATCGTGTGCTTGATACACAATGTTAGTATGCAACAGAATATATAAAATATACAATGAAGATAAATACACATGCACAACCACACGACAAGACAATGTAATATGGTTCAGAACCTTAGGGTTCCTACTCTACGGGTGAGCTCAACGAGCTCTAGTGATGCACACGCAACCACTAATCAATAACTCCTTGGAATAATCCGGAGGTGGAGAAAACCTCTTACAATGGTTCTTACAACAATAAGAATGAAATACAAGCAAATACAAGTAAACTACACAAATACAAATAAGGAAAACCTTTACAAATGTGAACTTGAATGCTTGCTTATTGATCGCCTTGGACTAGTCTTGAAGGTCTGGATTGCAGCAGCAAATCCCCTTCAAAAACGCCCAAGAAATTTCTCAAGAATGGCTCCAAAAATCTTTTCCATCGAGCTCCTTTTATCCTTCTACGTGACCTAGATGTTTTTTCTGGCAATCGACTGACAAAAACCCCAGTTCGACTACCAACACTATTGTTGTGAGACAACAATTCGATCCATGCTGGAAAAAGTCCAATGGGACTCTCATTAGTTGACTGCCAACATTGGCAGTCGACTGCTAGTGCCCGTAGCCGACTGCTCAGTCGGCTATGGAGCATTCTGTGCTCATGGCCGAACCATCAGTCGACTACCATCCATGGCAGCCGACTGCCATTAGTCGACTGTGACATATAGCAGTCGACTGCCAGGATATTTTGCCATATTATCCACAGTCGACTTCCATCAATCAAACCGGTCATAATGTCAGTCGACTAATAACCTCAACCATGAGGTTTAACCCTAAGTATGGTGCCCTCATACTTGCTAGACCACCCTTAGCTTAGACCTAAGCCTTCTTGTCACCTCGTCAGCCTCACGCCTATCGGATCCCTCCAAGTCATCCATGACTTGTTCATTCATACGCTAGCCTTTAGGTGCTTCCATCGACTATTGTCAGGCTAACAGTGTCTACACCACCAAGGCACATTGGACTTATGCTGCTAAGACTACACTTAGACTTTACGCCGCTAACCATTAGACTTATGCTGCCAAGACTCTACCCTTGAACTTTATGCCGCCAATATCAAACCTTGGACTTCCCAAATGCCAAATACCCATGACTTGGACTTTTACCGCCAAGACTACACCCTTGGACTTACATGACCAAGACTACACCCTTGGACTTTCCATGCCAACCCAATGTTGGACTTTCCAAATGCCAAGACTCAAGCTTGGACTTTCCCTTGCCAAGACCCATGCTTGGACTTTCTATGCCAAGTACTCAAGACTTGGACTTTCCCATTGCCAAGTGTCCCACTTGGACTTCTCCATCATATGGTCAACCCCAAGTCAAACAATGGTCAAACCATCGTCAAACAATCAATCATGACCTGGGTCGATTGCACCAACAGTCTCCCCAATACATTGTCAAACATCAAAACACTACTCGAGTCAAACTCGAGTCCGGTCAATCATGACCTAGGTCGATTGCATCAATAATCTTCCCCTTTTTGATGTTTGACAAAAACTAAACACCTTTGAGTTAGGCCACCTAACTCAAATCTCCTTACCAATTGTCCCAAATTGGTAATCCCAAATTCTATCATAACTTCTTTCATTAATTCTCCCCCTTTTTGACATACATCAAAAAGGTTCTCCCCAAGGAGGTCAATGTCTCATATCCTAATGAGATCTTACAATCTCTCCCTTGGTCTAAAAACACCTAGGATGCCTTCACTCTTCCTAGTGATAAGTTCCATATCACTTAAGAGAGGCTTCCTATAAACTCTCTCAATTTTCAAATTGGGCATCTCACATTCTCATTTCTCCCCCTTTGTGAGGAAGAAACACATCCATTATCCCATGATGCATACCTCCCCCTAAAGGCTTGCTCCCCCTTGACCATTGCACCAACAATGTCCTTGGAGAGTCCCTAAGCCTATAGGAACACTAAACCATCAAAATAAAGGTTAAAAGTTCAAACTTGAACTTTCACTCACCTTAAATTGATACACACCCTAAACAACTCTCCTAATCTAAATCCAATGGATTTTCACCCTTTTGAATGCTTTCCAAAGCATATCCTGGATTAGGAGTGGTTAGGGAACCTTACCATAGTTGAAATTGGGCTAAACAAACCTTGTTTATCCTAAATTAGGTCTGGCAGTCGACTCTTACAGTCACCAGTTGACTGCCAACAATGGCAGTCGACTAATAACTGCAAAATGTAGTTTTCAACTTTTAGAAATGAGATTCAAAAATTCATAAGTAAAAATACATATTTTGAAAAATTATGAAACTTCATACATACATTACTTATAACAAATACAATGGATGAAAAATGTTTGAAAAATGATTTACCCATAAAATAGTGATTTTGATACAAAGTTCAAAAATGAGAAAAACTTCATTGTTTTGGGCTCACTTTGTATCAACTCTATTAATGGTGACTTCTATCAAAAGATTGATTGCACCAGGGTTTTTCAAAGTGATTTTAAAATGATTTTAAAACATTATATTGGATCATGTTCTTTGGGCTCAATGTACATGACTTGTACATTAGCTTTCCTAATGATCCCTACAAGATATAGATGAGTTTTAGTTCATCTAGATGCAAAACTATGCACCTTGAACTCAATTCATATCCTAGCATCTCACATGTATCTAGGGTGTATGAAAATATACACATGTTAATTTGCTGTGAGATGTGGGTTTTGGTTATCCTAATCTAAGGCCTCATGTATTTTCTAAGGCAACACTACTTGATTCCCTTATACATGAGACTTCAAGTCATGTCATAGTTCTTAAATCAATTTTAATTAATGCATGAATGATCATGGCATAAATGATAGCATAAATAAACATGGCCAATGATCATGATGTCATGACATATGATATAAATCTAAACATAAATGACATTTAACCTTAATCCTAAGCATGATCATGACATATTATATAATTAAAAGTAGATATGATGTCATGACATGTTATATGACAAATAAAATGTAAAGGAATATAATACATAAATTTTAATATTTGTTGTCATTTGTTAGAATTAAATTCATTTTGCCATATTACTACTAAGACCCTAAGTGTTCCAAAAACCCAAAATGATACACAATGGCCTCTAAAACTAGTTTGTGCCAATTTGATTAATTTTTCATAATCTTCAAAATATATTGGCACATCCTAAAAATCTTTAAGATTATAATCAAAACACATTTCCAAGGTACCCATAACCTTGAAAATGACCTAAAGTGCCACCTTTACCATGGTTAGGTTCTACCCATCCATTTAAAGTTAGCACAACCTAACCCATTTAGCGTGAATTGATCACGCTTCTAGGAACCCAATACCTATTGGAATTCCTTAGGTTTACTAGGTATTCCATAGGGATACCTTTCCTAAATACCCTCCTAATGACCCTCCTAGACTTTGAAGCCTTGGTCATTTGGGTCTTGCCTAGGTTAGCTCTAAGGATAACTCCTCTTATAACCTTCTTAGTGGCTTCCCTAGGTTTCCTTGAAACCCTAGCTACTAGGCATCTACCTTGGTCAACCTTAGGGATGACTTCCCTATTGACCTTGATTTTCCTAGACCTAGATTGAGTTCCATAATCGAATGGAATATTGCGATAGGTCTTTTTGGGCTTAAGCTTGCCCTTGGATGGTTCTTGTTTCCTAGGCCTTTGACTTTGACTCCTAGACCTAGATTTTTGATCACTTGACTCTTGAAATTGATTTTGCATTTTCTTAAGGGTCTTCTCCAATTTCTCAAGTCTTGACCTCAAGACTTGATTTTCTCGCTCTAATTGCCCAATTTTTGAATTTTTTTTAATCTTTGGTCATTACCATTCCTTCTAGGCATATGTCTAGTCCATTTAGGGTTGATACCTAGGTGATCCCTTATTTTCCTAATGATCTCCTTAGGTAAAATTGTTTTAGCAACATTAGTCCTAAATTTCTTCTTATTTTTAATATCGATATGTTTAGCACCTCGACAATAAAATCTATTATTTCTATTTGCATGATTTTCATGATGAATTGCATGTGAATTAAAAGCATGTCTTTGCCTATAACTTAAAGAATAAGCATTATTTAAATATACCTTAGGGTTTGCTTTAAAAGCTCCCCCTACATGTGATGCTCCTTCCTTGCCTTTGCTTTCCTTCTTCCTAGGGTATTGACTCCTATAATGGCTATGTTGTTGACATTTGAAGCACACTATGTGCTCCATACTTTTAATTGTCGGGGGGTCCGACTTCCTTTGACTTCTCTTGACTTTTAGGTGTCGATGGAGTCTTTTTAACCTTCTTAGGGAACTTGGTCTTATAGTGCCCATATTCCCTACACTCAAAATACATTATATAATTTTTATTATTTATTAATGTGCTTGAGTTACCTAGGTCATTGGTGGTGGCCGGAGTTGATTATTCATCTCTTCCGAAGGTTGAAACCATTTCTTGACCTTGCTCCGGCTCCGGTGGCCTAATATCCTCCCCCTCAATCCTAGAGGTGGAAGCTTCTTCCAATTCTACCTCTTCCTTGGACGTTGATGGCCTTTCAACCTCCTCTTCCTCCTCTTCTTCCTCCTCGGATGTCGAACACTCCTCGACCTCCGAATCCTCATTTTCTTGTAAGGATGAGCTTTCTTCCTCTCTTTGGGCTCTCTTTCCAATTGAGCCAATGATGAATCTTCATGATATTTCGCCAATTTACTCCATAGCTCCTTGGCGTCTTTACAATCCCCTATCTTGATCAAAATGGCATTAGGGATTACATTAAAAAAAATGCCCATTACCTTATTGTTGATGTTGTAGTATCGGAGTTGTTCATGACTCAAATTCTTCTTCTTGATTCTTCTTCCTTCTTTGTCTTTTGGAGTGTCGAAACCAACTATGACACTAATCCAATTGTCAAAATTGCACATAAGAAAATGCATCATTCTACTTTTCCAATATGCGAAATCTTCGCGGTCGAAGGAAGGCGGAATGTTGATGTCGTCACCCAATTTCTCTTGAGAATCCATCTTCTTCCCTCTAGCGCTTTTGCTCCCAGATGTTAGTCCGTAGAAGAGATCCAAGCTCTGATACCACTTGTTAGGACCTATGCGTCCGCTAGAGGGAGGGTGAATAGTGTTGTCATCGATTCGATGGAATTGATTGCATGCTTGCTACACAATGTTAGTACGTAGCAAAATATACAAAATATACAATGAAGATAAATACACAAGTACAACCACACGACAAGACGATGTAATGTGGTTCGGAATCTTAGGGTTCCTACTCCACGGGTGAGCTCAATGAGATCTAGTGATGCACATGCAACCACTAATCAATAACTCCTTCTCGGAACAATTCGGAGGTGGAGAAAATCTCTTACAATGGTTCTTACAACAATAAGAATGAAATACAAGCAAATATAAGTAAACTACACAAATACAAGTAAGGAAAACCTTTACAAATGTGAACTTGAATGCAAACTTGTTGATTGCCTTGGACTAGCCTTGAAGGTCTGGATTACAACAGCAAATCCCCTCCAAAAATGCCCAAGAAATCGCTCAAGAATGGCTCCAAAAATCCTTCCCGTCGAGCTCCTTTTATCCTTCCGCGTGACCTAGAGTTTTGCCTGGCAGTCGACTGACAAAAGCCCCAGTTCGACTGTCAACACTATTGTTGTGAGACAACGGTTCAATCCACGCTAGAAAAAGTCCAATGGGACTCTCATCAATCGACTGCCAACATTGGAAGTCGATTGTCAGTGCCCGTAGCCGACTGCTCAATCGGCTACGGAGCATTCTGTGCTCATGGCCAAATCATAAGTCGATTTCCTTCCATGACAGTTGACTGCCATTAGTCGACTGCTACATATAGCAATCGATTTCCAGGCTATTTTCTGTATTAGTCACAGTCGAACCGCAGTCGACTTCCATCAGTCGAACCGATCATAATGTCACTCGACTGATAACCTCAACTATGAGGTTTAACCCCAAGTATGGTGTCCCCATACTTGCTAGATCACCCTTAGCCTAGACCTAAGCCTTCTAGCTACCTCCATCAGCCTCATGTCTATCGGATCCCTCCAAGTCATCCATGACTTGTTCATCCATACGCTAGCCTTCAGGTACTTCCATCAGCTATTGTCATGCTAACGATGTCTACACCACCAAGGCATATTGGACTTATGTTGCCAAGACCACGCTTGGACTTTATGCCACCAACCATTGGACTTATATTGCCAAGACTCCACCCTTGGACTTTATGCCGCCAATATCAACCCTTGGACTTTCCAAATGCCAAGTACCATGACTTGGACTTTCACCACCAAGACTACACCCTTGGACTTACGTGGCCAAGACTACACCCTTGAACTTTTCAAATGCCAAGACTCAAGCTTGGACTTTCCCTTGCCAAGACCCATGCTTGGAATTTCTATGCCAAGTACTCAAGACTTGGACTTTCTCATTGCTAAGTGCCTCACTTGGACTTCTTCATCATATGGTCAACTCCAAGTCAACCATATAGTCAAACCATCGTCAAACAATCAATCATGACCTGGGTCGATTGCACCAACAATCTCCCCAACACATTGTCAAACATCAAAATACTACTCGAGTCAAACTCGAGTCCGGTCAATCATGACTTGGATTAGTCTATTGTGAAACAACGGATAGGTGGGCAGTCGATTATCAGTCAAAAATCCAGCCCAATGCAAGTTATAAAAGGAGAAGCTCGTGAAGGATTTTGACAGCAGTTCTTGGCGATTTTGAGGTGAAGTGATGTTGCATTTTAGATTTTCCAAAGCCATCCAAAGCATCAATCAATCAAGGTAATCTTTTGTAAAGTGTTCTTTACTTGTATTTGCTTTTGTATTTCATTTTGATTGTATTTTACTTTTTTAAGCTTATTGGAAGAGGTTTCTCCACCTCCGATGTCATACCGAGAAGGAGAAGTTCATAGTGAGGGTAGATCACTAGAGCATCGCCGTGGAGAAGAAACTAGAGTTTCGAACCACGTAAAACCCTTGTATTGTGATTATGTGTGTCTTGTGTTTCTGTTTTGTGTTATTTGTTTTGTATTCCGCTGCACACTAATATTGTTGTAGACTAGTATGAACGCAATCGAATCAAAGAAATCAAACGATGCTATTCATCCTCTCCAGCGCATCTAAAGGCCCCAACAACAATTTGCTAGATCGTCTCAAAAATTTCAATATGAACTTATGTTAGGTAAATATTAACAAACTAAAACTTTAGTTTGTATGCATTTCTATAGACCCTTGACCTTATAATTCTTTTACAGTATTGTAAAGATGTTGAGTCAAGTTTTCAACTATATAAAATTTTGGCACTGTAATTTTTTTGAAAAGAAATTATATTACATTTTGTATGGGATATATGTGGACAATTATCACTGTTGAAATTTGAAAAGAACCAAAAAATTGAGCTACAGAATAACCTTCTATGATATTTATGCATATAATAATACTGTTGGATCGAAAGCGTCGCTAGAGAAGGGTGAATAGCGAGCGTAAAAGCTTTTTGTCTTTTCGTTCGTTCGATTAAAACATAAAGATGCACAGTGGAAAAATAAATAACACAAGTTTATTTTTACTTGGTTCACAATCCAACGGTTGTTAATCCAAGGCCCCGCGATCCTTGACCGCGTATGAAGGAGCAATACACTATAGAGTCTCCTCCACATTGGAGGTAGGAGACAACGATCACAAAAACTAAAAGCACGAGGATGAGGCAACAAGCCTACCTCACCTCGTTACGATTAAAACCATGAATACAATAACTAAATAGAAACAAACTTGCTGCCTCCGATGAATAAGTTGTAAGCTTGGCATTGCGTCGGCGTTATGACGACGTTAGAGCTTTAGCGTTGTAGGAGCACTTGAGAATAAGATTGATGATTTTTGGGTTAGAGTCCTCCCCTCCTTTTATAGACTTGTACCATGGAATAAGTCTAGATGCAGATCCTCAACTTTTGAAACTTATCACGAGATGATTCCTTATCTTATCGCGAAGTGACGACGTCAAACATTATCCTTTTTGACCTAGCACAAAAGGTTGATTAAATCGCCATCACGATGATCTTCATCGATCGGTGATGTCAGACGATTGCCAATAGCCCGGTGATCATTGCCAGCCTAGCCACTTCCCTGCAGTAAGAGGTTAGCACGGAAAATGGTAAATGTGATGGTTTTACCGTCCAATCTCAACCTAGACCTTCCACTGGAAGGCTTAGTCAGATCGCCGTCTACGGTCATCCCCGTACAGAGGACATGACCTTACCATCTCTCTTCGCACTCGTACTTACCTCTGGTCCTTTATAACCTGTCGCTTTGCTTCCAATCTTCACCTGGGTTCTTCGACTCCCACGAAGTTCTCCCAGTGTTGTACAACCACCACGGTTTTCTGACTCGGGATTCTCTGGGTGTCGCTGACCTTCGGTTTAGCTTAACCATTTCTTGGACACTTAATTCAGCCCATGAGATAACAATATGACTTTGAATTTGGATCTTTGCCATAATCAAAACCTAGGTTCAATTATCTTGTGCCTCTACACCAATAATCTCCCCTTTTTTATCTATGGCAACCAACACAAAGTTAAGGAAAATTTAAAGCATAAAACAAGTAGAGTAAATTATAAATGCTATTTCAAAAACTCCCCCTTGACCCTAGGTGAGATTTGAAAGAGATACTTTAATTTTTAAAATAAATTTTATGTTACTCTCCCTTAACTTTCGCTCTTCTCCCCCTTTTTCCATAAATAAAAAAAAATTAGGGGTGTTTATATAAAATAGAAGTTTAAAAACAACATGCATCTAAAATTATTAAAGATAAATCAACTATGATCCTAAGCATGCGTCTAGCAGTAGTTAGATAGATTGGTTCGAGGTGTGTTCTTCTGCACCAATAATTTAAAGGTTTGTAATATAACCCTTAGGGTTAGTTTGCTCTCCCCTTAGTCAAATATATGAAGTATAAGAGATATAGGGGGCACTAAACTTTGGCCTAGAGAGTTGTAAATATTCGTTACAATAGTTGAAAAAATAGGTAGCATTTTGAAAAAGTTATGTTAAGTGTATTTCAATTATCCTTAACATCTCACCCATTCTATGTGTCTCAAAAATGTGTGTGCCTTATATGTTTTGTGAGATGATTTTAACTTGATTAAAGTTAGTCAACCTTGGATTAGATTCGGATTTAACCCTTAGTTCATCAAGTAAGCTTTTCAAGAAATTGACTTCCAGGTCGTAGCGAGGCACAAGGGCCTTCTTTGATCGGAACAACGATCACTTCCTTAGACAAAGCCAAATTCAAGAAATTGATTACTTGAGTCACTTAAGATCACTTCCTGGTCTAACTAGTTTAGGATACGGTGAGGTAGCTTCAACTAGTTCAACTTAGTCGAGTGCACCAAACTAGATACGCCTTATCTAGTTCGGACACACAAGACTTCATTTCTCTAACGTACTATCATCTCATTGCGTCTTGATATTATGTTATCAAGATTGATTAACTATTTATCCTATCTAACCGTTCTAACAATTAAAACAAGGATTAACTAAGCATGTAAAGTTTTAACTAAGAAAGTGGGTATACTATTTTAGTACTAGCTCCCTGTAGACTATTGAACCAACATGGTCTATCCACATAGTGGACTTGATCCTGGAGAATTCAATACTTATTGGTCCTCATATGCGAATTTAATAAAATTTTTGGGACCCATGCTTGGACTCGTTGATGACTATGATTTATGATAGACATGTACGATTTGTTTGTAGTCGTTAACCTAAATCCGAGTTCGGCTTTGTTGTACATGGCTCTTTGAGTTCCAAGTAGTCGGTTAAGATTCTTGGATTCCAATGTAAACCTTTCCAACCTAGCCTCGACCTCTTGAACTCATTCTTTCAAAAGAGAATTCTCCTTCTCAAGTTTTTCAACTTGAGTTGAGTTTTTCTCTTGAACTTGACTAGTTGAAGAGGTTAGAGTAGCCTCTTGCTTGAGGGTTTCAACTTCCTCAAGTAACGACTCAACTCTAGACTCAGACTTAGTCAATTTCCTATTTAGAAACTTAATTGCATGATATAAGTTTGCAATTACTGAACGACTTAACTTAATCTTTTCTTTTGATCCGGCTTTGAGTCTTAACTCGAATTCATCCTCGGAGTCGGAGTCGAAATTGGATTCATAGTCAGCTTCGGACTCATACTCAAACTCTACCGGCTTTGTCATGAATGCTAAGTCATTGTCTTGATATTTTGTTCCTCCCACATCGCTTAAAATGCTTACTTTGGTTGCTTGTGTTTTGGCTTCATTTTTGGGCAGTCTGACTTGTAATGCCCCTTCTTGTTGCACCCATAGCATGTGTATGTTTGTGGGGGTTTCTTTCTCTTCAATTGCTCCCTTTTCTTTTTGATGATTCTCCGAACTAGATTGACTAGTTTGGCCTCCATCTCCTCTTCAGATTCTGATTCGGATTCACCTTCCTCTTTGGATTCTTCTTCTTCAGGAGGTATCTTGCTCTTTGCTTTTCGTCTTCGTCCTACAAACAACGCTACACCTTTCTCGACTGAGACTGCATTAGTTCGTTCATGTAACTTAAATTCCGAAAAGAATTCATCTAACCTAATCTTGGATAAATCTTTAGATATCTTGTAGGCATCAACCATGGATGCCCACAAGGTGGTCCTAGGAAATGCATTGCATGCATACCTTATTGTGTCTCGATTGTCTACCTTTTGTCTGATGGCGTGTAGGTCGTTCAAGATGTCTTGGATCCACGCATGGAGTTGTGAAGCAGTCTCATGGTTCTGCATCTTTAGATTATACAATTTATTCAATAGCAAGTCTCTTTTACATACCTTAGCATTGGATGTCCTTTCATGTAGCTCGATTAACTTGGTCCAGAGGTCCTTGGCGCTAATGAATGGTCCAATTCGGTTGAGCTCCTTCTTGGACAAGCCGCATTGCAACATTTGGGTTGCTTTTGCATCGGCTTCAATTTGCCTCTTGGTTGCGTTGGTCCATTTGTCGAAATCCAAAGACTCCCCTTGATCATTGGTGGGTAGAGCAAAGCTGGTTTGGATTATTATCCAAGTCTTGACTTGTGTTTTCAAGAAACACTACATCCGACCTTTCCAATAATGGAAATCATTTCCGTTAAAGAACGGAGGTCAGGTGGTGCTATACCTTTCAATGTGGGCCATTAATTATCTTGCAAAACACAAATAAAAACCAAAAGGAATTCTAAGACTTGGTCTTGGATTAGTAATGTAGGAAATAATAAGGAATAAACGAGAGATAAAAGGATAAACAAAAAAACTACGCACTTACGACCTTCGATGTCCTCGAAAGGGTGATAAACATTGGTTTTTGGGGATGAAAACAGCTTGTTACAAGGGCAAACCCTCATAAGAATGTAGATATCTGAGAGAGCTTCGATTTGGTAGGTAGCACGTCTTGTGGGTCCACTTGTGTGAAAAGTTATGCCCGTTTTACCATCGGCTACTCCAAAAGCGAATAGTTCGATCGATACTTGCAAATACACAACCAAAAAAGGGTACCAAGACTTCGTCTTGGATTAGTAGTGTGGGAGAAATAATAGAAATAACTCATGAATCGAAAAATATGAAAAGAAAACCAAAAAGTGCTAGATTGGTGGTTACACCAAATCTTACCGCCCCCTCTCTGATACCAATTGTTGGATCGAAAGTGTTGCTAGAGGGGAGGGGATAGCGAGCGTAAAATTTTTTTTCTTTTCGTTCGTTCGATTAAAACACAAAGATGCACAGTGGAAAAATAAATAACACAAGTTTATTTTTACTTAGTTCACAACCCAACGGTTGCTAATCCAAGGCCCCACGATCCTTGACCGCGTACGAAGGGGCAATACACTATAGAGTCTCCTCCTCGTTGGAGGTAGGAGACAATGATCACAAAAACCGAAAGCACGAGGATGAAGCAATAAGTCTACCTCACCTCGTTACAATTAAAACCACGAATACAATAACTAAATAGAAACAAACTCGCTGCTGTCGACGAAGAAGTTGTAAGCTTGGCGTTGCGTCAACGTTATGACGACATTAGAGCTTTAGCGTTGTAGGAGCACTAGAGAATAAGATTGATGATTTTTGGATTAGAGTCCTCCCCTCCTTTTATATACTTGTGCCTTGGAATAAGTCTAGATGCAGATCCTCAACTTTTGGAACTTGTCACGAGGTGACACCTTATCTTATCACGAGATGGCGGCGTCAAACATTATCCTTTTTGACCTAGCGCAAAAGGCTGATTCATCGCCATCAGTTGACTGATGAAGGAGTCGACTGATGCTCTTCATCAGTCAATCGGGCGAAGTCGTGATCAGCGCGGCTACTTCCCCTACTATGGAAAATGGTAAATGCGACGGTTTCTTACCATCCGATCTTGACCTAGACCTTCCACTAAAAGTCTTAGTCAGATTGCCGCCTACAGTCGTCCCCGTATAGAGGACATGACTTATCATCTCTCTTCACACTCGTGCTTACCTCTGGTCCTTTATGACCTATCGCTTTGCTTCCAGTCTTCACCTGGGTTCTTCGACTCCCATAAAGTTTTCCCGATGTCGTCCGACCACCACGATTTCCCGACTCGGGATTCCCCAGGTGTCGCTGACCTTCAACTTAGCTTAATAATTTTCTGCACACTTAATTTAGCTCATGAGATAACAACATGACCTTAACTTTAGATCTTTGTCATAATCAAAACCTAGGTCCGATTATCTTGTACCCTGCACTAACATAATACAAGTTTATAGCCTTTCATAGGGCTCAATAGAGTATAAGATTCATGTAGTTGGTCCCTAATAATTGGGACAAACACTACTTGATACGATGATGATGATGATGGCGATGACTAATAAAACTCTATGCTAAGGATGCATTTTAAACCGAATAGGTTTTGCTGTGGGTTTTTAAATACAGACACATTCTTGCTCAACACCGTTACAAAGGAGAAATTTACATCTTCCATCATGGTTCACTACTAGCCTTATTTTATCTGGCCAAATTGATGCTTTAAATTGAACCAAAGAGCAAAGCACATTTGGGAAACTGGAGACTTCATGTGGATAAATAAGTAAAATACAATTAGACACCCTGGATCCATTATCTAAAAAAAATTGGCTTTTGTAAACTATTTAGTTTTGACTGAGATCAAATGTTATCGTCTTTCATAGTTGAGAAAGTACTCTTTTTAGTAGTTCAATTGTTCTAATTGTTGTTAACTAAGTTTTATTTAATATTTCATGTTTGATGTATATATTTGTTCTAATTTCACATCGCCTAATTGTAGCATTTATTAATTGACTAAGTATATATTTGTATCATTATAAATGTGTCTTTTTAAATTTTTCCTCAATATGTGCAATCTTGATTTTCTCTTTAATATTTTCATTTTTTATCCTATCTATCCTCATGTTTACACTTCCATCTTAACATTTTTATTTCTGTGATTCTCATCTTTACTTATATGCTCGAGTCATAGTATAACATCTAGTTGTATATAACATAGCAAGTCTAATTGTTGTTTTATAAAACTTTTGTGTTTTAGAAGTACTTTATGATCGCAAAGAACATCGGATATTTTCTTGATTTAACTATGTTGTTTGTATTTTATGTAAGATATCTCTCTCAAATTCCACATCTTTTTATAAAAATGATTCTAAATACTCAAAACTCTCAATTACAAATAACTCATAATCTTCTATCTTAACAATTATCTCTTTTTGTTTAATTTTGCTAAATTTAAATTTTAGATATTCTATTTTAATTCTATTGAGCTTAAAACCTTTCATTTCCAGTGTTTTCCGTCAAGATCGAATTTAATATTTACTCCTTTATATGTCTTATCTATCAAAATAATATCATTTGCAAATATGATTGAAATCATGTATTGAATGTGTCTAATAAGTTAATCTATGATTAATATAAAAAGATAGGGACTTAGAGTTGATATTGAAAATAACTCTATTTTATGGGTAATGTATCGGTTGATCGCCTATAATTTTTACCCTTGTCATTATATCCTTATACATATTATTTTAATAATGTTATGTTAAATAACTTTTTTTTAGAATTCTCCATATAATTTTCCTTAAGACTCATTATAAGTTTTTCTAGATTGACAAATACAATGTGCAAAGCTTATTTATGTTTTTGATACTTTTTAATTAGTTGTTTGAGAAGATGTATAACTTTTATATTGACCTTCCAAGCATGAATTTAAATTGATTTTTAGTCACTATGGTCTCCTTTCTCAATCTTTTTCTATTTTTTTTTCTAAAGTTTCATAACAAGACTCATTAATTTAATACCCTTATAATTTAAAAAATTGAGATTTAGAGTGGATTTTTAAAATAATTCTATCTTTATGGAAAATATTTTGGTTAATTCGCTGGTACCTTTCACCCTTGTCATTACATTCTCGAATGTATCCTTAATTATTTTAATATACACTACGTTAACACATTTTTTTAGAATTTTTCATATAAATTTTCTTAGAACTCTATCATAAATTTTTTCTAGATCGACAAATATTATGTGTAAGTCTTATTTATGTTTCTGATACTTGTCAATTAGTTATCTAAGAAAATGTATAGTTTTTATTATTGATTATCAGGCATGAATCCAAATTGATTTTTGGTCATTATGGTCTCCTTCCTTAGTCCTTTTACTATTACTCTTTTTTAAAGTTTCATAGTACGAGTCATTAATTTAATACGTTTATAATTTGCACAATTTATATGTCTCTTTTGTTTAAATACAAGAGAACTAGAAAATTTACCCTCCACTAATCAAACATTTTTTCATTTTCAATATTAAGTTGAATAACTTTGTAAGTCATTCAATATTTTACTTCCTAGAAACTTCTAATATCGGAATATCATCCTATCCAATTACTTTTTCATTTGCATTTTATTTAAAGGCTATTCTACTTTTGAAGTTTTAATTTTATGATAATAATTTAAATTTTTATACTTTTTTGATATATTTAAATTATCCAAGTTGATTATCTAAAATTTTATTAAAAAAATTGATTAAAATATATCTTTCATCGTTCTTTTATTTCCTCATCATTCAATAGTATCATATTATATTTATCTTTAATGTATCTTATTTGGATAAGATTTACCTTCCTCTCTTTTATTTTAACTATTTTATAAGTATTAATTTAGACGAATCTATATCCTGCACGATGTGAATTGCAGTCGGCCTTAATTTTAGAATTTAAATTTAGAGTTCCGAATAAAAATTAAAAATAAATCTCATTTTATATTAAAAAATTTGATTATTCTTATGATTTTTTTTTTTTGCCTGGACGAAAGCTCAGTAGCCCTTTCTCAGGATCGGCTCTGGATATACGTACTCGTGTGCAAAGTAGATTCGTTGTCCGATCACATAGGATGAGAATATATAGTATCTCTCCATTAGCTCGAGCATCCTGCCCCCCTTAGCTTTTTATCGTTGTGAACTGAAAGTTCGACATCAGTATTGATCAGTTGAATTTCAATCACGATCTGATTCGATCATACAGGAACATGATTCAATCGGATCGCACACATAATGAAAACGACCCAAGGACCCGATCAATTTATGAATGAGCTATAGGTGAAAAATACTATATATTCTCATTTTTATACGATCGGATGAGTATCGTGCACAGTAGAAAGGATAACCAGATCCACACACATGTTAGAACTCTTCATTTAGAATAATAATAATAGATTTATTTAAAACGGTAAAAAAAAAAAATCGTGCGACGTTAAATCTGAACGGTTCAATTTGTGCATCCAGTCACATCGAGTTAGACTGCCACAACTGAGCTCGACTCGGCCGAGTCATGGCTATTACTCCCTTTTCTCTCTGGCGTCAATGATTCCATCGAAACCCTAACGATCGCCTGCTTCGGAGCCGATCGACTCGGGCGATGTCCCAAATCCTAGTCTCCGTTTTCTTCTTGGTCGCGATCGCCTCCTTTGCGGCGGAAGCGGCCACCCGCGGTCTGAACACTTTCCTCGACTCGGAGGTCCGCCGTGACCCTTCCGCCGCCAACGATTCTTTTGTCGCCCTTCACACGTCCCTCAAGCGGTCGCTCGCGGCCGACATACCCTCCTCCGACCTCATCTCCGAGCTCCTTTCATACAACGTCTCGGTTCCTGTCTATGCACCTTTTCTGCGGGCGCCCCTGTTCTCCTCAAATCCTTCGCTGCAGAAGCCATCATCTCAGACCGCTTCAACGTCATCGGCGCCACCCCCCACCATCTCGCAGTAGGGCACACTCTTCACCTGGAAGCCGATCTTTCACTACTGGGATCGAAGATTTTGGACGCGATCCGATCTCACATTGAATCCTCCACCTCACCACTCTACCGAACGGCCCTTCTCTCTGTTCCGTACTCCACGGTCGACCGCATTATCGAGCAGGATTTTCAGAAAGAAAATTCGAATTTTGCCCCAGGGATCTATATTTACTTTCTGAATCTCGGGCCTCAATCCAAACCCTATGCCTATTCCGCAGACTCCAGTGATCCCTCTTTGGCCTTCACGAAGTGTTTGGGAACTCTATGAACTGGGAAAGAAAGGTATGTGTGGATTGACCTCGCTGCAGGACCGGTGGACTATGGGCCGGCAATATCTGGCGAGGGTGTGATTCCCCGAGGTGAATTCCACCCTCTGGCCTCACTCCATGGGCGACCGAGACCTGAAAGGGCCCTCCTATCAGACCTAGCCTCTGTGGTCCTTAGTGCGTACCGAGTCCTGTGGTCACTAATGAAAACTAATTCGGATGGGATGAATTTCCTAAGCACAATTAATTTGTCGTCGTACCAACGACTCGAGCGATCACTTGAACAAACTAGTTGTTCAAGCAACCAAACTCTTCTAGTCGATTAGCCGCGGAAGAGACGACGGACGGATTGTCGGTTTTTGTGTTTCTTATTCGGGGTCCATGATTATATAAATACATACAAATGTAAACTAGTATAATCAACATATACTAACATAAAGAACATAAGCTAGCATATCAATAAGAACATGCAAAGAACAATAATAAAAGTTATAAAACTTTTATACCTCTTGATCTTCTATCGTATGTCCTAACCTCCTTGTAGACTTCGTGTGAGCGAAGATCCTCCACAAGTTGAAGCATCTTAGATCTTCTTCAATCCAAAGAAAGAAGAACTCTCTTTCCCTTCTTGCTTGAGCCAACCACCAATCCACAAATGATTGATGCCGCGCGGCCCCAAGAATAGAGAGAACATAATGGAAACAACTAAGGAACCGAACTAGGGACAAACCCTAGTTTTGGTGCCGCCGGCCAAGATGGAGTGAAGAGGAGAAAGGGAATATATTGGGCGTCGACCACGGTGGAGGGAATAGAGGAAGGAGTCGGCCACAACCTAGGAAGAGGAAGAGCTCCTCTCCTATAGTTGCCGCCCACCTTCCTTGCATACCCTAGCCGCCCAACCATAGGAGCCAAACCCTAATTAAGGTTTCCTCCTTAGGTCTTCTTGCCGCCCAACCAAGGTGGAAGGAGGAGATCTAAACCGGCCACCTTTCCTAGGAAGAAGAAGAACTTTTTCACAAGATGTCGCCTAGCCTCCTTCCAAACCTTGGTCGCCCAACCCAAAAGGAGCCAAACCCTAATTAGGGTTTCCTCCTTAGGGTTTTTGCCGCCCAAGCCATCCAACTCCATCAACTATGCATCGGCCATGGAAGAGGGGATAGAAGAATAGAATGTGGACCAACCAAGGTAGAGAGGTAGAAGGAAGGGACCGGCCATGCCTTAGGAAGAAGAAGAAACTCTTCTTCCAATTGTTGTCGCCCCATGCCTATCTCCCAAACCCTAGCTGCCCAAAATAATCTAAACCAACTAGGGTTCCTAGTCTCCAAAGGAAGCAAATCCTAATCCCCTAAACCATCCATCACCCACCCAAAAAACTTAGTTGCCGCCCAACCCAATCTCCCATATATATAGAGTTAGGTTTAGGCCTTGGTTTAATATCCACCGTCGGTTCTAGGGTTTTAATCTCAACCGTCGGATCTAGAGATTTAATCTCAACCGTCGGTTCTAGGGATTTAATCCCAACCGTCGGATCTAGAGATTTAATCTCAATCGTCGGTTCTAGGGTTTTAATCCCAACCGTCGGATCTAGAGATTTAATCTCCACCGTCGATTCTAGGGATTTAATCCCAACCGTCGGATCTAGAGATTTAATCTCAACCGTCGGTTCTAGGGATTTAATCCCAACCGTCGGATCTAGAGATTTAATCTCAACCGTTGGATCTAGAGATTTAATCCCAACCGTCGGTTCTAGGGTTTTAACCCCAACCGTCGGATCTAGAGATTTAATCTCCACCGTCGGTTCTAGGGATTTAATCCCAACCGTCGGATCTAGAGATTTGTTTTCCATCATTTGATCTAGACTTCATGAGGTTTATATTAGGCTACGATAGGGACCATGAGGAGGAGTTGGATCTTGGCCACCGATGGTTGAATACACAACTTGATCCATCAATGATGTTCCATTCCACTAGAGGATCATCATTGAATTACCTCACCAACCCCCATAAATTAATATGGGCTCCATATATTATTTGTACATCCATCTCCCCGTGTTTAAGATATCGAATGTCCGTCAATTAATTAATTTACTGACCATCAATTAATTAACATCTAACTCCTCGAGTAGTACCACTCAACCTTATCATCATGTTGACTAAGTCAACCTGCAGGGTTTACATGATAAACCTTATGAGCTCCTCAAGGGGACATCATCAACCTAATACATAGGACACGGATTCCTCCTATAATCAAAGACACACCATGTAAATAATATCATTTCCCAACTTACCGGACATATTGATTTAATCCATAGAAATCTCACTCTCTGGTAAATCAAAGAAATAAATACTAAGTACATGTGTCCGTTATTATATCGGGATTAAGAGCATGTACAACATAATATCCGAGGTCCGATTCAATTATGTAGTCAGCAACAAATTGAATCACCTCTATGTCGGTCCTGCTCAATACACCTAAGTGTACTAGTGTAACTTTATGTTCAAGACAAAACAATACCAAGCTACACTATAACCATGCCAATGGTTTGTCCAAAACCATCTTGGTTGTGAGCCTCTACTTATACTCTACAAGGGACTGATAACATGATCTTCTGTGCCACACCCAAGCACCATGTTATCTACAATGTAAAGTATTAGACAATATGCACATATATAAATATAAAGTGCAAACAATGATCATGTGATTCTTATTTCAAAATAAAAATATTCATACAAAAGAGCTAGACTTTCAGTATACATCCCAACAATTCAATATTTTACTTCCTAGAAACTTCTAATATCGGAATATCATCCTCTCCAATTACTTTTTCATTTGCATTTTATTTAAAGGTTATTCTACTTTTGAAGTTTTAATTTTATGATAATAATTTAAATTTTTATACTTTTTTGATATATTTAAATTATCCAAGTTGATTATCTAAAATTTTATTAAAAAAATTGATTAAAATATATCTTTCATCGTTCTTTTATTTCCTCATCATTCAATAGTATCATATTATATTTATCTTTAATGTATCTTATTTGGATAAGATTTACCTTCCTCTCTTTTATTTTAACTATTTTATAAATATCTTTTTCTCCTCTTTTATATTCAACTAAATTAATTGACCATGAAAATATAAGAAAAAAACAATCTATAAACTTTTGAATCTAAAAGCAATACGTGACAATGAATCATAAAACTCTCCATGAGTAGTTCTAGATTTACCATTGGTGGTCTCTATATTTGGTACTGTATTTATTTTCATCATCCAATTATCAATTCTTGGACGATTGAGTTTCAAAAAATAGTGTGAGATTTTCAAGAAGTGAAGGCATCAAGTAAGCTTGACTTTTGTGAATGAATGGGATTGTAAGATAGAGAGAAGAGAAGCAGATTGATCTTGTTGACACATTAGACTCATTCCAAGACTCCATGTTCCCCAAAAACCCAAGTGGAAAAGTCAATGAATTTCTAATTTCTATTTGATTACATTTATTGAAAGTTCCATGACTTGTACTTCCTTTTTGCCAACATATGCAAGCCCCTTGTACGAAAATGGAAAAAGATTACTTTCCATCAATTTATGAATCAAGAATCCTTTCAACATTGGGAGATTTGATTGATAGAATTTCCCTCTTTAAATGCTCAATTAGTTTGAATTGGTCCCATCCATGTCTTTTGTTTGATGTATGCGGGGTAGCAGAGTGACGTTAAAAATCTTCTATGCATAAGATTAGAACAGAGGGGACAGAGAGAATCGAAGGAGAAGGAGGAATTCATAAGCAATAGAGGATTCACCTCTATATTTAAGCGAAACCAAAATAAGTTTTATTAATCAAAAACTAATCTATACATTACAAAAGCCTAAGTCCATCTTTAAATAGACTAAGGAAAAAGAAAATTTCTTAACAAGTAAGAAAGTTAAAAAATAAATAAACTTAAATAAAAATTTCTTAACAAGTAAGAAGGCTAAAAAAATAAGTAAATTTAAATAAAAAATTCTTAATGGAATAGAAATAAAAATAAAAAATTTTAAAACTAAAAATTTAAAATTAAATAGAAAATTCGAACCAAATAAAATTAATAATAAAATACTAAATAGTTGTGACAGTGTACCATGGTTGTGGTCTAGTCCATGGTTAGGCAGTGGTGGGAACCATGATCGTTGACTGATCCACGATCAGACCATGGTGAGAACCACGATTGTAGAGGGGAATATGGACAGGTTGTGGTTCCTACTGGAGGTCCCATGTCGAGCCATGGAATGATCCACTCCCATGGTGGTGATCACGGGTAGGTTATGGTAGCCTCTAGGAACTCTTGTATGCTCCATTCTAATCCAAAATGAAGGATATCCATATCAGGGGCCATGAAGGCATTGAAAATTTTATTTTGGGGCTCAATTTCTTCTCATCATGATTTAGAGAAGAACGAGATCACATCTTATGATAAGAGTCAATCAAATAGTTGGATGCGCTTGCATCAGTCACCAAGGGTTGAAAAGAACTTGACCTTGAGTTCGAACCAATGCTATCTCCCTTTTTGGCATAAAGAATCATGCTCTTTGGTGTATCCTCGATCTACTAGCTTCATCACATGTTGCCTAGACATAGAAAGGAATGGAGAGGAAGATAACAAAATAAGAGTGGGATTATCTTATTGGGATTCTAATTCAATCTTTGAACCTTCAACATAAGTGTTCTTCCAACTATCTAGATAATTTTGCCATCATGGTGCCAATGTGGATTCAATAATATGTAGCATGCGCCTATTGCTTCAACCTTAGGGAGGAGAAGATTCTTTTGAGCAGTCAGCATCTCGTGGTCATCTCTATAAAATACCTCATCATCATCGTAGAAGCTCATGTATTCTTCAACTACTAAGCCATCTTTATCATAGATGGTATTATCTCCTTTAATTGATATGCTCATATCTTCTTCAACCGGTATGTTGTCTTCATTGTACCCATCCTCGTACATGGCCTGCTAGAGCTCTATTATATTGTTGCAATAGGCCCTAGGTCAATGTTGACTAAACTTGAGTGGGACTCGAGTAGTGTTTGATGGCATGCTCGGAGGCTCGTCGGCTCCCATGTCCCCGGATTAAAATTTTCACTAATGAAAACTAATCCGGATGGGATGAGTTTCCTAAGCTCAACCAATTCGTCGTCGTGCTAACGACTTGAGCGATCGCTTGAACAAACTAGTTGTTCAAACAACAAAACTCTTCTAGTCGGTTAGCCACGGAAGAGACGACGGACGGATCGCCGATTTTTGTGTTTATTTTCGGGGTCCATGATTATACAAATACATATGGATGTAGACATGTATAACCAACACATACAAACATATTAATAAGAACATGCAAAGATCAATAATAAAACTTGTAAAACTTTTATACCTCTCGATCTTCTATCATATGTCCTAACCTCCTTGTAGACTTCGTGTGGGCGAAGATCCTCCACAAGTTGAAGCTTCCTAGATCTTCTTCAATCAAAAGAAAGAAGAACTCTCCTTCCCTTCTTGCTTGAGCCAACCACCAAGCCACAAAAGTTTGTTGCCGCCGGCCCCAAGAAAAGAGAGAACAAGATGGCCAACCAAGGAACCAAACAAGGGAACAATCCCTAGCTCCTAGTGCCGCCGGCCAAGAGGAAAAGGATGAGAGAAAGACCGGCCAAAGGGGAGAAATAGAAGACCCTACAACCCCTTTGTGCCGCCGGCCCTAGAGAGAGTGAAGAGGAGACCAAGCTTAGGAAGAAAGCTTAGGGTTTCTTATATCTTTATGCTGCCAAACACAAGGGGATAGAGCCGGCCAAGCAAAGACACCTAAACCCTAATTCTTGATCCTCATCGTGCCGCCCCCTTAGCCTCCCTTTTTTAGAACTTAGGAGAAAGTTGGTTATTGATGAGGTGGCCAAAAAATTAGGAACTAATTCCTAATTATTCTTGCCGCCCAAGGTAGCAAGGAATTAGTAAAAAAAATTTTCTACCTCCTCTAATCTTGCCGCCCAAGGTGGCATAGAAAATATATTTTTTTTTTTTACCAATTCTAATCTTGAAATTTTTTTTAACTAATTCAAATCTTGCCGCCTAAGGTGGCATAGAATTAGGAAATAAAATTTTTTTATCAATCTTTAAACTTGTCGCCCACCTCATCCAACCTCTCCTCTCCCTTTCCTTTCCTTTCCCTCCCCTTTCCTTTCCTTCTATTCTTATATCTAGGCTTCATGAGGATTATATTAGGCTACGATAGGGACCATGAGGAGGAGTTGGATCTTGGCCACCCGATGGATCGGAACCACACAAACTTGATCCATCAATGATGTTCCATTCCACTAGAGGATCATCATTAAATTACCTCACCAACCCCCATAAATTAATATGGGCTCCATACATTATTTGTACATCCATCTCCCCGTGTTTAAGATATCGAATGTCCGTCAATTAATTGATTTACTGACCATCAATCAATTAACATCTAACTCCTCGAGTAGTACCACTCAACCTTATCATCATGTTGACTAAGTCAACCTGCAAGGTTTACATGATGAACCTTATGAGTTCCTCAAGGGGACATCATCAACCTAATATATAGGACACGGTTTCCTCCTATAATTAACGACACACCATGTAAATAATATCATTTCCCAACTTACCGGGCATATTGATTTAATCCATTTAAATCTCACCCTTTGGTAAATCAAAGAAATAAATACTAAGTACATGTGTCCGTTATTATATCGGGATTAAGAGCATGTACAACATAATATCTGAGGTCCGATTCAATTATGTAGTCAGCAATAAATTGAATCACCTCTATGTCGGTCCTGCTCAATACACCTAAGTGTACTAGTGTAACTCTATGTTCAAGACAAACCAATACCAAGCTACACTACAACCATGCCAATGGTTTGTCCAAAACCATCTTGGTTGTGATCCTCTACTTATATTCTACAAGGGACTAATAACATGATCTTCTGTGCCACACCAAGCACCATGTTATCTACAATGTAAAGTATTAGACAATATGCACACATATAATAAATATAAAGTGCAAACAATGATCATGTGATTCTTATTTCAAAATGTTCATACAAAAGAGCTAGGCTTTCAGTATACATCCCAACAGTGTTTTGATGTTTGACAATGGGTTTGACCATTGTTTAACTATATAGTTTGATCATATGTTGACCTTATGACTAGTGGATGATTGAGATATCCAAAGTCATATGGGAGAGATTGTTGGAGCAATCAACCTCAGAAGTCCAAGTTTGGATAGGAAAGTTCAAATATGAATATTTGGCAAGGGAAGTCTAAAGGTAAAGTCTTGACAGCATAAGTCCAAGTGTGTAGTCTGTAGGAACCGATGTGGTCACGCTAGAGGGGGGAGGTGAATAACGGTTCGTCAATTTCGTCATTCATTCGTGTGCTCATCTACAACGATGTTAGTGTATGTAGTGAAATATATGATAATAGAAATAAATACACAACAAATACAAAATCACACGCAAACAAAATGATATAATGTGGTTTAGAACCTAGGATTTCTACTCTATGGGCGAGCTCTAATGATGCGCACTACCACTAATAAACTCCTTTGCGGTGACACACTAAAGGTAGAGAAACCTTTTACAATAATCTTACAATAATAAGAATGAAATAAAAACAAATACGAAGGAAATACAACAACAATGTAAATAACACTTTACAAGAACTTGAATGCTTTGTTTGCTTGATGGTTGATTTGAAAGGCTCTTGAAGATCTGGAATGCAATAATAATTCCTCCCCAAAATTGCCCCAAAAATGCTTCCGAAATCCTTCCTGTCAAACTCCTTTAATGCTTCCGCATGACCAGGATTTTTTCCTTGTAGTCGACTGCCAAAAGTGTCATTGCCTCACAATAGACTTAATCCACATTGGCATTCCGACTAATGGATACCATAACAGTCAACTGCCAACCCAGTAGTCGGCTTGCCAGTTGACTATGGGACATTCTGTGCCCGTGTCCACAAACACCATTCGACTGTCATTCATGACAATTGATTGTCCAAGGTCAGTCGATTGCCCACAATTGGTAGTCGACTGCCAGAGAACAACCCACTTCTATCAGCCTCACACCTCTCGAATTCCTCAGTCCGTGACTCTTCAACCTTGTGCTAGCCTTCAAGTGTCTCTATCAGCTATGTCATGCTAACTGGGTTCCTTGCCAAGGTACATTTAGACTTATTCCGCCAAGACTCCATGCTTGAATTTTACGCTGCCAAACATAGGACTTATGATTTCAAGAATACATGCTTGGGCTTTACGCCGCCAATATCACACCCTTGGACTTCCCAATTGCCAAGCATTCATACTTGGACTTTCACCACCAAAGTTCACTTAGACTTTATGCTGCCAAGACTACACACTTGGGCTTATGCTGCCAAGACTATATTTTTGGACTTCCCATGCCAAGTACCCTTGACTTGGACTTTACCATTGCCAAGACCCATGCTTGGATTTCTCAATTGTCAAGTACCCATGACTTGGACTTTTCATTACCATTACCTATGACTTGGACTTTACTTGCCAAGTACATATGACTTGGACTTCTCAAATGTCAAGACCATTCTTGGATTTCCTATGACAATCACATTGTCAATCATTTTGTCAAACATCAAAATATTACTCTAGTCCCGCTCAAATTTGGTCAATCGTGACATAGGTCGATTGCACCAACAATCTCCCCATTTTTGATGTTTAACAACACCTTTAAGTTAGGCTAACCAATAAGCCCAAACTTAACTCTTCAAATGCCAAAGCATAGTGAAGGTTTACCTAACTTAAACCTTACTTCTCCCCCTTTGAGATACATAAAAAATACTACCACGAATATCAATGTCTCATATACCAATAAGATCTTACATTCTTCCCCTTGATCTAAAAACATCTAGGATGCCTTCACTCTTCATAGTGATAAGTCTCATATCATTAAATGAGAGGCAATCCTCACTTCTCTAATATTCCCCCTTTGGTGAGCACAATGAGGGTTTCCTGACACAAACCCTTCATTTCTCCCTCTTTGAGGAAAAAACCATCCATCATCCCATGATGAATAACCTCCTCCTAAAGGATTTCTCCCCCTTGACCATTGCACCAATAATATCTTTGGAGAGTTCCTAAGCCAATAGGAAACTTAAACCATCGATAATAAGGGTAAAAGTTCAAACTTGAACTTTAACCTTCCTTAGAATTTTATACTCAACCCAAAAAACCCGTCCTAGTATTTTTCAATGATATTTCACCCTTTCCAAAGCATATCCTAGGGTTAGAAGACTTTAGGGTAGACCAACATTGCTGATAATTGGCTTGACAAATCTTGTTCGTCCCATATCAGACACCGCAGTCGATTGAAATCAGAAATCGATCGACCACACTACCACAAGTCGACTGCCCATATCGACAGTCGATTGATTTTTGTATGTTCTGAAATCAATTGAATTTTAGTGAAATTCAAAAATGCATAAGTAATTCTAGAAAATTTTAAAAAATCATGAAACTTTTTGAGCATATTACTTATGCTAAATACAATGGGTGAAAAATAATTTTATATAAAAATACCCATTAAATTGTGAGCTTGATACAAATTTTAAAACCATTGATAACTTCAATGTTTTAAGTCTACTTTGTATCAACTTCATCAATGATGATAACTATCAAAAGATAGACTTCACCAAGATTTTTCAAAAATAATTTTAAAATATCTTTCAAACCTTATTTTGAACCATGGCTTATGGGGTAGATATACATGACTTGTACATTATCTTTCCTCATGATTCATTAATGTCATGTTATGAGTTTGAGTTCATCTAGATGCAAGAACTATGTGTAAAATACCGGATATATATATATATATATATTCCTCGTTAATTGATAATCCATATTGTGTAATTTTTCAGAAATTTTTAGAAATTTTTCTGGATTTAAACGGAAGTGTTATGGACATTTGATGGGGATAAATAGGTAGGCTTTTGTAAAGCCTATTTAGACTATCTGTTAGGAATTAATAGGTTCAATTAAAAACCTATTCATTTTCCTTCCGTTTTCCCTTATTTTCGGATCACGCCGAATTTTCCTCACCGCGACATTTCCCTTCTTTTTTTCCCCAATCGCGCGACCCCTATGTTTCCTCGCGCTGTCGACCGCTGAATCGCCCGACGACGCCTCCTCGGCGTCGCCTCCTCGTCTCCTCGCCATGCGCCCACGCCGTCATCACGAGCTCTCTCGATCGCCTGCCCAAGCGGTCGCCACACCGTCGCCGCTCCTTCCTCGACTGATCTGCCTCTACAAGCCGCACGTTGCGCGACCGTCGAATCGCTGCCGCCGTAGCGCCCTTCCGCGCGCCGCCCATGCTCGAGCTCGCTCCAAACTCCGTCGCCTGACTACTCATCACCACAGGATCTGGACGCTGCTGCAGCACCGTCGGTCGTGCTCCCTCTTCCTCTGCTGTCGCCACCACTTTGTCGGAGATCACCACCACGAGTTCTATTTTTGTCAGTGAGATTGGTCTCGCGATGTGCCCTCCTCCAGCTTCGAGTGATCGCTAGAATTTCTTCCTCTGTTTGGCTTGCTTGTGATACGAGCAGACCAGACATCGCCTCCGCCGCTTTCCTCCGCACATGGGTTGCCGTTGTCCTCTACTGTTCCAAGTCGAGTGTCGTTGGTTCTACCAGCGGGTTGCCCAGTTGCATTTGTTGCTGTGCTGATCACCAAGAGCTCCATCTCGCAATCACAAGCAAGCCTATTGGCACCCTTCGTTGATAGCCTCTGATATGGCATCGCCAACCTAGTTCGCTGTTGTTTCTCCTCACAGCAAGCTGTGACCAGATCGAAGATATCGTGTGCCGTAGCCATGGGTCGTTTTGTGCTGGACAGTAGTAAGTGTTGTGGATGGAGGTATGATAGTTGAGATTTGCTAATTGTTGGATTATATAGCTAATATGATTTTTGGTTGAATGGATTCTTCATCATTACCAAGTAAAGGAACTATTAGAATTGGGATGGGTTGTGCAAGGTAAGTCCAATCTGGATGTTTGTTATTGATTGTAGTAAGGTTGCGATCTGTGAATTGGACAGAATGGGAGGCAACTACGAGCTGGTGTCATGGATTTGAAACTAGGTAAGTTTCAAATTTGGACTTGGTTAATTATGCAATAGAAGAGTTATATATATATGATTAATTAATTGGGGTGAATCTATTATAACTGTCTAGATTTAATATGGGATTTGGTTAATCAATCAGGGATTAAGATTGAGTTGGATTCCTACAGTTGTTTATATTCGTGTTGGGTTATCTTCTGTGTTATGTACAGGATGCTGATTCGAGACACTCATGAACGCGAAGATCCTTGATACGAGCTTCTCAACAAGTGGGTAATTTTCCTACTTGGTCAGGGTAAATATATTGCATTCAGATTTAGTCATAGATATGAGCATGTTAGGTGTTCATATTACCTTGACCCTGCTCTTATTATCGTATGCTTGAACTTATCGTTGGATTTATTTATGCTCAATTGTTGATATCACATATACCCTATCATGATTTAGGATTTATAGATGTGATGTAAATTGGCTTAGATAATTAGTAGGGTGTAAATGTTAGTACGAGGGATGACCCAATTTATAAATTGGAAAAAGGTCATCTATGGGTAGGTAATGCCCTAAATGTAGGATCTATTTCTAATACCCGTATGTTTCATATTATTACCAACCACGAGTTGTGTAATGGTTAAGTGAAGGGTGATTAGAGTGTCGCTGCGGACCGGTGGTCCCAGCTTGATATGATTAGTCGAGTACGACTCTCTATCGGATAGAGAGTGCGTCGATCAGTAGAGTATGACTCTCTATTGGAGAGAGAGTTATGATCAGTCGAGTACGACTCTCTATTGGAGAGAGAGTTATGATCAGTCGAGTACGACTCTCTATTGGAGAGAGAGTTATAATCAGTCGAGTACGACTCTCTACAGGATAGAGAGTGTGTCGATCAGTTGAGTATGACTCTCTATTGGATAGAGAGTTATGATATGTTGAGTATGACTCTCTACAGGATAGAGAGTCCGTCGATCTGTTGAGTACAACTCTCTACAGGATAGAGAGTATTGATTAGATGGGTATGACTCTTTGTTGAACAGAGAGTCTGTGGTAGATGGTTGTACGTGTGACAGCATACACATGTCATTTGCATGCATTCTGACGACATAATCTCCCTTGGGGTTGAGAGAGTCGTCAGTCATCTTGCCTCCCAGAGCACTCCCTGAGGATTAACTAGTGTGAGGGCAGAGCATTTGTTGTGCCGCACTCTACCACTATAGACGGTGGTAGTTAGAGTTGCGTGCAGTTGTCCTGGGTGCGTGGTACTCGACCACTCATTGGTAGTGTTAGTCGGAGTGGCCAGCAGCAGGGAACCCCGTTGTGTAGCGAGCTCTTTACGCTCATATGTTACTTGATCATACTGCCCACTCAGCCACTCTATAGCAGTGGTTGGTGTGAGTTGGGACAGTTTTCATGTCGTGCCACCTAAGCCACACTGGGGTCGTGGTAGCGAGTAGAGGTGAGCAGACATGATCATGCATGCTGCATTGCCATATCTTATGATGCTTTGCATATTACCATATATATATACATATATGCATGTATATATATATATATGGATGGTTGAGATTAATATATATATAGATGCGGTCTATATATATAAGATTATTGTGATGTTGCATTTGATTGGACTATGATTGCTGCATTTGGGTGTACATCATATTCATGCATGTTTCTTGCATTTGTTATACGATTGTGTCGGATACTGGTATGGGTTGGACAGACCATTAGATACCTTGACCTATAGCTAGAGTATATTTTAAGTTGATCTACTCTTCCTGTTATATATATATATGTTGGATATATGTTCAGGTTGGATTAGAGTAGTGTAGCAGACTTCAGGTATGTCTGCATTTTTATGTTGTTTATTTGGTTAGACGGTATATGCTTGTATTTATATACTATGCTGATATACCTGTTGTACCTCTAGAGTATGTTGTTGAAAATACATGTGATATGGCATATATACTTGTTTTTCTATTACTTGCTGAGTTTTACTCACCACCCCCCACGGACCCTGGGTTTTTCTGTCGCCCAGGTAATAGGTAGAAGACTTTGTGACAACTTGGAGCACAGCTGGCTGACATCTCATCTCACCTCCGAGGCTCCCGTGTGTATTTGGGCTTTCCGTCCGTTGTGTATTGTATTTTGGAGCTTTCATGATGTACATGTTGTATATTCGGATTTTTTTGTCGAAGTTTTGTATTGTTGTGATGTGTTAGTCATACCGGTATGCATGTGTAGGATTGTATTGTTGTTGTATCATTTCCGCTGTGTGTAGTTGTTGTTTTGATATATATATACTATTGTGGTTTGGTATATTTTTATATATTGTTGTCATTGTGGGCCTACGGGCCTTGTATTAACCCAAAATGTTGCCACGTACAGGGGAGATGTCGTCCGTTTGATTTTCGGCTCGGCATGCTCTCGGGGCGTGACAACTTTAGTGGTATCAGAGCCCAAGGTTCTGCGATGCCATACAATGATGTTTTTGAGTCGAGTCTTGGATTCTCGGGAGTCAATTTATTCGGTTTTGGTTTTCTGAGATGAGATGGACAGCGGCCTGAGCTCCAAGCAGCACGAGGTAAGAATTCCTGAAAAACTTATGGTTTAGTAGATATTTATCTAAACTTGAATAGTAGGTGTATACAATAGAGTTATGACACATGTGCAGACTTGTAGTAGGGGTCGTCCACCGAGGCGACCAACCGGAGTGACCTTTAGGGTTTATACTCCCGGTTTTAGTTGACTATGCTTTTAATGTTAATAACAGGGAATAACCTATAGTGCGTTGGTTATTATTCGTAACTGTGGTATGAGTTGACCACGGGAATGACCTGTTGAGTCTGTGAGTCTTGAACCTGTGTCGAGGAGGTGATTTACCTCTGAGAGCCGACTGATATCGAGTCGAAAAACAGGGGCCAAGTCGTCACATTTATTATGGAAATCAGAGACTACAGTCTTAGAGATTTCCACTAACTATGCTAGTCAGATCATTACCTGTGGGTAATGAACAGACTTGTAGACTATTGTGATGCAGATAGTGGAAGGCTAGGTTACGGTGTTTCATAGGGATTTTATCCCTGAGTTGTTCATACTGAGATGTATAACTTTGAGAGTACTTTTGAGTACTTGACTCATGTTATACCGAGAAAGAAGAGTTGTTTGCATACCATTATCGGGATCAAGCCGGTATTTGGTGATAAATGCAGAAAAATAATCTTGGGAAAATAATATATCACTTGATCATTGTTTAGTGATGTTGTAGGAGAGTATTTCCTCGTGTCACTTTTAGTGACACATTGTAAGGAATTCTTGAGCTTCAAGAAAGGGTGATCGATTAGTAATGGTGTACTGTGCAGAGTCATGAGACTTACGGAGGTTATGACCACCTAATAGCTCAAGAAGATGAAGGAATGATTTAAGCCACCCAGAGTTATTGGCTTATAGTTGGATTAGGATGTCGGGATCTTCTACCAGATCCTGCCAGAAGACGTTGGATTGAGACAGGAGTTTAAAAATGACTTCGTACAAGAGTTTAAGAGTGGGAGACCGGTAAGCAAATATTGCAGGTCAACTTAATAGAGTCAGAAGTCTCCGATTGTTGGATAAAGGAGCAAGATCGAAGTCATAGACTTTGAGCTATTTTCCGATTATAGAAGACCAACTGTAGATCATCAGGATGTTCTCGTGGATATCAGCACAATTAGAACAAAGACTTCGAGGGGATTGTGTGCATGCAGTGCGGAGCACGAAGACACACGAAGTCAGATTATCCATTGGATCAGTTCAGCTGTTGCTATTGTGAGCAACCAGTACAGTGGAGGAGGTGTACTTTGAAGACTCAGTTGAAGACTATCGATGGTATTCCGGGAGGAAGATGCATCATCTCGACAGCAAAGATCAGCACAGAAGATGTGGGTTACCTTATCAGCATCAACCTACTACCTCAGGAGTGGTTAGAGTTCCTTGATACTCCCCTTCAGTAGAGATCAGCACAGAAGCAGCATCAGCAGAAGACATTGTAGAAGACTCAGCAGACAACAACAAACAGTTACCTCCAGATGTGTTTTGCTTAGTACAGAAGAGAGAGTATATGACGAAGGTCGTATCTATTCGGTATTTTACAGTTGCAGCTTGTAGGATTAAGTGATGGGATCGGATGATCTAGGAAAAATCCTAGGATCATTCATCGCAGAAATGCGACCGCTTTGTCGCGGACTGTTGGATCTAATCTTATTCTCTTCGGAGAAAGGCCGAGACCTGCATGGAGCCTTTGGGATCGGATTGACAGATATTTCATCGTTCAGGGTATTACTCTAGTTTTACCCTCTGGGTTAATATATTGGAAGATACTTGTAGTTTACAGGTATCTTTGTCTAGAACATTCTCAGCTGAATTAGAAGGGTCCTTTACATCGACTTGTGGGTCGGTGGTATCTCTACCGTCAGGTGAGATGAGGATCAATGATTAAGAAGTCAAGGGATGCCCTTAGACTCTGATAGACATACTTTTACTGTGGACATATCCTTACGAATGGTCAAATTGTTGGAAGTATGATACGATATGCTCTTGGATGTGCGTATAATCTGAGAGTATTCGGATGTAGTTTCGGATGAACTCCTAGTCTTGCCGTTGCTTAGGCAAGTGGAGTAGGCGTTCGAAATGATTGCGAAAATAGTCCGGTATCGAAGATAACATAACGAGTGATATTTTTGTTGGTATCAGTGTTGTTAAACACTATAAAAGAATCGGAATAACGTGAGTTGCGATCATAGAAGATGTTGGAGGGGATATTTATCTATCCCAGTATTTCTCTTTGTGAAGATCCAGAACTCTTTGTCGAAAGAGAGATGGACATTTGAGATTGTGCATCGATGGTCGATGATGGAAGGCGATGATTGTTGAAAGTAAATATCCTACGTTGAGGATAAATGAGCTGTTTAGATCAGCAAAGGACACCTGTGTATACTCTAAGGTTGGTTTACGATTGGAGTATTGATATTGTAGTGACATGGTGTCATATAATTATCATTGTTGTCGTGATGATTGATATATCATCAGCCTAGAGTAAAGGGGATGCAGGTGTGTAGAGACGACAATTTCATACTTGGTATGAATTGTATGAATTTTGATTAAGTTGCTAGACTAATTAACAATTTAGTCGTCACTGGATTTGAGAATCGTGTATCCTGAACACGATTGGATCCTTTTGTAGTTGTTGGAGTTGCATAACTTGACCACTATTGATTGTGGTAGTTGGAGTTGCGCACTCGACCACCGTCGATGGTGATTTTCCTTGTATGTTTTAGTTAGTACTGTTGATGTGGATAGAATGTCTTAGCATTACTATACCACGGACTTGTTTGACAAAGGTGATAATGGAAATCATTTAGTGGAAGCTGGTGAAACCAGTTTACAGGACCTAGATGGCGGTTAACTTTTACGCAAGTATTAGTTAATCCTTCCGGAGTGGATAAAAAGAAGGTTGTACGTGGATGCATCGTTTCAGGGATTGGAACGATTTCGATGCAGTTGAATGAGGCATATCTTATGCCTATGTCAGATAAGAAACTACGAGGTAGTCTGTCATATACATAACGTGACTTTAGTAGTTATTATCTAGATTTGTAGTTGTATGGAGCAGAAGTGCTCATTGAATTCAACTAGCTACTCGGTAGCTACTATAGAGTTGCTAGAACACGAACAGTTGCAACGAGTGAGGTTCATCGCTATAGTCTCCCATGCACTTACAGAGTGTGTGTGGTGGAGCGAATTTTGAATGGTTGATGGACTTCTCTTTTGAGAAGATAATTCTCCGTCTATGATAAGGATAGTTTGTTCCGGACACGCGACCAATCATGGAAGAGTCGTTACAGAAAGCACATCATTCGAGATGGGCTATATACCTTTGAGGTACTCAGATGTACCGAGATTTGAGATGTTTATACTGGTGGAATGGTATAAAGAGGGTTATAGCAGATGTTGTTGCTCGATGTTTAGTATGCCAGTAGGTGAAGGCTGAACATCAAAAAAAAAAAACTCGATGGATTGCTCTAGAAAATTCTGATTTTGGAATGGAAGTGGGAGCATATCATAATTGATTGCGTTATGGGATTGCCTAGGACCCGTAAAGGACATGATGCGATTTGGGTGATAGTGGATCAACTACCCAAATCAGCTCACTTTCTGCCTATTCGTGGAATGGACTTGTAGGATCGTCTGACAGAGTTGTACTGCTGAGAAATTATCAGATTGTGTGGGGTACTTTTAAGTACCATATCATATAGAGATTCGCGATTTACCTCGCGATTTCGACAGAGTCTGCACCAGACTATGGGCACAGAGCTTCGGCTTAGTGCAACGTTTCATCCGCGGACTGATGGACTGTTTGAGCATGACATTCAGACTTTGGAGGATCTATTAAGATCTTGGGTCATGAATTATGAGAGTAGTTGGGAGGATCACCTTCCTTAGGTAGAATTTAACTATGAGGACAGTTATCACTCCTCCATTCAGATGAATCCTTCTGAGACCCTATACGTTAGACTCTAAAAATCTCCCGTGTTGTGGGAGGAAGTCGGGGAAATGACAGCTTTTGGGGGGCTACAGAGTATCCAACATGATGCAGAGTTAGTGCGCGTCATGGGATGATAGTTATAAGAGACATAGGGTCGACAGAAGAGTTATGCAGACCGGAGGCGAAGGCCTTTAGAAATTCTCAGTTGGCCTTTAGAAATTCTCAGTTGGGGAATAAGTATTTCTGCGTGTTTCACCTTCGAAAGGGGTGAAACAATTTGGGTCGCAAGGAGCGACAGTAGCGAAACAAGACCATCCGACTCGTAAAGATTGGATGACAGTATCCGACTGATGAGGAGGCTACATGGGAGCTGGAAGATACTATCCGAGCTTGATATCCTCATTTGTTCACTTGAGGCATGTAGTAGTTCAAGAAATCTCTTGAGTTGGTTCTCATATATTAGTACGAAATTTGGGGACCAAATTTTTATAAGGGGGGGGAGAATATAAAATACCGGAAAATATATACATATATATATACTCGTTAATTGATAAGCCATATTGTGGAATTTTTCAGGAATTTTTAGAAATGTTTCTGGATTTAAACGAAAGGGTTATGGACATTTGATGGGGATAAACAGGTAGGCTTTTGTAAAGCCTATTTAGACTATCTGTTAGGAATTAATAGGTTTAATTAAAAACCTATTCATTTTCCTTCCGTTTTCCCTTATTTCCGGATCACGCCGAATTTTCCTCACCGTGACATTTCCCTTCTTTTTTTTCCCCCAATCGCGCAACCACTCTGTTTCCTCGCGCTGTCGATCGCTGAATCGCCCGACGATGCCTCCTCGCCGTCGTCGTCTCCCTCGCGCATCGGCCACGCCGCTATCGTCGCGAGCTCCTCTAGATCGTCGATGCCCACAAGCCAGTCGCCACGCCGTCGCCGCTCCTTCCTCGACTGATCTGTCTCTACAAGCCGCACGTTTCACGACCGCCGAACCGCCACCGCCGTAGCGCCCTTCCGCGCGCCGCCCATGCTCGAGCTCACTCCAAACTCCGTGGTCTGACCACTCATCGCCGCCGGATCTGGACGCTGCTCCGACACCGTCGATCGTGCTCCCTCTTCCTCTGCTGTCGCCACTGCTTCGTCGAAGATCACCACCACAAATTCTATTTTTGTCAGTGAAATTGGTCTCGCGATGTGCCCTCCTCCAGCTTCGAGTGATCGCCAGAATTTCTTCCTCTGTTTGGCTTGCTTGTGATACGAGCCAACCAGACATCGCCTCCGTCGCTTTCCTCGGCACATGGGTTGTCGCTGTCCTCTACTGTTCCAAGTCGAGTGTCGTCAGTTCTACCAGCGGGTTGCCCAGCTGCATTTGTTGTTGTGCTGATCGCCAAGAGCTCCATCTCGCAATCACAAGCAAGCCTATTGGCACCCTTCGTTGATAGCCTCTGATATGGCATCCCCAACCTAGTTCGCTGTTGTTTCTCCTCACAGCAAGCTGTGACCAGATCGAAGATGTCATGTGCCGTAGCCATTGGTCATTTTGTGCTGGATAGTAGTAAGTGTTGTGGATGGAGGTATGATAGTTGAGATTTGCTAATTGTTGGATTATATAGCTAATATGATTTTTGGTTGAATGGATTCTTGATCATTACCAGGTAAAGGAACTATTAGAATTGGGATGGGCTGTGCAAGGTAAGTCCAATCTGGATGTTTGTTATTGATTGTAGTAAGGTTGCGATCTGTGAATTGGACAGAATGGGAGGCAACTACGAGCTGGTGTCATGGATTTGAAACTAGGTAAGTTTCAAATTTGGACTTGGTTAATTATGCAATAGAAGAGTTATATATATGTGATTAATTAATTGGGGTGAATCTATTATAACTGTCTAGATTTAATATGGGATTTGGTTACTCAATCAGGGATTAAGATTGAGTTGGATTCCTACAGTTGTTTATATTCGTGTTGGGTTACCTTCTGTGTTATGTACAGGATGCTGATTCGAGACACTCATGAACGCGAAGATCCTTGATACGAGCTTCTCAACAGGTGGGTAATTTTCCTACCTGGTCCGGGTAGATGTATTGCATTCAGATTTAGTCATAGATATGAGCATATTAGGTGTTCATATTACCTTGACCCTGCTCTTATTATCGTATGCTTGAACTTATCGTTGGATTTATTTATGCTCAATTGTTGATATCACATATACCCTATCATGATTTAGGAGTTATAGATGTGATGTAAATTGGCGTAGATGATTAGTAGGGTATAAATGTTAGTACGAGGGATGACCCAATTTATAAATTGGAAAAAGGTCATCTATGGGTAGGTAATGCCCTAAATGTAGGATCTATTTCCAATACCCGTATGTTTCATACTATTACCAACCACGAGTTGTGTAATGGTTAAGTGAAGGGTGATTAGAGTGTCGCTGCGGAACAGGGTCCCAGCTTGATATGATTAGTCGAGTATGACTCTCTATCGGATAGAGAGTGCGTCAATCAGTGGAGTATGACTCTCTATTGGAGAGAGAGTTATGATCAGTCGAGTACGACTCTCTATTGGAGAGAGAGTTATGATCAGTCGAGTATGACTCTCTATTGGAGAGAGAGTTATAATCAGTCGAGTACGACTCTCTACAGGATAGAGAGTGTGTCGATCAGTTGAGTATGACTCTCTATTGGATAGAGAGTTATGATCAGTTGAGTACGACTCTCTACAGGATAGAGAGTCCGTCGATCTGTTGAGTACAACTCTCTACAGGATAAAGAGTATTGATTAGATGGGTATGACTCTTTCTTTGAGCAGAGTCTGTGGTAGATGGTTGTACGTGTGACAGCATACACATGTCATTTGCATGCATTCTGACGACATAGTCTCCCTTGGGGTTGAGAGAGTCGTCAGTCATCTTGCCTCCCAGAGCACTCCCTGAGGAGTAACTGGTGTGAGGGCAGAGCATTTGTTGTGCCGCACTCTACCACTATAGACGGTGGTAGTTGGAGTTGCGTGCAGTTGTCCTGGGTGCGTGGTACTCGACCACTCATTGTTAGTGTTAGTCGGAGTGGCCAGCAGCAGGGACCCCCATTGTGTAGCGAGCTCTTTACGCTCATATGCTACTTGATCATTCTGCCCACTCGGCCACTCTATAGCAGTGGTTGGTGTGAGTTGGGACAGTTGTCATGTCGTGCCACCTAGGCCACACTGGGGTCGTGGTAGCGAGTAGGGGTGAGCAGGCATGACCATGCATGCTGCATTGCCGTATCTTATGGCGCTTTGCATATTACCATATATATATACATATATGCATGTATATATATATATGGATGGTTGAGATTAATATATATATAGATGCGGTCTATATATATATGATTATTGTGATGTTGCATTTCATTGGACTATGATTGCTGCATTTGGGTGTACATCATATTCATGCATGTTTCTTGCATTTGTTATATGATTGTGTCGGATACTGGTATGGGTTGGACAGACCATTAGATACCTTGACCTGTAGCTAGAGTATATTTTGAGTTGATCTACTCTTCCTGTTATATATATATATATATATATATATATATATATATATATGTTGGATATATGTTCAGGTTGGATCAGAGTAGCGTAGCAGACTTCAGGTATGTCTGCATTTTTATATTGTTTTTTTGGTTAGACGGTATATGCTTGTATTTATATACTATGCTGATATACCTGTTGTACCTTTAGAGTATGTTGTTGAAAATACATGTGATATGACATATATACATATTTTTCTATTACCTGCTGAGTTTTACTCATTACCCCCCATGGACCCTGGGTTTTTCTGTCGCCCAGGTAACAGGTAGAAGACTTTGTGACAGCTTGGAGCACCGCTGGCTGACATCTCATCTCACCTCCGAGGCTCCCGTGTGTATTTGGGCTTTCCGTTCGTTGTGTATTGTATTTTGGAGCTTTCGTGATATACATGTTGTATATTCGGATTTTTTTGTCGATGTTTTGTATTGTTGTGATGTGTTAGTCATACCGGTATGCATGTGTAGGATTGTATTGTTGTTGTATCATTTCCGCTGTGTGTAGTTGTTGTTTTGATATATATATACTGTTGTGGTTTGGTATATTTTTATATATTGTTGTCATTGTGGGCCTACGAGCCTTGTATTAACCCGAAATATTGCCACGTACAGGGGAGATGCCGTCCGTTTAATTTTCGGCTCGACATGCTCTCGGGGCGTGACACTATGCACCGTGAACTTAACTCATTTTTCTAACATCTCACGTGTGTCTAGAGTGTATTAATACACATATAAGTCAATTTAATATTCTTATGAGATGTGGATTTTGTTCTTTCTAAACTAAGATCTCATACATTTTATCTAGGCAACTCTATTTGATTCTCTTATAATGAGACTTCAAATCATGTCATTGTCCTTAATTCAATTTTATTAATCTAAATGCATGAATGTGATCATGACATAAATTGATAGCATAAATAAAGTATAGTCAATAAACATGATGTCATGGAATAAAGACACAACTTTAACCTAAGCATAGGCATGACATATTAACCTAAATATTAATCATGACATTATAAATGATAAGATGAGCATGATGTAATGACATGACATTTGATAAATAAAGCATGAAAAATATATAAAATACAAAGGTATAGAATACCTAAGTTTTAAAGTAAATTTATCATTTTTTAGAATTATGCCCATTTTGCCATAATAACACACATTCCCAAGTGTGACAAAAACCCAAAATAACGTACTATGACTCTAAAATCTAATTGTGTCAATTGTGATAAATTTTTTAACCTTCTTAAATTCTATTAGCACAACTTTAAATCCTTTAGGATATAAATTCAATCTCATTTCCATGGAATCTCATAACCTTGAAAATGTCTTATGGTGTTAACTCCACTATGGTTAGGTTAACTACCCATCCATTTAGGGTTGACACACCCTAACCCATCTAACATGAGGGAATCACGCTCCTAAGAACTCAAAATCTATTTGACCTCCTTGGGTTAACTAGGTATTCACTAGGAATGACTTCCTTAGATACCCTTCTAATGACCCTTCTAGGCTTTGAAACCTTGGTCATTTGGGTCTTGTCAAGATCAACTCTAAGGGTAACTCCTCTTGTAACCTTGCTAGTGACTTTCCTAGACTTATTCGAAGCCTTAGACACTTGTCAAGATTAGCCTTAGGTATGATTTTCGTAATAACCTTGACAATCCTAGACCTAGTGTTGGTTCGATAGTCAAATGGAATATTATGGTAGGTAGACATGACTATCTTGGACTTAGGCTTGTGACTCAAACCTTTCTTGTCCTTAAGCAATGCTTGCCTCCTAGACCCTAAATTTTTCCCATTAGATTCCTTACTTGAATTTGTCATCTTATTAAGGGTATTCTCTAATTTCTCAAGCCTTGTCCTCAAGACTTTATTTTCTATTTCTAATTTTCTAATTTTTGATTTTTCATTAATTCCTTGGACATGGTTCTTCTTCCTAGGCATGTGTCTACCCTTTTTAGGGCTAATACTGAAATTGTTGTTCTCTACCTTTCTATCCGTAAGTAAGGTTGATCTAGGGTTAATGGTTCTAGACTTTTCTTTAAGATTATCGTGTTTAGCACCTAAACAAAAATATTTATTGTTATTAGCATGTTTTTTTTTTATAATGAACAATTGCAAGAGAATTAAAATTATTCCTAGCATACTTTTGATCTTCACATAAATAAGAAGCATTATTGAAATATACCTTTGGGTTTGTCTTAGCTCCCCCTACATATGATGTTCCTCCTTTGTCCTTGGTTGAATGGCTCCCCCTAGGACACTGACTTTGATAATGACCCTGTTGTTGACACTTGAAGCATACAATATGCTCCTTGCTCTTGTGGATCGGGACACCGACCTCCTTTTACTTGTCCTTAACTTTTGGTGTCGGTTGAGCCTTCTTGACTCTTTTTGGGAAATTGCTCTTATAGTGCCCTACTTCTCTACACTCAAAGTATATAATTTGATTTTTATTTTTAATTTGCATGCTTGAGTTACCTTCTTGGTTTGTAGGAGAATGGTGGTTTAGTTCTTCATTTCTTTTGGATGTGGAGGGTTCCTTTAATTATTTTTCTAGTGTTGAAGCTCTTTCCTCCCCCTCAATCCTTGAAGTGGAGGGTTCTTCAACCTCCTCTGCTAACCCAGATGTTGAACATCTCTCAACTTCCAAATCCTCAAACTCTTGAGATGATGATGAGATTTCTTCTTCTTCGAGATCCTTCTCTACTTGAGTCGGTGAAGAGTTCTCATTGAGTTTGGCTAGCTTACTCCATAAATCCTTGACATCTTGATATTTACCTATCCTACATAATAGGTCATTAGGAATTAAATCAACCAAGAATTTTATTAGCCTCTTATTTTTATTAAATTTTTTGAGTTGTTCCTTGGTCCATTTCTTCATCTTGAAGAATCCTCCCTTCGACCCTATTGGATATTTAAATCCTTCTATCAAGATGAACCAATCTTCGATGTTCATCACGAGGAAGGTTTCTATACTCTCCTTCCATTGACCAAAACCACCAATTCCATAAAATCCATAGGGCAATGGAGTGTTGATGTCATGACCTAGTCCAAGATTTGGAAACTCCAACCTACTCTTCAAGCTCTAGTGCTTTGCTCTCTTGGTGGTTAGTCCCGTAGAAGAGCTCCTAGCTCTTATACCAATTGTAGGGACTGATGTGGTTGCACTAGGGAGTGAATAGTGTTGGATCGATGCGGTTCGCTAGAGGGGGGGTGAATAGCGAAACAAAACTTTTACGAAATCGTTCTTTGAAAGTCGAATAGATAATTTGCAGCGGAAATAAAAACAATAAATAAAAGAGACAATTCTTTTTACTTGGTTCGTAGCCTTCGGCTACTACTCCAAGGCCCTAGTGGTCCTTGACCACGCACGGAGGGCAAAATACTAAACGAACTCCTCCTCATTGGAGGTAGGAGTTAATCGATACAAGAACAAAAACTTGAGGTAGAGGGACACTCCCCCTCTCCTCGTTATGATAGAAAAAGAGCTTCGAAAAAGTAAATGAACAACGAATATAAATCTAAAACCGACGTACAAAAAATAAAAGAAAATTAAACCTAGACGTCGGAGAAGAAGCACTTCGTTGTCGGAGAGTTGTAGCTATGCGGAGGCTCTTGGAAGCTTAGAATTGATGAGAAAACCCTAGGTTAGGACCTCCTTTTATAGCCTTTGAGCCCCTTTTCTAGAGGAACCCTAGCCAATCACAATTGAGCACCAATCTCCTTGAAATGGGGTGATAAGCCTTGACTCCTTGAATCTGATCATTGACCATCGATCGATGGCCATCATCAATCGATCGATGGCGATCACCGATTCGACCTCCCGATCGATTGACGACAGTCGAGTCCTCCAAGCTGGCAGTCGACTGATGCTTGCTGCAAGGCAAAGTTAGCTTAAAGAAAACATTATTTCAACGACCTTCGACCGTCCGATCTCGACCTAGACCATCGATGGGATGTCTTTGGTCGGATCTACGCTTAAGACCATCCCCGTAAGGAGGATACGACCTCACTTACGCTCGCACACACGAGCTTACCTCGATACTTACCATGTCGCTTTTGCTTCCGGCCTTCCACTCGATTCCTTCGGCTCCCTCCGAAGTCACTTGAGTGTCGCTCGACCACCACGGCTTCCTCCGGGTGTCGCTAGCCTTCAGCTCCAGCTTTAGCACTTTTCTGCACACTCGATTCAGCTCGTGAGATAACGATATATCCTTGACTTTGCGTCTTTTGTCATAATCAAAATATAGGTTCGACTTAGGTGCCCCTGCACCAACAAATAGCAGTTTGTCGATTTCGCCATTTGTTCGTGTGCTCATTTACAAAGATGTTAGTGTATGCAACAAAATATATAATAATAGAAACAAATACACAACAAATACAAAATCACATGCAAACACAACGATATAACGTGATTCAGAACCTAGGGTTCCTACTCCATGGGCGAGCTCTTGTAAGCTCTAGTGATGCTCACTACCACTAATAAACACCTTCATGGTGACACATCGGAGGTGGAGAAACCTCTTACAACAATCTTACAATAATAAGAATGAAATATAAGCAAATATAAAGGAAATACAATAACAATGTAAAGAACACTTTATAAGAATTTGAATGCTTTGCTTGCTTGATGGTTGCATTGAAAGGCTCTTGAAGATCTATAATGAAATAACAATTCCTCCCCAAAATTGCCCTAAAAACACTTTCAAAATCCTAGCCGTCGAGCTCCTTTTATGCCTCCAAGCGACCTAAATTTCTGCATAGCAATCGACTACCAAGAGGCACCAGTCGACTATCTACAGTGTCATTGTGTACCGTTGTGTGCCATTATTTTACAACGGACTTAATTCAAGTTGGCATTCCAACTAACGAATACTTTAGCAGTCGACTACCCTTATAAGCAGTCGGCTGTCAACCCAATAGTCAACTGGCCAGTTGACTACAAAATATTCTATGCTCATGTCCACAAACACTAGTCGACTGTCATTCATGGTACTCGACTTCCCAAGGCAGTCGACTGTCCAGAACTAGCAGGCACAACTCGAGCAGTCGAACCTCAGTCAACTACATGATCATTCTACTGCTCTGAGTTAACTCAACTTTCGAGTGTCAAACACTCAGCCAGTCGACTGTCCAATACCCCAGTCGACTGATAACCTCAACAATGAGGTTTAATTCCAAGTATGATTCCCTCGTACTTGATAAACACCCTTAGCCTAGACCTAAGCCTTTAACCCACTTCCATTGGCCTCACTTCTCTCGGATCTCTCGAGTCCATGACTTTTCATCCTTGGGCTAGCCTTCAAGTGCCTCCATCGGTTGTGTCATGCTAACCGGGGTCCTTGCCAAAGTAAATTTAGACTTATGCCACCAACACTCCATCCTTGGATTTTATGCTATCAAACATTGGGCTTATGTTGTCAAGACTACATGTTTAGACTTTACACCACCAATATCACACCCTTGGACTTCCCAATTGCCAAGCATCCATACTTGGACTTTCACTATCAAAGTTCACTTGGACTTTACACCGTCAAGATTACACATTTGGACTTATGCTGCCAAGACTATACCTTTGGACTTCCCATGCTAAGTACCAATGACTTGGACTTTACTTTTGCCAAGACCCATGCTTGGACTTCTCAATTACCAAGTACCCATGACTTGGACTTTCCATTACCAAATACCCATGACTTGGACTTTCCTTGCCAAGTACACATGACATGGACTTCTCAAATGCTAATGCAATTCTTGGACTTCCCATTACAATCACATTGTCAATCATTTTGTCAAACATCAAAATATTACTCAAGTCCCACTCAAGTCTGGATAATCATGACCTAGGCCGATTGCACCAACAATCTCTTCCTTTTTGATGTTTGACAACACCTTTAAGTTAGGCTAACCAATAAGTCCAAACTTAACTCTTCCAATGCCAAAGAAAAGTGAATGTTTACCTAACTTAAACCTCACTTCTCTCCCTTTGGCATACATCAAGAAGACTACTAATGATATCAATATCTCATATACCAATGAGGTCTTACATTCTCCCCCTTGGTCTAAAAACATTTAGGATGCCTTTACTCTTCATAGTGATAAGTTTCATATCATTAAATGAGAGGCAATTCTCACTTCTCCAATTTTCCCCCTTTGGTGATCACAATGAGGATTTCCTAACACAAACCCTTCATTTCTCCCCTTTTGAGGAAAAAATCATCCATCATCCCATGATGGATAACCTCCCCCTAAAGACTTTCTCCCCCTTGACCATTGCACCAATAATATCTTTGGAGAGTTCCTAAGGCAATAGGAACCTTAAACCATCGAGAATAAGGGTAAAAGTTCAAACTTGAACTTTAACCTCCCTTAAAATTCGATACTCAACCCAAAAAACCTCTCATAATCATTTTCAATGATATTTCACCATTCCCATGCTTTCAAAAGCATATCCTACGGTTAGGAGACTTTAGGGTAGACCAACATTGTTGATAAATGGCTAGACAAACCTTGTTCTACATACCCATATCAGACACCGCAGTTGACTGAAATAAAAAATTAGTTGACTGCACTACCACCAGTCGATTGTCCATATCAACAGTCGATTGTCCATATCAACAGTCGACTGATTTCTGTAAGTTCTAAAATCTGTTAAATTTCAGTGAAATTCATAAATGCATAAATAATTCTAAAAAATTCAAAAAATCATGAAACTTCATATGCATATTATTTATGCTAAATACAATGGATGAAAAATATTTTATATAAAAATACCCATTAAATTTTGATATTGATACAAATTTCAAAACCATTAATAACTTCAATATTTTAAGTCTACTTTGTTACAACTTCATCAATGGTGATAACTATCAAAAGATAGACTTCACCAAAGTTTTTCAAAATGATTTTGAAATGTTTTTCAAACCTTATTTTGAACTATGAATTATAGGCTAGATCTACATGACTTGTACATTAGCTTTTCTCATGATTCATTAATGCAATGATATGAGTTTGAGTTCATCTAGATGCAAGAACTATACATCTTGAACTTAACCCATTTTCTTAACATCTCACGTGTTTAGGGTGTATCGATATACACATATGTCAATTTAATGTTCTTGTGAGATGTGGATTTTATTTTTTTCTAAACTAAGGTCTCATGCATTTTATCTAGGCAACTCTATTTGATTCCCTTATAATTGGACTTCAAATCATACCATTGTCCCTAATTCAATTTTATTAACCTAAATGCATGAATATGATCATGGCATAAAATGATAGCATAAATAAAGCATAGCCAATAATCATGATATCATGGCATAAAGACAACTTTAACCTAAGTATTAATCATGACATTATAAAATGATAAGATGAGCATGATGTCATGACATGACATATGATAAACAAAGCATGACAAATATATAAAATACCAAGGTATAGAATACCTAAGTTTTAAAGCAAATGTACCATTTTTTAGAATTATGTCTATTTTGCCATAATAACACACATTCCCAAGTGTGTCAAAAATCCAAAATGACATACTATGACTCTAAAACCTAATTGTGACAATTGTGATCAATTTTTTTCAATCTTATTAAATTCTATTGGTACATCCTAAAATCTTTTAGGATATAAATTTAATCTCATTTCCAAAAAAATCCCATAACCTTAAAAATGTCCTAAGGTGTCAACTCCACTATGGTTAGGTTAACTACCCATCCATTTAGGATTGACCCACCCTAAGCCATCTAGCGTGAGGGAATCACACTCCTCGGAACCCAAAATATATTTGACCTCCTTGAGTTAACTAGGTATTCACTAGGGATGACTTCCTTAGATACCCTCCTAATGACCCTTCTAGGCTTTGAAGTCGTGGTCTTTTGGGTCTTGCCAAGGTCAACTCTAGGGGTAACTCCCCTTGTAACATTGCTAGTGAATTTCCTAGGCTTCTTCGAAGCCTTAGTCACTTGACACTTGTCAAGATTAGCCTTAGATATGATTTTCGTAGTAACCTTGACACTCCTAAACATAGTGTTGGTTTCATAGTCAAATGGAACACTATGGTAAATAGGCATGACTACCTTGGACTTAGGCTTGTGACTCAAGCCTTTCTTGTCCTTAAGCAATGCTTGTCTCCTAAATCCGAAATCTTGCCCATTAGATTCTTTACTTGAATTTGTCATCTTATTAAGGGTCTTCTTCAATTTCTCAAGTCTTGACCTCAAGACTTGATTTTTATTTCTAATTTCCCAATCTTTGATTTTTCATTAATTCCTTGGACATGGTTCTTCTTCCTAGGCATATGCCTACCTTTCTTAGGGTTAATGCGTAAATTATTGTTGTCTACCTTCCTTTTTTGGGGGAATGGTAAAAGTGTGTATAGATGAATGTGTATGTGTATAATCTTGATGTCTACAAAATGGTAGACATGAGTCTGGATCTTGAGGAATATCCTCTCGATCGATGGCTCACAACCCTCAAAACGACATCAATTACGGGCTTGCCATGCCAAAAACACCATACATGATATAGCTAAATCTCTCCTTTTCCTCACGCATCCTTTGCCTCGCAATTCCTTGCCAAACGCTCGGAAGAGTCGGCCAATGGTGAAAATCTACACTCAAATTTGGAGCCATTCCCGAACAAGGTCCCATAGGCGCCTTGTCCAAGTGCACCGGAAGAATAGATGCTCATTTGACTCCTCCGCCACCTTGCACAGGCAGCACGTCTTCTGCAGGTCATAAGGGACAGTGTCAACCGTCCGAAGCTTGCCCCTAGCCATGAGCCAAAACATAAACCGGTGCTTGGGCAGGATGTTCGATATCCACACTGCGATGCGCACCACACCGCTTATGCACACAGGATGAAGAAACCATATGCTGCAGCATCTCTCGCGTGCCTGCTAGCCCGCTGCGTGTGCCACATTCCAAGCAAAGAGGTTGCTGATGTTGCCCCCTGCTTGCTGCACAATCTGATCCTTAATCTGACCAAGTCGTTTCAACATAGGCGAATCTCCATGCTTAGGCACCCAATGCCAAATGTCTTGTTGCTGTAGGTATTTGTGATGAACCCATCGTACCCAAAGTGAATCCGTCTTGGCATGAATATTCCATAAGGTGCGACACAACAATGCCGAGTTCCATGCCCTCAAATCTCGAAGTCCATAGCCTCCCTCCTCCTTGAACAAGCAAAGGGAGCGCTAAGAAGCCACCGGATGCTTCATGGTCCACACGAAATCCCTACATATGTTGTATAACTTATCAATCACCCCATATGGGATCGGGAGAATAGATAGCCAATAACACTCAATGCCCTGTAGTACTGATCTCACAAGTTCCAATCGTCCGACATAGGATAGCGTATGCTTTGTCCACGTGCCTATCCGGTGACTAACTGCCTCCAGAAGCGGGGTGTAGTCAGCAATATGTAGCTTCTCCACAGCCAGTGGGATGCCTAAGTACCAGAAAGGAAATGATCCCTGCTGGAACCTTGTGATCTGTAGCAACTCTACCCATGTCCTCGGATCTACTCCTGCCATATACATGTTGGACTTTAGTGGATTGGCCCGAAACACAGCCATATCCCCAAAGTCACGAAGGCAATCCGATACAATCCTAAGTGACGTAGCATCCGCCCTAGTGAACATGAGCAGGTCATCCGCATATGCTAGGTGTGTCAGCTGCACCTCCTCGCACATGGGGTGGTAGTGAAATGAGGCCTACTGTGCCGGTACCCTCATAGATCTCGAGAAAACCTCCAGACATAACCCGAATAGCAATAGGGAGAGGGGGTCCCCCTGTCTCAGTCTCGGCTGTCCTCTGAAGAAGCCATGCATACCCCCATTGATGCTCACAGAATATGTAACCGTCGATATGCACTCTGAAATCCATGCACAGGACTGTCGGAGAAATCCATAACCAACAAAAACCGCACTAAGAAATCCCCAATCCACCGTATCAAATGCTTTTCGGAGGTCCACCTTGATCATGTAGCGGGGAGATATCCTCTTCTGTGCATACTTCCTGAGTAACTCCTGAGCCAAGTTGATGTTGTCCCCAATGCTCTACCCTGGGATGAACCCCGCTTGTGTCGGGTCTAGAAGTTTGTCCATCACCTTTGATAACCTTCCAGCAACGATATTTGCAATGACTTTGTAAAACACCGTGCAACATGATATCGGTCTATAGTCCGTGACCTCCGGTGCATGGTCTGCCTTCAGGACCAACACTATCATCGTGTGATTCCACTCCTTGAGTAGTTTGCTGGTCCTAAAAAATTCCTATACAACCACCACAAAATCTGCCTGAACCGTCTCCCAAGCTGTCCGATAGAAGGTCACATTGATTCCATCAGGTCTCGGTGCTTTATCCTTCCCAATACTGAACAACACATCATGGATGTCTTTAGCACTGACCGGCTGCACCAAATCTGTAGCCTGCGCATCATCTAGCCGGGCACCAGGAATTGTTGCACTATCCAAAGACATGACACCGCTCAGACGCCCAACAACACCTGATAGTAACGAACGAACTCTTCCACAACTTCATCCAGCCCTGAGGTTTGCTCCCCTGACCTTCTCGCTATGGTGATGATTGCATTGTGTTTGTTGTTGTGTTTCATTAGATCATGGAAGAACTTGGTAGGCCAGTCACTTCCTTTGATGTATGCCACCTTAGTCCGTTGTTGATAGAACATTTTTTCCGCTTCTACAAGGAGTGTAACCCGTCGACGAAGGTCAGCATAGGCACCATCCTCTACCCGCACTGTTGGGTTTCCGGCACCGCGGCGTGTGTGTGTTCGATCATGCTTCGTAAACATGAGCACAGCGGAAGCAATTAAAATTAATAAATCTATATTTATTACAACACACACAACACACGCATGCTATTACAACAAGTGTAGACATAACCGTAAATTAAAATTTGCAATAAAAGGAAATTAAACTACGTTATACCTTCCGTATGACGTGTGGCGGGAACGGCATCAACCGGAACGATCCTCGTAAGAATCGTCTCTATCCGTATCCACGCCGAGCTCCTCGGGATGACTTCGCTAAGTCATGAGCTTCGTCTTCGTACGGGTTACTAGCCTCGTGTTGAAGACAACGTGATCGAGAGATGATCACGATCCGAATCCAAATTCGGATCCTAAAACGAGTTCTCAAAACTCGCTTCTCCGGAGAGGTATTCGTCAACCGTTTGACGAATCCTTCGTCCTCCACCTCAGAGGATTACCGGAGATCAAATCCCCGGGAAGTTAGCCGCTGTCGGAGCACTAACCGTCGTCCAAACGACGCTCCGACGAGAGGAGGAGAAGCTGTCCAGAAAACTGGACAGCTTGGTGGAGGAGTAGGCGCCGGCCAAAACAAGGAGAGGAAAAACCCACCTTGATGCTGAACCTATAGGAGATCACCGGAGGGTCGCCGGAGGTTCACCGGCTGGAGCTTGGACGCCGGCAAGGGTCTTGGACGGCGGCACAAAGCTGGGTGGCGGCAGCTTGTAGTTGGGCGCCGAAATCACCAACAAGGGGTGGGCGGCAACTAGGTTGGGCGGCCAAAATAGATTAGGGTTTTGGATTAGGGTTTAAGCCCTATTTTATAGAGAACTAATTCTCTTAATGGTTAATGGATCATATCCATAAAGCCCGTTAACCCGCTCCATTAAGATAAGTTAAAATAAACCAAACCATGATGGTTTATTTTAAGTTAAAACGAACCGAACCAACCTTTGGTTCATTCGTTTAATATAAACCAAACCCTTTGGTTTATTCTCATCCATTGGATTAGAACCAAACCATTTTGGTCCATCCATTATGTCTTCATAAGACACGGCCCATCCACGCTTCCATTGCGACTGAAACAATTTCATGCTCGCTTTATGTTTGGTCCAACCAAACATAGTTTCCCTCGGTCTGAGAATCCCATTCTCAAGCTCGTTTTAAATCCTTTGGATTACACTCGTTGTGCGTGTGACCAAATAGGTTCTCGGTTTATGTTGGCCGTCTATAATTAACCATTAATTATAGAACGATCATGAGTGGCACGTAGTAGTACATCATGATCCCCAATTAACCGAAAAGATCAACGGTTGATCCAGAACTATTTCTGAAACCCTTCAGTAGCTCGAATGAATCATGCCCCATTCCCTTCACTCATCTTATACCCACTTGGTTCAGGACATGGTCTATTGTGTCAGTCCCCACTAGGCTGACTACGTCACACCTAGCCCAAGTATCATTTCCTCGTCCTACGGATTCTAGTTACTCCACATGTATCGATGAGTACCTTACTCTAAACATGTAATGCTTTGGCCAAAGACTTTAGTAACAATCCGACGAGAGGCCATGGGTATACATCTCCTCGCAAGGAGTGGTGAATCCTTTATAGGCTATTCAAACACCTTCGATCACTCGACTTATACCCAATCATCCCGGGTCCACATCTCCTTAGAGATGTTTGCTTAAGATGTCAAAGCATAAGTCTCCATGATCAAGATGACTTGAATACCGCAAGTCAAAGGAACATCGCACTTAAGCCATAGTAAGAACTTCATTGACATATCTATATATGCAGAGAACCATATGAAGTCTTACGGCTGGTCACTCCAATGAACTAGTTACCATAACTAGCATCCACGATTAACTCCGGACATCACTATGTCTCCAAAGGTGAGAATCACCGCTTGGATACACCAAGGAGTATACCTCGTGCTCTCAAGGTAATTGATGGTGTCGGATCCATCAATTCATCGACTAGGATAATTCCGATACATCACAATTACACATGTAGAGATACTCACTAGTTGTGATCCAATCACAAATTCTCTCATGCCGTGAATCGTATCGTGGACATTCAAGAAATGAGTTTAAGATCCAATCAAATACATAAAACATGTATACTCAAATAGTGAATCTTCATTTATCATATAAATGGTTCATACATAAGGCGATTGCCTTAGGACATCTCTCATATATTACTAACACGCACAACAACCCTGTCACCTGTAGCGCCCAGAATGCTCTGTTGTGCAACCTCCAGCTCTTCATTTGCCCGCTTTGCCTTCTCTGCAATGTGTTGGAATTGCTACCGGTCAAGAGCCCGCAGCTGCCCTTTGAGCCTGCCCATCTTCATCTTCAATATGAACTGTGCAAAACCCTCCACCAGTCCCCTCCATGCCTCTTCCACCGTTGTTTGATAATCGTTGTGTAGGGTCCACATGTTATAGAACTTGAACGGACTTTTGCCTCCACGTTCCCTAGTCGCAGTGGTGACGATTGCACAGGAATGATCCGACAAACATCCTAGCGGCGTGAACTCCACAAAGCTCTCATAATCTTGCATAAGCTGTTGGGACCTGTGCGCCCACTAGAGGGGGGTGAATAGCATTTTACCCGTACGATGATGGAATTTGATCGTGATCGCGTCTACAAATCGTGTTAGAGCAGCGGAATAATGATAATAAAAACAATAACACGAAACAAACACGAACACACGCACAACACGAAAATATAACGTGGTTCGGAACCGAAACGGTTCCTACTCCACGGATTGGGTTCGTACGAACCCTAGCGATGCCACAAACACCACTAAGCACAATAAACTCCTTCTCGACACAAGTCGGAGGTGGAGAAACCTCTTACAATAGATTACAAAAGTAATACACAAAAATACAAGCAAAATACAAGGAAATGTAAAGAACACTTTACAAACTAGGGTTTGAGCGCTTTGCTTGTTGGTTGCTTGGATGAGGTTGAAGGACCCTGAAATGCACCTGCAAATCGCCTTCAAATCGCCTCAAGTAAGCTTCCAAAGAACTGATTCTGAGCCTTCCACGAACAGCTGCTTTTATCCTCCATCGGGCTGGATTTCCACCTGGCAGTCGACTGCCATAAGTCACCAGTCGACTGCCAACACTGTAGCTATGAGACAACGACTCTATCCACGTTGGAAAAATTCCAACGGGACTCTTAGCGATCAGCGCAGAGCCGATCGGCTGGCTACGGAGCGTTTCTGCCAACCTAATCGCGGCGATCCAACCCTTGCGATGATCGCTCCAATGAGCGATCGCGAGCATTTGGCTCTAAGCGGCAAATAATCCGCCATAATGCCCGGTCGCCAACCTCAAAAATGAGATTTTAACCCAAGTATGGTGCCCCCATACTTGCTAGACCACCCTTAGCCTAGACCTAAGCCTTCTAGCCACCTCCATCAGCCTCACGCCTCTCGGATCCCTCCAAGTTATCCATGACTTGTTCATCCATCGCGCTAGCCTCCAGGTGCTTCCCTCAGCTATGTCATGCTAACGGTGTCTACACCGCCAAGGCACATTGGACTTACGCCACCAAGACTCCGCTTGGACTTTACGTCGTCAACCATTGGACTTATGCTGCCAAGACTTCACCCTTGGACTTTCCCTTGCCAACCCATGTTGGACTTTCCATGCCAAGACCCATGCTTGGACTTTTCCTTGTGCCAAGTACTCAAGACTTGGACTTTCCCAAATGCCAAGTGTCCCACTTGGACTTTCCATACCAAGTACCCATGACTTGGACTTTCCCTTAATGACATGGTCAACCCTAGTCAACCATCAAAGTCTCCCTCGAGTTTAGTCAATTATAACCTGGGTCGATTGCTCCAACAATCTCCCCAACATATTAACTGACATCAATGTCCAACATTAATGTCAAACCACTTTGTCAAACATCCTATGTCAAACATCAAAACATCACTCGAGTCAAACTCGAGTATGGTCAATCGTGACCTGGGCCGATTGCACCAACAATCTCTCCCTTTTTGATGTTTGACAAAACAAACCTTGAGTTATGCCCCTAACTCAAATTCCCTTACCAATTTTCCAAATTGGTAATTTAATCTTCTCCCCCTTTTTGACATACATCAAAAAGGTTATCCCTCCAAGGAGGTCAATGTCTCATGTCCCAATGAGATCTTACAATCTCCCCCTTGATCTAAAAATATCTAGGATGCCTACCATCTTCCTAGTGATAAGTCCCATATCACTCAAGAGAGGCAATCCTATTCACTCTCCCAATTTCCAAATTGGGTATAAAAAAAAACCCATCAATTTTCCCAAATTGATGATACTCTTCCAATAACTTCTCCTCTTCAAGGAGAAAAACACATCCATCATCCCAAGATGGATACCTCCCCCTTGACCATTGCACCAACAATGTCCTTGGGAAGTCCCTAAGCCAATAGGAACTCTAAGCCATTAAAATTAAGGTTAGAAATTCAACATTGAACTCTCCAACACCTTAAAATTGATACAAACCCTAAACACCTCTCCTAATCCATATCCAATGGATTTTCACCTTTCATCATGCTTCCCAAAGCATATCCTAGAGTTAGAAGTGGTTAGGGACCTTAACCGCAGCTGGAATCGAGTTAAACAACCTTGGTTACCTCGAAATCAGGCTATCAGTCGAGTGATTCAGAAATCAGTCGACTGACACGCCCATCACGATCGACGACACCCGTAAGGCTTGATCGATCAAAATCTTGATTTTCAGTTATCAGAAATGAGTTTTGGAAAATCATAACTAATTATACGTATATCGAAAAATCACGAAATTTGATACGTATAATACTTATGACCAATACAATGGGTGAAAAATGTTTGAAAAATATTTTACCCATAAAATAGCAAAATTGATACAAAATCCAAAAGTGACTAAAAACTTTAAAGTTTAAGCTCACTTTGTATCAATCTCATCAATGGTGATTGCTATCAAGAGATAGACTTCACCAAGGTTTTTCAAAATGATTTTAAAATGTTTTCAAAACCTTATTTTGGATCTTATTCCTTGGGCTCTATGCACATGACTTGTACACAAGCTTTCCCAATGATCCATATGTTGAGTTAAGATGAGTTTGGGTTCAACTAGATGCAAAAACTATGCACCTTGAACTTAACTCATATCCTAGCATCTCACATGTATCTAGGGTGTATGAAATACACATACATGTTAATTTAATGTGAGATGTGGGTTTTGTTCACCCTAATCTAGGGTTTCATGCATTCTCTAAGGCAACCCTACTTGATTCCCTTATAAATGGGACTTCAAGTCATGCCATAGTCCTTAAATCAATTTCAACCAAATTGTCTTAAATGCATGAATGGTTATGGCATTAGAAATGATATAAATAAGCATATGCTCATAATCATGATGTCATGGAATAAGATGAAATCTAAAACACATGACATTTAAATTCTTAAACCTAAGCATAATCATGACATATAAAATGATTAAAATAAACATGATGTCATGACATGTTATATGACAAACAAAGCATGACATATAACATATATAGGTATAGTAATACCTAAATTTTAATATTAATTGTCATTTGATATAATTAGATATATTTTGCCATATTATCATTAATCTCCCTAGTGTGCCAAAAACCCAAAATGGCACACTAACCTCTAAACCTAAATTGTGCCAATTTAATTGATTTTTCTTAATTTAAAAAAAAATGCATTGGTACATCCTAAAATCTTTTAGGATATTAATTCAAATCAATTTCCAAGGTATCCATAAACTTGAAAATATCCTAAAGTACCACCTTTACCATGGTTGAGTTAACTACCCATCCAATCAAGGTTGGCACACCCTAAACCCATCTAGCGTGAATCAATCACGCTCTTAGGAACCCAAAACCGATTTGAGCTCCTAGGGTTAATTAGGTATTCCTTAGGGATAACCTCCCTAGATACCTTCCTAATGACCCTCCTAGGCTTGTTAGCCTTGGTCATTTGGGTCTTACCTAGGTTGACTCTAGGGGTAACTCCCCTTGCAACCTTCTTAGTGGTCACCCTAGGTTTCCTAGAAACCCTAGCCACTAGGCACTACCTTTGGTCAACCTTAGGGATGACTTCCCTATTGACCTTGGTCTTCCTAGACCTAGTTTGTGTTCCATAGTCAAATGGAACACTATGATAAGCCACCTTAGGCTTAGGTTTGTGACCCAAACCTTGATTGCCCTTGGTTGACTTTTGATTCTTAGGTCCTAAGTGTTGACTTTGAGATTTGGACCTAGACTTTTGATCATTTGACCCTTTAAATTGGTTTTGTATATTCCTAAGGGTCTTTTCTAGTTTTTCAAGTCTTGACCTCAAGACTTCCTTTTCTAATTGACCAATTTTTGAGTTTTGATTTAAACCATGGGCATTGTCCTTTCTAGGCATATGCCTAGTCCATTTAGGGTTAAAACCTAAGTGTTCTTGTATTTTCCTAATAGATTCCTTAGGTAAGGTTTTTCTAGGGACATTAGTCCCAAATTTTTCCTTATTTCCTACATGGACTCTCTTAGCTCCTAAACAAAATTCCTTACTTCTAGCATGCTCTTTATGATAAATAGCAAGACTATTGAAATTATTCCTAGCATGCTTTTGACTATAAGAATTAGAAAGAGCATTACTAAAATATACCTTAGGGTTAGCCTTAGCTCCCCCTACATGTGATGCTCCTTCTTGCCTCTTCTTCTTCCCCCTAGGGCATTGACTCCGATAATGCCCCTTTGAGTTGCACTTGAAGCATATGATATGCTCCTTGCTCTTGATATTTGGGAAACCGGCATCCTTGATCTTTGGCGCCGGTGGAGCTTTTCTTACTCTCTTTGGGCATTTGCTCTTGTAATGCCCACTTTCCCTACACTCAAAGCAAATTATATGATTTTTATTTAAACCTAAATTGCTTGAGTCACCTAGTTCGGTGGTAGGTGTCGGAGTTGTATTTTGAGCTTCTTCATCTTGATCGGATGTTGAAGCTTCTTTTTGTTGCTCCGGTATGGAAGTTCTCTCCTCCCCCTCAATCCTTGAGGTGGATGCTTCTTCCACCTCTTCCACCTCTTCTTTCTCCGATCCGGAAGTCAGCTCCCTATCAACTTCTGACTCCTCAAGCTCTTTAGATGGGGATGTGCTTGCTTGAGCTTGAGAGGGTGAGCACTCCTCTTCTTCTTCTTGGATTGATGATGGATTTTCATGAAGCTTTGCCACTTGGCTCCACAACTCCTTAGCATCCATATAGTCCCCTACCATACACACAATCTCATTAGGGACCAAATCAAGGATAAATTTTATTACCTTCATGTTTTTCTCGAAAGCTTGGAGTTGATCTTCACTCCACTTCTTCTTGAGGAACCCTCCCTTTGGTCCTATTGGATAGATATATCCCTCCATTAAAATGGACCATTCTTCGAAGTCCCTCATCATTAAGAAATCTTTGATCCTTGCCTTCCATTGTCTAAAACCTTCTTGTCCATAGAAGGTATATGGGATAGGTGTGTTGATATCCCATCCCAATTGTCCTTGGACTTCCATCTTTTACCCTCTAGCTTGCTCCCTTTGTTGTTAGACTTAGAAGAGCGGCCTCAATCTGATACCACTTGTTGGGACCTGTGCGCCCGCTAGAGGGGGGTGAATAGCGTTTTGCCCGTACGATGATGGAATTTGATCGTGATCGCGTCTACAAATCGTTTTAGCGCAGCGGAATAATGATAATAAAAAAAATAACACGAAACAAACACGAACACACGCATAACACGAAAATATAACGTGGTTAGGAACTGAAACGATTCCTACTCCACGGATTGGGTTCGTACGAACCCTAGCGATGCCACAAACACCACTAAGCACAATAAACTCCTTCTCGACACAAGTCGGAGGTGGAGAAACCTCTTACAATAGATTACAAAAGTAATACACAAAAATATAAGCAAAATACAAGGAAATGTAAAGAACACTTTACAAACTAGGGTTTGAGCGCTTTGCTTGTTGGTTGCTTGGATGAGGTTGAAGGGCCCTGAAATGCACCTACAAATCGCCTCAAGTAAGCTCCCAAAGAACTGATTCCGAGCCTTCCACGAACAGCTGCTTTTATCCTCCATCGATTGATTTCTGGCGATTGATCGCCATAAGTCCTGATCATTGCCAACACCAGTGCAGTGAGACAACGACTCTATCCACGTTGGAAAAATTCAACGGACTCTTAGCGATCATTGCCAACATTGCGATCATTGCGCGCCATGAGGGCCAGCGATCGGCCAGCGAGCATTCGGACCAACCTAGCTCGCATTGCCAACCCTTGCGGTCGAATAGCCGACACGATCGGCTGTTCGATGGCGATCATTGCGGGCATTTCGGCTCTAAACGGCGGTCGAACTCTAGTCGACTCGGCTAACCGGCCATAATGTAATGTCGGTCATTGCCAACCTCAAAATGAGGTTTTAACCCAAGTATGGTGCCCCCATACTTGCTAGACCACCCTTAGCCTAGACCTAAGCCTTCTAGCCACCTCCATCAGCCTCACGCCTCTCGGATCCCTCCAAGTCATCCATGACTTGTTCATCCATCGCGCTAGCCTCCGAGGTGCTTCCTCGCTATGTCATGCTGCGTGTCTACACGGGGCACATTGGACTTACGCCGCCAAAACTCCGCTTGGACTTGACGCCGCCAACCATTGGACTTATGCTGCCAAGACTTCACCCTTGGACTTTCCCTTGCCAACCCATGTTGGACTTTCCATGCCAAGACCCATGCTTGGACTTTTCCTTGGGCCAAGTACTCAAGACTTGGACTTTCCCAAATGCCAAGTGTCCCACTTGGACTTTCCATGCCAAGTACCCATGACTTGGACTTTCCTTAATCACATGGTCAACCCTAGTCAACCATCAGTCTCCCTGTCAAACTCGAGTCTAGTCAATTATAACTCGATTGCTCCAACAATCTCCCAACATATTAACCACATCAATGCCCAACATTAATGTCAAACCACTTTGTCAAACATCCTATGTCAAACATCAAAATATCACTCGAGTCAAACTCGAGTATGGTGTCGTGGCGTGATTGCACCAACATAAGCCCAGTGTGAGTTCACCAAATCCCTATCAAGCTTGCTCGAGACGGTTCCATTTGTCCACGTGTTATGGCATCCGATGGAGTGCAAGTCAACCAGCCCCGTTGTGTGCACAAGCTGACTGAGATCCCTTAATTTATAATTCATCACCGACTGGCCTCCGGAGCAGTCCCCAATAGTTAGCATGGAATTGAGATCCCCCATGACGACCCAAGGTCCCACCATCTGCTCGGCATGGTGCTGGATAGCACTCCACAGTGGCCTACGCACCACGATCGAATGCAGCCCGTACACAAAGGTGACCATGAACCTCCGATGCATAGTGTTGCACGTTGCTCGACAATGTATAAATTGTTCCTCCGTCTCTAGTATATCCAAAGAAGTCCGCTGCGAATACCATAGCACCAATATACACCCACGATAGAAGTATTGAAATTGTGTGTCATTTGCATACCGCTAAAGTACCGTTGTCCAATGCCACCTAGCTGCTCCACCGAAATTTTGGTATCGAGGAGGGCCATCACCTAAATCCGTCTGCTCCTAAGGAGGTGCTGAAACCCCCCCTTTGTTTTAGGGGCTTATGGAAGCCCCTGATGTTCCAAGCTACGATCTTCATGAGCACCACGGTCGAGCTGCTCTAACCCGTCGATTACCCACCGTATCAGCCAACTGCGTTGTCGCTGTAGGACGTGCACCCTATCCACTGCTAGTCCCCTCATCCTGCTCGATGGTGTCCATCGAGCCTAATGTTTGGCCAGCTGTTGTACTTTTCTGCACCGCACCACTTGAAGTTTGTTGCGCACCCAAGCTGCTACCCCCCGCTCGCAAGTTGCTTGCCTCGCCCATCTATCGAAGGGCCCTGCATCGTCTGCACACCTGCTTGGCTTGGACATGCAATTGCTTCTGTCTGGCATGCCACTGCTCGTGCCACACCAGACTACTCCGCTTCTACTTGACCAACTGGTTCCGTTTTTGGCCCGACACGCGGCCGTGAACATGTGTGGTAGTGCCGCCTCGAGCGCGACCTCCCCCCCCCTTGCTGATGCAGGGCTTGGCGCATTGGCAGCCACCTCACCTTGCGCAACTTGGGCAGGGGCTAGCCATTATTGTGCGTATTGTGGTGATTGCTCCACACATGCTGGTTGTTGCTGTTCTATAGGAGATATAGGGATTGTGATAGGTTTGCAGTGCACTGTTTTGTGCCCCAGCCGCCTACATATGTTGCAGAAATCAAGGACCACCTCATAAAAGACCCGGAGCTCAACTTTGGCACCCGTTGGTAGCTCTACCGGGATCCACCGGACCCTTGGCCCTTAGACGTCCACCTCAATGAGTATCCGAGCAAAAGAGATGCATTCCAGAGTCCTCGTTAGCTTGTCCGTGTAGAGTGGCTTCCCAATTTCCGATCCAATCCAACTAAGTACTCTATGTGTCCGAAAATCCGAAGGTAGTGCATGTATTTGCACCCAAGTCGGCACATGACTTCCATCTTCCGCGAAGAGAAAACATCTCGGCATTAACTTTAAGAACATTAGAGTCCCAAAGACAAAGTAAGGTCCCCCAATTAGCACCTTCTCACGATCCTCTTCGCCGTCAAACTTGAAAACCACCCAACTACTTGAATGTAGATGAAAACTGCAGGGAACCCCCCCACCGTTTTATCATCAGTTCCACTCCCTGTCGTCCCTGATGTTTGCCCATGAAACAACCCACCAAACACGATCCCAACACCATTTCCACCGCATCAATGTCACCGTATCCAATCTAAATTTTTGAGCCTGTGCACTCAAACTAATCCAACTTCATTGCTGTCATTGCATTTTGGTTGTCACAGAATGGGTTCGTCCATGGCTCTGCTTGGCTGTGTGTAGCACCCTTTGCCCTCTGAGCAAAGCTAGTCGTTTGCCCAGTCTTCTATGCACAACCACCCTGCCCGCATGCCATGTCATCTCCCTTGTCACTGTCCACCTCAGCACCCTTCTGCACCTCAATTTCCACCTCAGCAACCCTCTCCACGTTGTTCTGGGGCTCCACATCAGCACCTGCATCTCCCACCACACTTTTTCCCTGGATGTTTCTTGTGTGATGATGTCGGTTTTTTGCCATTTCGATGAAAGGTCAAGTCTGCCACAGCTTGTACCCAGTTTGCGCCTACCAAAAGTGGCAAACCTCTACCCTTGAGCCCTGCACCTTCGCCAACTGTCTCCAAAAAGCTGCACCAGCCACCTAACAATTTGTCCTCTAGTGCTTTCTTCCTCCTCCAACTACCAGTCGAGTTTTGCTCTGTTGATCACCGGAAGAAGCTCTTGAGCCTGCAAATGACACTACAAGCACCTTCGCCTCTCACCTTGCACCCAAGCCCACACCTCGCGCTGTGTACAAGCTGTTGGGTTTCCGGCACCGCGGTGTGTGTGTGTTCGATCATGTTACGTAAACATGAGCACAGCGGAAGCAATTAAAAATAATAAATCTATATTTATTACAACACACACAACACACGCATGCTATTACAACAAGTGTAGACATAACCGTAAATTAAAATTTGCAAAAAAAAAAAAGAAAATTATCTACGTTATACCTTCCGTATGACGTGTAGCGGGAACGGCATCAACCGGAACGATCCTCGTAAGAATCGTCTCTATCCGTATCCACGCCGAGCTCCTCGGGATGACTTCGCTAAGTCACGAGCTTCGTCTTCGTACGGGCTACTAGCCTCGTGTTGAAGACGACGTGATCGAGAGATGATCACGATCCGAATCCAAATTCGGATCCAAAACGAGTTCTCACAACTCGCTTCTCCGGAGAGGTATTCGTCAACCAATTGACGAATCCGTCGTCCCCCACCTCCGAGGATTACCGGAGATCAAATCCCCGGTAAGTTAGCCGCTGTCGGAGCACTACCCGTCGTCTAAACGACGCTCCGACGAGAGGAGGAGAAGCTGTCCAGAAAACTGGACAGCTTGGTGGAGGAGTAGGCGCCGGCCAAAACAAGGAGAGAAAAAGCTCACCTTGATGCCAAACCTATAGGATCACCGAGGTCGGAGTGTTCACTGAAGCTTGGTCGGCAAGGACTTGGGCTACGGCACAAAAGCTGGGCGGCACTTAGGGTTGGGCGCCACTACCAACAAGGGTGGCGGCAACTCTATGTTGGGCGGCCAAAAATAGATTAGGGTTTTGGATTAGGGTTTAAGCCCTATTTTATAGAGAACTAATTCTCTTAATGGTTAATGGATCATATCCATAAAGCCCGTTAACCCGCTCCATTAAGATAAGTTAAAATAAACCAAACCATGATGGTTTATTTTAAGTTAAAACGAATCGAACCAACCTTTGGTTCATTCGTTTAATATAAACCAAACCCTTTGGTTTATTCTCATCCATTGGATTAGAATCAAACCATTTTGGTCCATCCATTATGTCTTCATAAGACACTGCCCATCCACGCTTCCATTGCGACTGAAACAATTTCATGCTCGCTTTATGTTTGGTCCAACCAAACATAGTTTCTCTCGGTCTGAGAATCCCATTCTCTAGCTCGTTTTAAATCCTTTGGATTACACTCAGCGCGGTGACCAAATAGGTTCTCGGTTTATGTTGGCCGCCTATAATTAACCATTAATTATAGAACGATCATGAGTGGCACCTAGTAGTACATCATGATCCCCAATTAACCAAAAGATCAACGGTTGATCCGTAACTATTTCAAAACCCTTCAAGAGCTCGAATGAATCGTGCCCCATTCCCTTCACTCATCTTATACCCACTTGGTTCAGGACATGGTCTATTGTGTCAGTCCCCACTAGGCTGACTACGTCACACCTAGCCCAAGTATCATTTCCTCGTCCTATGGATTCTAGTTACTCCACATGTATCGAAGAGTACTTTACTCTAAACATGTAATGCTTTGGCCAAAGACTTTAGTAACAATCCGACGAGAGGCCATGGGTATACATCTCCTCGCAAGGAGTGGTGAATCCTTTATAGGCTATTCAAACACCTTCGATCACTTCGACTTATACCCAATCATCCCGGGTCCACATCTCCTCGGAGATGTTTGCTTAAGATGTCAAAGCATAAGTCTCCATGATCAAGATGACTTGAATACCGCAAGTTAAAGGAACATCGCACTTAAGCCACAGTAAGAACTTCATTGACATATCTATATATGCAGAGAACCATATGAAGTCTTACGGCTGGTCACTCCAATTAACTAGTTACCATAACTAGCATCCACGATTAACTCCGGACATCACAATGTCTCCAGCCAGTGAGAATCAGCTGCTTGGATACACCAAGGAGTATACCTCGTGCTAGTCTCGACAGAATTGATGGTGTCCAAATCCATCAATTCATCGACTAGGATAATTCGATACATCACAATTACACATGTAGAGATACTCACTAGTTGTGATCCAATCACAAATTCTCTCATGCTGTGAATCGTATCGTGGACATTCAGTAAATGAGTTTAAGATCCAATCAAATACATTAAACATGTATACTCAAATAGTGAATCTTCATTGATCATATAAATGGTTCATACATAAGGCGATTGCCTTAGGACATCTCTCATATATTACTAACAGACTCCCACTTGGCCTAATGCCAATCGCTACGGTATCCAATACCATAAGCTCTAACATGACCCTCAAACTTACTTTGAGGTAATGCTTTAGTCAAAGGATCCGCTAAGTTCCTTTCAGTTGGAATTTTCTCGATTTGTATTTCGTTCCTACTTATGATCTCTCTGATAAGATGATAGCGGCGAAGCACATGTTTGGATCGTTGATGAGACCTTGGCTCTTTCGTCAGTAATTGCTCCATTGTTGTCGCAGAGACCAAGATTGCTTCAACAATGGCCGGAATCACACCAAGTTCATGAACGAACTTCTTGATCCAAACCGCCTTTTCGCTCCGCTGCAATATATTCTCGCCTCAGGTAGAATCCGCTGCATCTCTTGTTTGGAACTTTTCCAACTCATCGCGCCCCATTCATGGTGAACACGATCCGCATCGAGACTGAATCATCCTTGTCTCGTCGAAGCCGCATCCGTGATACCCGCGTATCACCATGTCCCCTTCTCCATATATTAGGAACACATCCTTAGTTCTTCTCAAGTACTTAAGGATCGTTTTTAATAGCCACGCCAATGATCCATTCCTCGGATCGGATTGGTATCCGCCGTGACACTCGGCGTACGATACATCGGGCCTCGTACATAACATAGCATACATGATAGATCCTATTGCGGATGCATAGGGAATCTTACTCATGTAAATCCTCTCGTCTTCTGTGCGCGGACACATAGACTTCGAAAGGTGTTCCCCATGCCTGATGGGTAGATAACCTTTCTTGGATTCCGACATGCTAAACCTCTTTAGCACTCGGTCTATATATGTAGACTGCGAAAGACCAAGCAACCGTTTCGATCTATCTCTATAGATCTTAATCCCCAGGATGTAGGTTGCTTCTCCCAGGTCTTTCATGGAGAATGTCTTGGATAACCAAACCTTAACTGACTGTAAGATTGACACATCGTTTCCTATAAGTAATATGTCATCGACATACAATACTAGGAACACATTGCCTCCCACTAACCTTCTTGTACACACAAGGTTCGCTCGATTTTGTGAGAAATCAAACTTTTGATTGTCTCATCAAAACGGATATTCCAGTCTCGGATGCTTGCTTCAATCCATAAATGGACCGCCGCAATTTGCATACCTTGGTTTTATCAACCGATGTGAAACCCTCAGGCTGTATCATATACACGTCCTCGAGCAGGTTTCCATTAAGGAAAGCTGTTTTCACATCCATCTGCCATATCTCATAATCATAATGAGCCGCTATGGCCAGAGCATCCGAATGGATTTAAGATAGCTACAAAGTAATAGGTTTCGGCCATAATCAACACCTTGTTTTTGACGATATCCTTTCGCCACCAATCTAGCCTTATAGGTAATCACATTACATCCATGTCGGTTTTCTTCTTGAAAACCCACTTGCACCCTATAGGCTTTATGCCTTCAGTGGGTCAACCAAGTTCCAAACTTGGTTTTCATACATGGAATCCATTTCCGACTTCATGGCACCAAGCCACTTATCCCTTTCTCAACTTGTCAAGACTTCTTCATAACCTCGTAGGCTCTCATCATCAATGAGTAACACGTCGCTCGATTCACTTACGAGAAATCCATATCTCTCGTGAATATTATGTGTTCTACCGTGATCTACGAAGATGTGGTGTTACAATAGGTCCAAATTGATTGCTCATCACTATGAGTTATTGTGCTTCACCGTATCTCATCAATGTCTATTTGAGTCTCGAGCCTCCTCAAGCTCGACGACACTCCCATCGCTTTCTTGCAAGAGAAACTCTTTCTAGAAACACAAAGATGCCTCAAACAAACACCTTTTGTTCCACAGATGATAGAATTGGTAACCCTTGTTTCCTTAGGGTATCCAATAAATAGACATTTATCGACTTAGCATCCAATTTGTCCGACATACCGCTTCACATAAGCAGTGACAACCCCATATCTTCAAGTAAGATACATGAGGTTTCTTACCATTCCATATCTCATATGGAGTAGTCGAGACTACCTGTAGGCATTCTGCTTAACAAGTAAACAAACCGTCTCAAGTGCATAACCCCAAAAGGACTTGGGAAGAGTCGCATGATTCATCATTGACCGACCATGTCCAACAAGGTCCTAAGTTCACGCCTCGGATACACCATTATCTTTGTGGTGTATAGGCGGAGTCCATTGAGACAATATGCCATTGTCTCTTAGATAATCAAGAAACTCTTGACTTAAGTATTCACCACCTCGATCCGATCAGTATTTTAATACTCTTGTCATGTTGTTTCTCTACTTCATTCTGAATTCTTTGAACCTTTCAAAGGCTTGGACTTGTGTTTCATCAAGAACACATACCCAAACCGTAGTGATCATCGGTGAAGGTAATGAAGTAGCTATAGCCTCCTATAAAGCTTGGGTTGACATAGGTCCACATACATCGGTATGTACTAGACCTAGTAACTCTCCCACTCGTTCACCTTTTCGGTAAAGGTAACTTAGTCATCTTGCCTTTTAAGCATGATTCGCATGTATCGTATGAATCCAATTCAAGCGATTCGAATTCCACATCGGTGTAATTCGGACATGCGTTTCTTGCTTATGGCCAACGACAATGCCACATATAGGAGTCTATTTGATTATCCTTTCGAGCACGCGTGTTGCTAACCGATATTGAAAATGTCCTTTGGATCGTCCAGCGTATAAACACCATTGCTTAAAGTTCGGTCCATAAGAACTCCATTCAAAGTTATGTATAACAACAATTGTTACTAAAGCGTTAAATGGAAACCATTTCTATTTAAACAGAAATAGAAATGATGTTCTTTATCAGAGAAGGAACATAATAGCAATTGTCGATTCTAAGACAAGTCCACTAGGGAGTTTGACAAATAAGTTCGATGGCGAGTCACGGCAACCTTTGCTCCATTCCCAACACGTAAATTTGACTCTCCCTTGACAGAGTCTTCTTCTATTCCTTAGCCCTATGTCATTACATATATGTGAGCCACACCCGAGTATCCAATACCCAAGTGTCTAAGGAAATAGAATGACAATCAATAAAGAAGATTTACGAAGAAGATGGGGCATCAGATGCCTTATCCTTCTTCACGGACTCAAGATAAATCTTGCACTTTCTTAAATGGCTCTCCTTGCCATAATGATGGCAAGTTTCCTTTTTTGCTAGTTCTACCTTCTTAGCCCTTCTCTTCTTTCCCTTCTTTGTTCCTTTGACTTCCTCTTAGAACCTTTCTTGAGGAATCAACTATGACCATCCCCCTCATGCTTCTCGGAAGACTCCAGTCTTGACATATTGGCGATACCACAGATGAACCTTCTAGCATCTCAGAGGTGAAGAGGAGCTTTGAGACTTCGAACCTTTTGAATCTCACTTGCTCATCAACCAACTCACAAAGATGAAGGACTACGATATGAGCATCCATATGCTCATGCTGCTTTCGTAGCTTGGGTTCCATCGTGGCTAGCATGATGCAACTCATTTGTTCAGAATCACTCACATGTTTCTGATAGGCCAACAATTGGTCCAGAGTTGCATCGTCACTAGGACGGGCGGGAAGAGGCACTTCGAGGACATTTGCAAGCTTTTCAACCTTGAGAACAATTCTCAAGCTTCTAAGCCAGTCCATGAAGCTCGGCCCAGTCAATTTATTCGAATCCAAAATGGAACGCAATTCAAAGACGTCATGATCAATTTATTGACCTAGAAATACAAAACGAGCATATATGAGAAAATGATTTTAAAATGCATCAATATACATTTATAAATCCCATTCATTTTTCGAATTTCAAAAACCCTTAAAATCACTTCGGGAGATCGTAGGTCCATCTCCGAATGGGCTGATATCCATCATAGATAAGAACAACCTTGGAGTGAGTCCAACAAGCCATTCTTAGCTATGATGGTGGGTATCAAGTATACCGATTACATATCATGTATATGTAACTATCACAATGTGCTATCAACTAATTGAATGTTTACACATACAATGGGTTGTTAACACATTAACAAGTATGCATCATATGCATAGCACCCAACTTCACCTCTCTTCACATCGACCTTGGAGTGAGTCCAACAAATCGATGCTCCAAGTTAAAGCCGACCGATTAATCGCGAAATAGTTTTAATATGGTTAGAGCGCATTCAACCAATTAGCCAGGCTTGGAGTGAGTCCAACAACCCAAACTAACGATTGACCTCTGACTCTTACCATATTAGTAGTTAAACTATTCCAATGGTTTGAACATGTTGAGGTTAGTAGGGCTTGGAGTAAGTCCAACAACCCAAACAAGAAACAGAACTCTGGTTCTAACCATATTAATGGAAGGTGTAGGCTTTAATATTGTTTAAGGGTTTTTATGTCTCATCCTCTTTGCATGCAAATAACTATTATCTACATGGCATGGCATGGCATACATGGCATACATCTACATGTCACGACACGCATGGCATAATGTTATGCATCTAATGCAATTACATGGCATACAATTATGTCATGTATATATTTCCTTATATGTCATAACTATTTATGGAAATAAAATATGTTTAAGATTTGATTCTCCAAATCAAATCATAATTGAATTAGGAAACAAATTTCCAAATCTAATCACATATTTTATTCATGGAATTATTTGATTAAGGAAAATCTATTTAGGAAACCAATTTCCTAAATCATTAAAACTACTTATGAAAATAAAATATTTTAAGATTTGATTTCCCAAATCAAATCATGATTAAATTAGGAAACAAATTTCCAGAATCTAATCAAATATTTTATTTATGGAAAATATCAATTTCCATAAATACTTCCAACTTTCCAAAAGTGGAAGATTTCCATAAATACTTCTAGACTTTCCAAAATTGAAAAATTTCCATAAATACTTCTAAATTTCCAAAATTTAGAAAATTTCCAGAAATACATTATGACTATCGCAAAACCAATTTCTGATTATGTGAAACACACACAGGCTCTGATACCCTTTGTTAGGTTTCGCATGGCGTGTGTGTGTTCGATCATGTTTCGTAAACATGAGCACAGCGGAAGCAATTAAAATAATAAATCTATATTTATTACAACACACACAACACACGCATGCATATTACAACAAGTGTAGACATAACCGTAAATTAAAATTTGCAATAAAAGGAAAATTAAACTACGTTATACCTTCCGTATGACGTGTAGCGGGAACGGCATCAACCGGAACGATCCTCGTAAGAATCGTCTCTATCCGTATCCACGCCGAGCTCCTCGGGATGACTTCGCTAAGTCCGCGAGCTTCGTCTTCGTGCGGGTTACTAGCCTCGTGTTGAAGGCGGCGTGATCGAGAGATGATCACGATCCGAATCAAATTCGGATCCTAAGCGAGTTCTCAAAACTTCGCTTCTCCGAGAGGTATTCGTCAACCAATTGGATCGAATCTTTCGTCCTCCACCTCAGAGGATTACCGGAGATCAAATCCCGGTAAGTTAGCGCTGTCGGAGCACTAACCGTCATCCAAGCAGCTCCGACGAGGAGAAGCTGTCCAGAAAACTGGACAGCTTGGTGGAGAGATGGCGCCCGGCCAACCAAGGAAAGAAAAGCCTCACCTTGATGCCAAACCTATAGGGATCACGAGGGTCGCGGAGTGTTCACCGGCTGAAGCTTGGTCGCCAAGAAGGACTTGGCGGCGGCACAAAAGCTGGCGGCGGCACTTAGGGTTGGCGCCGACCACCAACAAGGGGTGGGCGGCAACTCTATGTTGGGCAGCCAAAAATAGATTAGGGTTTTGGATTAGGGTTTAAGCCCTATTTTATAGAGAACTAATTCTCTTAATGGTTAATGGATCATATCCATAAAGCTCGTTAACCCGCTCCATTAAGATAAGTTAAAATAAACCAAACCATGATGGTTTATTTTAAGTTAAAACGAATCGAACCAACCTTTGGTTCATTCGTTTAATATAAACCAAACCCTTTGGTTTATTCTCATCCATTGGATTAGAATCAAACCATTTTGGTCCATCCATTATGTCTTCATAAGACACGGCCCATCCACGCTTCCATTGCGACTGAAACAATTTCATGCTCGCTTTATGTTTGGTCCAACCAAACATAGTTTCTCTCGGTCTGAGAATCCCATTCTCTAGTTCGTTTTAAATCCTTTGGATTACACTCGTTGTGCGTGTGACCAAATAGGTTCTCGGTTTATGTTGGCCGTCTATAATTAACCATTAATTATAGAACGATCATGAGTGGCACGTAGTAGTACATCATGATCCCCAATTAACCGAAAAGATCAACGGTTGATCCAGAACTATTTCTGAAACCCTTCAGTAGCTCGAATGAATCGTGCCCCATTCCCTTCACTCATCTTATACCCACTTGGTTCAGGACATGGTCTATTGTGTCAGTCCCCACTAGGCTGACTACGTCACACCTAGCCCAAGTATCATTTCCTCGTCCTACGGATTCTAGTTACTCCACATGTATCGAAGAGTACTTTACTCTAAACATGTAATGCTTTGGCCAAAGACTTTAGTAACAATCCGACGAGAGGCCATGGGTATACATCTCCTCGCAAGGAGTGGTGAATCCTTTATAGGCTATTCAAACACCTTCGATCACTTGACTTATACCCAATCATCCGGGTCCACATCTCCGAGATGTTTGCTTAAGATGTCAAAGCATAAGTCTCCATGATCAAGATGACTTGAATACCGCAAGTCAAAGGAACATCGCACTTAAGCCACAGTAAGAACTTCATTGACATATCTATATATGCAGAGAACCATATGAAATCTTACGGCTGGTCACTCCAATGAACTAGTTACCATAACTAGCATCCACGATTAACTCCGGACATCACTATGTTGTTGGTGCAGTGGGCACCAAAGTCGAACCGATATTTTGATTATGGTAAAAGTCAATATCTTGTCTACTTTATATTTCCGCTGTGCACTCTCTACTTGCTTTTTACTTATTGCAAAAGTTTTTTTTTAACGACACCGTATCGCTATTCACCCCCCCCTCTAGCGACACTTTCGATCCAACATATGTCTCCAGCCAGTGAGAATCAGCTGCTTGGATACACCAAGGAGTATACCTCGTGCTAGTCTCGACAGAATTGATGGTGTCCAAATCCATCAATTCATCGACTAGGGATAATTCTGATACATCACAATTACACATGTAGAGATACTCACTAGTTGTGATCCAATCACAAATTCTCTCATGCTTTGTGAATCGTATCGTGGACATTGATAAATGAGTTTAAGATCCAATCAAATACATAAAACATGTATACTCAAATAGTGAATCTTCATTTATCATATAAATGGTTCATACATAAGGCGATTGCCTTAGGACATCTCTCATATATTACTAACACAAGCCATGTCTACCGCACCTTGAGCCACGCCGCATGCAACTGCTGCCTTGCCACATCGCACACACACAATAGGCCACCGCAACATGCACCGCCTAGCACCGTCGCAGACACACCGCCTGCTCCTCGCAGCGCACATGCACCATGCGAAGCTTGCGCAAACCTCCTTGCACCGCACCACACCACTTGTGATGCCCTACTGCAGCACACCACACCGTAGACAACACGCCGCTTGCCTCCACTAGTCCACCACCTGAGGTCACATGAGCTTGACTACCTTCCTGACCAACCTCCAACCGCCCCCTCTCTAGGTAAGGTTGATCTAGGGTTAACGGTTCTAGACTTATCTATAAGATTATCATGTTTAGCACCTAAAAAAAAATATTTATTGTTACTAGCATGCTTTTTAAGATCATGTACAATTACAAGAGAATTAAAATTATTCTTAATATGCTTTTGATCCTTACATAAAGAATGCACATTATTGAAATATACCTTAAGTTTTGCCTTAGCTCCTTGTACATGTGATGCTCCTCCTTTGCCCTTGGTCGAATAGCTCCCCTTAGGACATTGTCTTCGATAATAGCCTCGTTGTTGACACTTGAAGCATACAATATGCTCCTTGCTCTTATGGATCGGGGCACCACCCTCCTTTGACTTGTCCTTGACTTTTGGTGCCGGTTGAGCCTTCTTGACTATTTTTGGGCACTTGCTCTTATAGTGTCATACTTCCCTACACTCAAAGCATATAATATGATTTTTATTTTAAATTTTCATGCTTGAGTTACCTTCTTGGTTGTAGGAGAATGGTAGTCTAGTTCTTCATTTCTTTCGGATGTGAAGGGCTCCTCTAATTCTTGTTACAGTGTTGAAGCTCTATCCTCCCCCTCAATCCATGAATTGGAGGCTTCTTCAACCTCCTCCACCGACCCGGATGTTGAGCATCTCTCAACTTCCGAATCCTCAAGCTCTTGGGATGATGATGAGCTTTCTTCTTCTTTGGGCTCCTTCTCTACTTGAGTTGGTGAAGAGTTCTCATGGAGTTTGACTAGCTTACTCCATAAATCCTTGACATCTTGATATTGACATATCCTACATAATAGGTCATTAGGAATTAAATCAACAAAGAATTTTATTACCTTATTATTTTTCTCGAATTTTTGTTGTTCCTCTGTCCATTTCTTCATCTTGAGGAATCCTCTCTTCGACCCTCTTGGATATTTGCATTCTTCCATCTAGATGAACCAATCTTCAATGTTCATCATGAGGAAGGTTTCTATACTCTCCTTCCATCGGTCAAAACTCCCAATTCTGTAAAATCCATAGGGAGGTGGAGTGTTGATGTTACGACCTAGTCCAAGATTTGACAACTCCATCCTCCTCTTCAACCTCTAGCACTTTGCTCTCTTGGCGGTTAGTCCCATAGAAGAGCTCCTAGCTCCGATACCAATTGTTGGGACTAATGTGGTCGTGCTAGATGGGGGGGTGAATAGTGGTTCGTCGATTTCGTCATTCGTTCCCATGCTCGTCTACAACAATGTGTGTGTATGAAGCAGAATATATAATAAAATAAACAAATACACAAAAGATATAAAATCACACGCAAATACAATGATATAATGTGGTTTGGAACCTAAGGTTTCTACTCCATGGGTGAGCTCTAGTGATGCACACCACCACTGATAAACTCCTTCACGATGTCACACTAGAGGTGGAGAAATATCTTACAATAATCTTACAACAATAAGAATGAAATACTAGCAAATACAAAGGAAATACAATAACAATGTAAATAATACTTTGCAAGAACTTGAATGCTTTACTTACTTGATGGTTGCTTTGAAAGGCTCTTGAAGATCTAGAATGCAACAACAATTCTTCCACAAAATCACCCAAAAAACTCTTCTGAAATCTTCCTCGTCGAGCTCCTTTTATGCCTCTGTACGACCTAAGTTTCTGCCTAGCAGTTGATTTCCAAGATGCACCTATAGTGTCGTTGTCTCACAACGGACTTAATTCACGTTGACATTCCAATTAACGGATACCTTAGCAGTCGACTGCCCTTACCAACAGTCGACTCCCAACCCAGTAGCCAACTGGCTTGTTGACTACGGAATATTCTATGCTCGTGTCCACAATCACCAATTGATTGTCATTCATGATAGCCAACTGCCAAAGCATAGCTCGAGCAGTCGAACCTTAGTCGACTATATGACTAGTCAACTAGTCATAATCTTAATCGATTGCTCTGAGTCAACTCAGCTCCTGAGTATTAAATACTCGGCCAGCCGACTGATAACCTCAACAAATGAGGTTTAACCTCAAGTATGATCCCCTTATACTTGATAACACCCTTAACTTAGATCTAAGCCTTCAGCCCACTTCCATCATCCTCACGCCTCTTAGATCCCTCGAGTTTGTGACTCTTCATCCTTGCGCTAACCGAGTTCCTTACTAAGGTGCATTTGGACTCATGCCGCCATGACTCTATGCTTGGACTTTACACTGCTAAACATGGGACTTATGCTGCCAATACTACATGCTTAGATTTTACGTTGCTGATATCACACCCTTGGACTTCCCAATTGCTAAGCATCCATACTTGGACTTTCACCGCCAAAGATCACTTGGACTTTATTCCGCCAAGACTACATACTTGGACTTATGTTGCCAAGATTATACCTTGAGACTTCCTATGCCAAGTACCCACGACTTGAACTTTACCATTGCCAAGACCCATGCTTGGACTTCTCAATTGCCAAGTACCCATGACTTGGACTCTCTATTGCTAAGTACCCATGACTTGGACTTGACAAGTACACATGACTTGGACTTCTCAAATGTCAAGACCATTCTTAGACTTCCCATTACAATCACATTGTCAATCATTTTGTCAAACATCAAAATATTACTCGAGTCTGGTCAATCGTGATCTAGGTCGATTGAACCAACATAGTCTTGGCGGCGTAATGTCTAAGTGAACTTTGGCAATTGGAAAGTCCAATATGGATTTGGTAAGGAATGTTCAAGAATGGTCTTGACAAGGGAAAGTCCAACCATGGTCTTGGCATGGAAAGTCCAAGTATGGTCTTGGCAATTGGAAATTCCAAGCAAAGGTAAAGTCTGAGTTTGTAGGTTTTGGTAGCATAAAGTCCAAGCATATAGTCTTGGTGGCATAAGTCTAAATGGATTTTGGCTAGGAAGTTCAAGGGTGAGATTTTGTCAGCGTAAAGTTCAAGCATGTAGTCTTGGCAGCATAAGTCTAAATAAATCTTGGTAAAGGGCCCAGTTAGCAGGACATAGCCGATGGAAGCACTTGAAGACTAATGCGCAGGATGAAGAGTTACAGACTCAAGGGATCTGAGAGGCATGAGGTTGATGGAGATGATTAGAAGGCTTAGGTCTAGGCTATGAGTGTATATCAAATATGAAGGGATCATACTTGTGTTAAACCTCATATTTGAGGTTTACCAGTCGACTGGCTGAGTGTTCAACACTCAAAAGCTCAGTTGACTCGCATTAGTCAACTGGGATTATGAATGATAGTCGAGGAGTCGATCGCTATGTATGGGCAAATACTAGCTTTAGGTCAATTGTCGCACGGGTAGTCGATCGATGACACTATAGTTGTCCAGATTCTTGCGTAGTCAACTAGCTTTCGACTAGGCTAAGCGTGATCATTGCTAGTAAGGGCGATTATTGCTAGGATATCCGTTGGGCAGATTCCAATGTGGATGGAGTCATTGTGAGACAGTGAATAAGTGAGCAGTCGATTGATGCTTTTTGGCAGTCGATTGCTAGGCGTGAAATCACCTCAATGTAATTATAAAAAGAGCAGCTTGGGGAGGATTTTGCAAGAAATTTTTGTGGCAATTTTGAAGGAGAAGTGTTATTGCATTCCAAACCTTCAAGTGCAATCCAAAGCAATCAATAAGCAAGCAATCAATAAGAAAGCAATCAATCAAAATTCTTGTGTAAAATGTTTTTCACTTCTTATTTTATTTTCTTATTGTATTTGCTTGTTCTTATTTTTTATTGTTGTAAGATCATATTGTAAGAGGTTTCTCCACCTCCAGTGTCATACCGAAAAGGAGAAGCTTGATAATGATGGTGTGCATCACTAGAGCTCACCCCGTGGTGTAAGAACCCTAGTTCTGAATCACATAAAATACCATGTTGTGATTGTGTTGTCTTTGTATTTATTTGTACTTGTATATTTTGTATTCCGCTGTATATTAACATTTTGTAGACAAGCAATCACGATCCAAGCATGAAATTGAAGAATCGCTATTCACCCCCCTTTAGCACGACGTCATAGACCCTCTACATTATGCCCTATTTTTGTCCAAAATGATTCACACTTGTGTTAAGGGGCACAAGCATATCTTGTTGTGATGGATGCACCTGCGTCAGACTCCCAGGGTTGAAAAGAACTTGTCCTTGAGTTTTGATTAGGTAGGCTTGATCCTTAGTGGAGAAATCTGGACTTGAGTCAAAGATGCTGCTCGGATGAAGTGGTAGGGCATATGCGACCAAACACTTGGTCATAGGAAGAAAAGAAATAGAAGATCTGAAGAGAAGTGAAATCCTCTTGTCGGGGTGTTAATACAATATTTTCTCCTTCCACATGGGTGTTTATTGTCATCAGCCAATCATCTCTCATTTCATCCTTAAGCAATGCCTCGTGCCCATCTTTGTAAAGTACCTCATCATCATCGTATTCATCGTAGATGGGGTCACCCATGATCTCATCAATGTTATCATCATTGTAGATAGGGTCTTTTGTGTTTTCATCATCATCGTAGATAGGGTTTTCAGTTTCTTCATTGTAGACAGAATCTTCTATGTCTTCTTTGAACTTGATGTTCCAAGATCGTCCTCGTCATAGATGGGATTATTGTAGATGGAGTCTCCTGTGTCTTCTTTGTTGGTGCAATTGACCCTAGTCACGATTGATCGAACTCGAATTTGACTCGAGCGATGTTTTGATGTTTGACATAAAGGTTTGACATTGATGTCTAATAATGTTTTGGGGAGATTGTTGGTGCAATCGACCCGAGTCATGATTGACCGGACTCGAGTTTGACTCGAGGGGGACTTTGATGGTTGATTGGGGTTGACCATGTCATGGAAAGTCCAAGTCTTGAGTACTTGGCATGTAAAGTCCAAGCATGGGTCTTGGCAAGGAAAAGTTTAAGCATGGGTCTTGGCATGGAAAGTCCAACATGGGTTGACAAGGGAAAGTCCAAGTCATGGGTACTTGGCATTTGGAAAGTCCAAGGGGAATATTGGCGGTGTAAAGTCCAAGGGTGAAGTCTTGGCAGCATAAGTCCAATGATTAGTAGCGTAAAGTCCAAGCGGAGTCTTGGCAGCGCAAGTCCAATGTGCCTTGGCAGTGTAGAAACCGTTAGCATGACATAACTGATGGAAGCACCTGAAGGCTAGCGTATGGATGAACAAGTCATGGATGACTTGGAGGGATCCGATAGGCGCGAGGCTGATGGAGGTGACTAGAAGACTTAGGTCTAGGCTAAGGGTGGTCTAGCAAGTATGGGGGAACCATACTTGGTTTAAAACCTCATGTTTGAGGTGTATTAGTCGACTGGTACTATAGGTCAATCGACTGGTGTGAGTCAACTAGGGTTTGACTGCGGGAAGTGTCCTAGTAGTCGACTGCCAAAGCTTGACAGTCAACTGCTTGCCTGACTAGTCGACTGATCTTGTGATCAGTCGATTGATGCTCGGGATCTCGGGCACAGAAGGTTCTCCAGTCGAGTGATCGGTTAGACCACTCGACTGATTGAGCCACCAGTTAACTAATGGGTATAATTAGTCGACTGATGGTGTAACCGTTGGACTTATCTGACGTGTTTTATACCATTGTGAGACAACACAGGCAATCGATCGATGGTCCCGATCAATGATCGCTAGGTGAAAATCCAACCTGATTGCAGGTTATAAAAGCAGTTCGGAAGAAGGATTTTGGCATCGATTTCTTGGACGTTCTTGAGGAGATTTGCTGGTGCAAATCAAGGTCTTCAACCACGGTTCAAGTAATCAATAAGCAAGATCTTTGTAAAATTTTCTTTACTTGCATTTTAGTGTATTTTGCTTGTATTTCATTCTTATTGTTGTAAGAATTATTGTACGAGGTTTCTACACCTCCGGATTATTCCGAGAAGAAGTTATTATTGATTAGTGGTGTGTGGTTGCATCGCTAGAGCTCGTTCGAGTTCGATCCGTAGAGTAGGAACCATTCGGTTCCGAACTATGTTATATTATTATGTTTATGTGATTGTATTCATGTTATTGTTTTATTGTTATTATTCTGTTGCGCACTAACACAACTTGTAGACGCAATCGCAATCGTAATCCATCAAGCAATGCCGACGCAATTCACCCCCCCTGCCCCTCTAGCGGTCACAACGGTCCCAACATTCTTCAATCAAGTAATGCTCCTCTATCCTTCACCGTATTTTGGAAAGAACTCGACCTTGAGTTCGAATCGAAGTCATTATCCGCACACGACCTCTTGCTTCATTAATAAATAGAGACTACTTCTTGATTGTTCAAGTGTCTTGTTTCAAAGTAGGAATATGAACTAATGATTCTATATAGCTAAGAGGAAATGACCTTTTATTTTATTTTTCATCTTCTCCCAATCCGTAATCTTGACCTTTCCCTATTTCTTGCAAGAGTGCTACAATAGTAACCACCAAGCGAAGACTTCTCGCTTAAGCGTCATGGCTACCAACTTTACTTTAGTATGATCAGGAACTTCAGAATAAAAAATCTATTCAACTTCGTCAATCTAATCAATAAAATTTTCTACATGTAATGCGATGGAAAACTCGGGAAGCTTTATTCGAAAAGCAAGGTCCTTATATTGTTCTTCACGATTACGGTGATCTCGATAATGTAGTTGTTCAAAATTCGAAGCAGTGTGTTAATTAAATACCTTATGATTTTTAAGATTTAGATGTCGAGATAACTCTGCGACTTATCTCTATAGATCCTCGATGGTTTCATGGGAACATCAATCCTGGGTGTAGTTTCCTCAATCAAAAACTGTCGTTCACGTCCATAACCATTCATGGATTGTCGAGATAACTCCGTGATTGGTCTCTGTAGATCGATGAGCTCGTGGATACTTTGATCATGGGGTACGACTTCCTCGATTGGAATCTGTCTATCATGTCCATGATCACGACCACAATGCCCCTCCATGGATCTAGTGCTTTGATACCAACTTGGCATGAGCAGGGTAGCGGGTGACGCTAAAAACCTTTCATGCATGAGATTAGGACATAGGGACAGAGAGAATCAAATGAGAAGAAGAAATTTGCAAGCAATAGAGGATTCATCTATATGTTTAAACAAAACCAAAATAAACTTTATTAATCAAAAACTAATCTATACATTACAAGAGCTTAAGTTCATCTTTAAATAGGCCAGAGAAAGTGAAAGCTTCTTAACAAGTAATAAAGCTAAAAAAACTAAACAAACTTTAAAAAAAATCTTAATAAAGTTAAAAAATAAACAAATTTAAATAAAAATTTCTTACTAGAATATAAAAGGAAAAAAATTAAAGCTAAAAATTAAATAGAAAATTCAAATTAAATCAAATTAATAATAAAATACTAAATAATTGCGGCAGCATGCCATGGTCGTGATCTAGTCCACGGTTAGATCATATGGGACAACAATCGTTGACTAGTCCACGGTTAGGCCGTGGTGAGGACCATGATCGTAGTGGGGAACACAGACATACCGTGGTCTCTGCTGGAGGTCTTGTGTCGAGCCATAGAATGATTCACGCTCGTGATGATCACCACGAGTAGGTTGTGATAGCCTCTAGGAACTCCTTTACGGCTCATTCTGATCCAAAATGAAGGATATCTATGTTAGGGGCTATGAAGATGTTGAAATCTTTATTTTGGGATTCAATTCCTCATCATGATTTAGAGGAGGACGAAATCACATCTTATGAAAAGAATCGATCAAGCGGTTGGATACGCCTACATCACTGTTATATTTTGAAATGTTATAGCAGCCTTAAAAATTTTAATATATATTCATCAAAAATATTTTGTTTTTCAACTTTAACAATCTTCCTTATTATTCTCCTTAGACAATCAATGCAGAATGTTGCATTCAGACAATTATGATTTGGGAAAAAATTCCCACTCTGTATAAATTGATTAAAAGATGATGTGCAGTCCAATCTAAAGTTTTCAATTCCATCGATCCAAAGGAACTCAACTTCAGTTCTTTTCCAATTCCTTGTGTAGGCTTGGTAGTTCTTTTGACTTTCATCAATAGGTGTTCATAAATTTAAGGGGAATGGTTCATCTGCTTCATCTATATTTAACTTAAAACCTGAGTGCATGTTTGTAGCTTATATTGGCATGCATTAACTTTGTTGATTTAGGTGAATACTTAGAGAGATTCATCGGTATTCTAAATGGTTAAACGGAGATGATAAATGTGTTTCCCTCAACCTGTAATTGCCTAAAAATTGGGACTTGTTTGGTTGACAATTTTTTTTTTTTCGAATTTTCATTTCTAGGAAATGGAGAATGTGATAAGCAAAAATTAATATAATATAATAATAATAATAGAATTGTATTATATTGTATAGGATGCTATTACATTGTATAATGCCGATCACATTGTTATATTATTATTGATCTTTTATATTAAAATAATGATGCGGCGAGGAAGATTCGTTCGCCTCCTTCCGATGCGATGGAGCACGAAGGGAGCTTTGGGGGTTCTCTCCGGCCGCAACAGTAAAGATGAGAGAGTAAAACAGAGAGACGCAAACCAACACAGGCAACGAAACCAAGACACAGGATGTAACGTGGTTCGGAATAAGGATTCCTACTCCACGGAGGTGAGCTCTCTCACCGGATGCAGTGCCAAAGCACTTTCACTATGAACGTCCTCCTTTATGGAAAGAAAACTTCCGGAGATGGAGGAGAAAACCTCTTATAGTCAAATCACAATATAAGAAAGAGTACAAGCAATTCAAAAACAAAGATCACTACTCTCCTTCTCCGACGCAGTGGTAGCTCTCCTTCTCCTGATGCGTCTTCGTTTCTTGCTAGTTGGAATAATGCGGATCCCCCTCCTTCTGTCCTCTTCCTCCCTTTTATCCTCCTTCTCTGATCCAGCGTTACCTCGCGGGTTGTCCCCATCGTACACGTGGCCACCACGTCCACCTGGAGAATAATTCTGTTACAGATACGAGGAGCGAAGACTCCTCGGAATATTATGTGGGGACCCCTCCTTCTGTTACATAACACCTCTTCATCTATATTTCGGGAAACTAGGTTAGCCTGTCCCCCTCAACCATCCACTTTTGGTGAAACTAACTTAGGTCTATAGCTCACGGGTGGCATAACCCTTGGGCTCTCATCACCAACCAACTCCCTTCTTCCCCACCAACTACCTCGACCGACTAGGCGAGTCGATTCTTATCCATCCCGTGCTACTAGGCCTATCTAGCCGAACCGATTCTTACTTATTTCCTAGCGGCCTCCCCACCTTCGCTTACCTTCACTATCTCTCCTGCGTACCAATTATTTTCAGCTTGCGCTACGACTGCTCTCCTCTTTCTCCGCCGAACCAATTATTTGGTTCGGGTAACGCCTTACATGTGAGCCTTCCTTTCTGATTTATAGAGAAGAAGTAACAGCAGTATCATTAGTCAACCCCAAAAATAGTCAATCGAAGTTATAAGCTTGACTTTCCAACTATATAAAATCCCTACTTCGTCCTTGGCTCATTAATTCAACTTCACTTCTTTCTTATAGCTCCACCCTATATACTTGAAGTGGCCTAAGGGGCCCATGGGTCCCACTTTTCCTTTTCTCTTATATAGTCGAACCGTCACAAAAACCCTATATAAATCTCCACCTTTTTCCTTTTAGGTATTACTTAGCGTGCTTAACAATCCCATCTCTTCCACTTCTTCCCTCCAGCGGTTTTCACCGGCGGCATTTCAGCGACCCAGCCCTTCCTTTCCTACACACTTCTCCTCTAACCCCCCAAGTAAGTATTCTGTCCTGTTTTATACCTATGGCCCCTAGGACCATCCCTTCACCTGCGTGGTATGAGCACACCGTAACCCAACTAGACTGCAACCATTACTTCTTTAACCTTAAAGATAAGTTCATAGACCCTTCCATGAAATACTGTTTTACGACCAAGATGCATCGACCACACCGTCCTCCTCCCGATTTAACTTGCTTCTTTTCCGAACAGTTCCTCAATGACTTATCTCTACCAGCACCCTCCACTTATCTAGAAATTTTAGACTTTTACGGATTACCTTTAAACCAATTTACCCCCAATTCCTTTCGCATTCTATCAGGGGCCTCTATAGTGTTCCAGCACCTAAATCTTCCTCTATCTCCTCAAATATTCCACTGTTTCTTTCAATTAAAATCTTCCAAAGAAGGCCTCTTTTACCTGTCTAACCATCTGGACTGCCAATTTCTAGTGAATATGTCCACTTCCCATAAAGGATGGGAAGAATTGTACTTCTTTGTACTTATTACCTCTACCCCACTCGAAACCCGAAGTTAGAACTTCCTGAACTACCTTCCTTCCGGGAAATGAGGATCCAATGCCCTTTCTCAGAAGTTTATAGAGTACTGGGAGAGTCACATTATTGTTCAGACCACCTAATGAAAACTCCCCTCCTGAGTCACTTCGGGTTGTCCCCCTTCCCTTCAACGACCTCAGCTGCCATAGGTAGGATGACACTTACCCTTCAATATAACTTCTTATCTGCATCAACCATCTTTCTTATCAACACATTTTGCAGATAATCTAATGTAAGACGCTCTAGTGAAAGGAGAAGAGGTTGAGGCTGCCAAGAAGAAGAAGAGCTCAACAAAGAGAGGTAAGTCGGTGGCAGCCCCTTCTTCCCCTCGGAAAAAATTGTGGCTCATTAAGAAAGGAGCTCCTAGTTCATCAGCTCTTCCTCCCTCTTCTTCTGGTCAGCATGATTCACAATCTTTAACCATCTATGAACCGAGGAGGAAGGACACCACCTTATCCGTCCCATCCTCGTCTCTCCAAGGAGGAGATTCCCCTTCCCACTCTCCTGCTTCATCCTCCCTTCCTCATGATTCTCCCTTACCTTCCCGAACCGAATCCATCTCCGCCCCTATCCCCTCAGACACACTTACTTCTCCCACCCCTCTTCAACGTGTCGGACCCAATCTTCCTTCTGAGGGGGAAGACCTTCCCCTCCCGACCCCCTCAATGGCTACATTGGGGTTGCTGCTGCAGATCCGTCACCTTTCAGAGGTAAAATTCTTCAATCAATCAAGCATACAAGGCCCCTGCGACCAGGTGGGAAAATTGCTAGCTGAGGTAACTACTTTCCCCTTCCAATCTTTAATGTATTCATACATGTACATGCCATTGTATGTCAACGTCTGATGATGGAATTTTCTTTCCTTCAGGCCTCGCCCTGTTGGGTTTCCGGCACCGCGGCGTGTGTGTGTTCGATCATGTTTCGTAAACATGAGCACAGCGGAAGAAATAAAAATAATAAATCTACATTTATTACAACACACACAACACACGCATGCATAGTACAACATGTGTAGACATAACCGTAAATTTAAATTTGCAATAAAAGGAAATTTAACTACGTTATACCTTTCGTATTACGTGTAGCGGGAACGGCATCAACCGGAACGATCCTCTCTAGAATCATCTCTATCCGTATCCACACCGAGTATCCTCGGGATGACTTCGCTAAGCCATGAGATTCGTCTTCGTATGGGTTACTAGCCTTGTGTTGAAGACGACGTGATCGAGAGATGATCACGATCCGAATCCAAATTCGGATCCTAATACGAGTTCTCAAAACTCGCTTCTCCGGAGAGGTATTAGTCAACCAATTGACGAATCCTTCGTCCTCCACCTCAGAGGATTACCGGAGATCGAATCCCCGGTAAGTTAGCCGCTGTCGGAGCTCTAACCGTCGTCCAAACGACGCTCCGACGAGAGGAGAACAAGCTGTCCAGAAAACTGGACAGCTTTGGTGGAGGTGATAGGCGCCGGCCAACCAAGCGAGATAGAGCTCACCTTGATGCCAAACTTGAAGGAGATCACCGGAGCACTAACCGGCAGCAGCTCGACGCCGGCGAGGGGGAAGGAAGCAGCCTTCTGGACGCCGGTTGGAGCCTCAAGGTGGGCGGCGGCAAGGAGGAGGAGAGTTAGCTCCGAATTTCTCCAAGGAGAGGTGGGCGGCAACTTAGGGTTGTGGATTAGGGCTTAAACCATCCCTTAAGCCCTCTTTTATAGAGAACTAATTCTCTTAATGGTTATTGGATCATAACCATTAGGCCCGTTAACCCACTCCATTAAGATAAGTTAAAATAAACCAAACCATGATGGTTTATTTTAAGTTAAAACGAACCGAACCAACTTTTGGTTCATTCGTTTAAAATAAACCAAACCCTTTGGTTTATTCTCCTCCATTGGATTAGAACCAAACCATTTTGGTTCATCCATTATGTCTTCATAATACTCGGCCCATCCACGCTTCCATTGCGACTGAAACGATTTCATGCTCGCTTTATATTTGGTCCAACCAAACTTAGTTTCTCTCAGTCTGAGAATCCCATTCTCAAGCTCGTTTTAAATCCTTCGGATTACGCTCATTGTGCGTGTGACCAAATAGATTCTCGGTTTATATTGGCTGTCTATAATTAACCATTCATTATAGAACGATCATGAGTGGCACCTAGTAGTACATCATGATCCCCAATTAACCGAAAAGATCAACGGTTGATCCAGAACTATTTCTGAAACTTTTCAGCAGCTCGAATGAATCGTGCCCCATTCCCTTCACTCATCTTATACCCACTTGGTTCAGGACATGGTCTATAGTGTCAGTCCCCACTAGGCTGACTACGTTACACTTAGCCCAAGTATCATTTCCTCGTCCTACGGATTCTAGTTACTCCACATGTATCGAAGAGTATTTTACTCTAAACATGTAATGCTTTGGCCAAAGACTTTAGTAACAATCCGACGAGAGGCCATGGGTATACATCTCCTCGCAAGGAGTGGTGAATCCTTTATAGGCTATTCAAACACCTTCGATCACTTCAACTTATACCCAATCATCCCGGGTCCACATCTCCTTAGAGATGTTTGCTTAAGATGTCAAAGCATAAGTCTCAATGATCAAGATGACTTGAATACCGCAAGTCAAAGGAACATCGCACTTAAGCTACAGTAAGAACTTCATTGACATATCTATATATGCAAAGAACCATATGAAGTCTTACGGGTGGTCACTCCAATGAACTAGTTACCATAACTAGCATCCACGATTAACTCCGGACATCACTATGTCTCCAGCTAGTGAGAATCAGCTGCTTGGATACACCAAGGAGTATACCTCGTGCTAGTCTCGACAGAATTGATGGTGTCCAAATCCATCAATTCATCGACTAGGGATAATTCCGATACATCACAATTACACATGTAGAGATACTCACTAGTTGTGATCCGTCACAAATTCTCTCATCTTTGAATCATATCGTGGACATTGATAAATGAGTTTAAGATCCAATCAAATACATAAAACATGTATACTCAAATAGTGAATCTTCATTTATCATATAAATGGTTCATACATAAGGCGATTGCCTTAGGACATCTCTCATATATTACTAACAGACTCCCACTTGGCCTAATGCCAATCGCTATGGTATCCAATACCATAAGCTCTAACATGACCCTCAAACTTACTTTGAGGTAATGCCTTAGTCAAAGGATCCGCTAAGTTCCTTTCAGTGGGAATTTTCTCGATTTGTATTTCGTTCCTACTGATGATCTCTCTGATAAGATGATAGCGGCGAAGCACATGTTTGGATCATTGATGAGACCACATCAAGTTCAGAGATGAACTTCTTGATCCAAACCGCTTCCTTTGCTGCTTCCAAAGCTGCAATGTATTCTGCCTTAGTGGCAGAATCCGCTATAGCGTCAAGCTTGGAACCTTTCCAACTTATTGCGCCTCCATTCTAGGTGAATACATACCCAGACTGAGACATGGAATCATCCTTGTCTGTCTGGAGCTGGCATCCGTATACCCACGTATCACCATGTACCATTCTCCATATATTAGGAACACATCCTTAGTTCTTCTCAAGTACTTAAGGATCGTCTTAACAGCCACCCAATAATCCATTCCTGGATCAGACTGGTATCTGCTCGTGACACTCAGAGCATACGATACATCGGGCCTCGTACATAACATAACATACATGATAGATCCTATTGCGGATGCATAGGGAATCTTACTCATGCAAATCCTCTCGTCTTCTGTGTGCGGACACATAGACTTCGAAAGGTGTATCCCATGCCTGATGGGTAGGAAACTTTTCTTGGATTCCGACATGCTAAACCTCTTTAGCACTCGGTTTATATATGTAGACTGCGAAAGACCAAGCAACCGTTTCGATCTATCTCTATAGATCTTAATCCCCGAGGATGTAGGTTGCTTCTCCCAGGTCTTTCATGGAGAATGTCTTGGATAACCAAACCTTAATCGATCAGAAGATCAAAACATCGTTTCCTATAAGTAATATGTCATCGACATATAATACTAGAAACACGATTGTACTCCCACTAACCTTCTTGTACACACAAGGTTCGTCTAGATTTTGTGAGAAATCAAACTTTTTGATTGTCTCATCAAAACGGATATTCCAGCTCCTGGATGCTTGCTTCAATCCATAAATGGATCGTCGCAATTTTCATACCTTGGTTTTATCAACCGATGTGAAACCCTCAGGCTGTATCATATACACGTCCTCGAGCAGGTTTCCATTAAGGAAAGATGTTTTCACATCCATCTGCCATATCTCATAATCATAATGAGCCGCTATGGCCAGGAGCATCTGAATGGATTTAAGCATAGCTACAGGCGAATAGGTTTCGTCATAATCAACACCTTACTTTTGACGATATCCTTTCGCCACCAATCTAGCCTTATAGGTAATCACATTACCATCCATGTCGGTTTTCTTCTTGAAAACCCACTTGCACCCTATAGGCTTTATGCCTTCAGGTGGGTCAACCAAGTTCCAAACTTGGTTTTCATACATGGAATCCATTTCCGACTTCATGGCACCAAGCCACTTATCCCTTTCTGAACTTGTCAGCACTTCTTCATAACTGGTAGGCTCCTCATCATCAATGAGTAACACGTTGTTCGATTCACTTACGAGAAATCCATATCTCTCAGGAATATTGCGTGTTCTACCAGATCTACGAATATGTGGTGTTACAATAGGTCCAGTCGATTGCTCATCACTATGAGTTGTCGACTGTTGTGCTTCACCAGGTATCTCATCAATGTTTATTTGAGTCTCTCGAGCCTCCTCAAGCTCGATGATACTCCCACTATTTTCTTGCAAGAGAAACTCTTTCTCTAGAAACACAGCATGCCTTGAAATAAACACCTTTTGTTCTACAGGATGATAGAATTGGTAACCCCTTGTTTCCTTAGGGTATCCAATAAATAGACATTTATCAGACTTAGCATCCAATTTGTCTGATACAGTCCGCTTCACATAAGCAGGACAACCCCATATCTTCAAGTAAGATACATGAGGTTTCTTACTATTCCATATCTTATATGGAGTAGTTGAGACTACCTTGGTAGGCATTCTGTTTAACAAGTAAACAGCTGTCTGAAGTGCATAACCCCAAAAGGACTTGGGAAGAGTCGCATGATTCATCATTGACCTGACCATGTCCAACAAGGTCCGGTTACGCCTCTCAGATACACCATTATGCTGTGGTGTATAGGGCGGAGTCCATTGAGACAATATACCATTGTCTCTTAGGTAATCAAGAAACTCCTGACTCAAGTATTCACCACCTCGATCCGATCGAAGTATTTTAATACTCTTGTCATGTTGTTTCTCTACTTCATTTCTGAACTCTTTGAACCTTTCAAAGGCTTCAGACTTGTGTTTCATCAAGAACACATACCCAAACCGTGAGTGATCATCGGTGAAGGTAATGAAGTAGCTATAGCCTCCTAATGCTTGAGTTGACATAGGTCCACATACATCAGTATGTATTAGACCTAGTAACTCTCCCACTCGTTCACCCTTTCCAGTAAAAGGTAACTTAGTCATCTTGCCTTTTAAGCATGATTCGCATGTATCGTATGAATCCAATTCAAACGATTCCAGAATTCCACATCGGTGTAATTCGGACATGCATTTCTTGCTTATATGGCCAAGACGACAATGCCACATATATGAGTCTATTTGATTATCCTTTCGAGCACGCGTGTTGCTCGCTTCGATATTGAAAATGTCACTAGATACGTCCAACGTATAAATGCCATTACTCAATGTTCCAGTTCCATAAAGTACGCCATTCAAAGTTATATAACAACAATTGTTACTAAACTTCAAATGGAAACCATTTCTATTTAAACAGGAAATAGAAACAATGTTCTTTATTAGAGAAGGAACATAATAGCAATTGTCCAGTTCCAAGACTAGTCCACTAGGGAGCTTCAGCAAATAAGTTCCGATGGCGACCGCAGCAACCTTTGCTCCATTGCCAACTCGCAAATTTGACTCCCCTCTGACAAGTCTTCTTCTATTCCTTAGCCCCTGTATGTCATTACATATATGTGAGCCACACCCAGTATCCAATACCCAAGTGTCTAAGGAAATAGAATGACAATCAATAACGAAGATATCTGAAGAAGATGGGGCATCCGATGCCTTATCCTTCTTAACGGACTCAAGATAAATCTTGCACTTTCTTCGTAAATGGCTCTACTTGCCATAATGATGGCAAGTGCCCTTTTGAGCTGGTTCTGCCTTTTTAGCCTTTTTCTTCTTCCCCTTCTGTTGTTCCTTTGACTCCCTCTTAGAACCTTTCTTCGAGGAATCAACTAACAACACCGTCCCCTGCTCATGCTTCTCAGAAGGCTCCACAGTCTTCAGCATGTTGAGCAGTACCACAGATGAACCTTCTTTCATCTCAGAGGTGAAGAGGAGCTTGGAGACTTCGAACCTTTCGAATCTCACTTGCTTATCAAACAACTCATAAAGATGAAGGACTACGATATGAGCATCCATATGCTCATGCTGCTTTCGTAGCTTGGGTTCCATCGCGGCTAGCATGATGCAACTTGTCAGTTCAGAATCAGTCACATGTTTCTGATAGACCAACAATTGGTCCGGAGTTGCATCGTTACTAGGATGGGCGGGAAGAGGCGCTTCGAGGACATACGCAAGCTTTTCACCTTGAGAACAATTCTCAAGTTTCTAAGCCAGTCCAAAAAGTTCGACTCATTCAATTTATTCGAATCCAAAATGGAACGCAAATTAAAAGACAACATGATCAATTTTAGAAATACAAAACAAGCATATATGAGAAAGATGATTTTTAAAATGCATCAATATACATTTATAAATCCCATTCATTTTTCGAATTCAAAAACCCTTGAAATCAATTCGGGAGATCGTAGGTCAATCTCCGAATGGGCTGATATCCAATATAGATAAGAACAACCTTGGAGTGAGTCCAACAAGCCATTCTTAGCTATGATGGTGGGTATCAAGTATACCGATTACATATCATGTATATGTAACTATCACAATGTGCTATCAACTAATTGAATGTTTACACATACATTGGGTTGTTAACACATTAACAAGTATGCATCATATGCATAGCACCCAACTTCACCTCTCTTCACATCGACCTTGGAGTGAGTCCAACAAATCGATGCTCCAAGTTAGAGCCGACCCATTAATCACGAAATAGTTTTAATATGGTTAGAGTGCATTCAACCAATTAGCCAGGCTTGGAGTGAGTCCAACAACCCAAACTAACGATTGACCTCTGACTCTTACCATATTAGAGTTAAACTATTCCAATGATTTGAACATGTTCAGGTTCGAGCCGGGCTTGGAGTGAGTCCAACAACCCAAACAAGAAACAGAACTCTGGTTCTAACCATATTAATGGAAGGTGTAAGCTTTAATATTGAGTTAGGGTTTTTATGTCTCATCCTCTTTGCATGCAAATAACTATTATCTACATGACATGACATACATGGCATACATCTACATGTCACGACACGCATGACATAATGATTTGCATCTAATGCAATTACATGACATACAATTATGTCATGTACATAATTTCCTTATTTGTCATAACTATTTATGGAAATAAAATATGTTTAAGATTTGATTCTCTAAATCAAATCATGATTAAATTAGGAAACAAATTTCCAAATCTAATCACATATTTTATTTATGGAAATAGTTGATTAAGGAAAATCAATTTAGGAAACCAATTTCCTAAATCATCAAAACTACTTATGGAAATCAAATATTTTAAGATTTGATTTCCAAAATCAAATCATGATTAAATTAGGAAACAAATTTCCATAATCTAATCAAATATTTTATTTATGGAAAATATCAATTTCCATAAATACTTCCAACTTTCCAAAAGTGGAAGATTTCCATAAATACTTCTAGACTTTCCAAAATTGAAAAATTTCCATAAATACTTCTAAATTTCCAAAATTAGAAAATTTCCAGAAATAACATTATGACTATCGCAAAACCATTTTACGATTATGTCGAAACACAACCTGGGCTCTGATACCACTGTTGGGTTTCCGGCACCGCGGCGTGTGTGTCTTCGATCATGTTTCGTAAACATGAGCACAGCGGAAGAAATAAAAATAATAAATCTACATTTATTACAATACACACAACACACGCATGCATAGTACAACATGTGTAGACATAACCGTAAATTTAAATTTGCAATAAAAGGAAATTTAACTACGTTATACCTTTCGTATTACGTGTAGCGGGAACGGCATCAACCGGAACAATCCTCTCTAGAATCGTCTCTATCCGTATCCACGCCGAGTATCCTCGGGATGACTTCGCTAAGCCACGAGCTTCGTCTTCGTATGGGTTACTAGCCTCGTGTTGAAGACGACGTGATCGAGAGATGATCACGATCCGAATCCAAATTCGGATCCTAATACGAGTTCTCAAAACTCGCTTCTCCGGAGAGGTATTCGTCAAACAATTGACGAATCCTTCGTCCTCCACCTCAGAGGATTACCGGAGATCGAATCCCCGGTAAGTTAGCCGCTGTCGGAGCTCTAACCATCGTCCAAACGACGCTCCGACGAGAGGAGAACAAGCTGTCCAGAAAACTGGACAGCTTTGGTGGAGGTGATAGGCGCCGGCCAACCAAGCGAGATAGAGCTCACCTTGATGCCAAACTTGAAGGAGATCACCGGAGCACTAACCGGCAGCAGCTCGACGCTGGCGAGGGGGAAGGAAGCAGCCTTCTAGATGCCGGTTGGAGCCTCATGTTGGGCGGCGGCAAGGAGGAGGAGAGTTAGCTCCGAATTTCTCCAAGGAGAGGTGGGCGGCAACTTAGGGTTGTGGATTAGGGCTTAAACCATCCCTTAAGCCCTCTTTTATAGAGAACTAATTCTCTTAATGGTTATTGGATCATAACCATTAGGCCCGTTAACCCGCTCCATTAAGATAAGTTAAAATAAACCAAACCATGATGATTTATTTTAAGTTAAAACGAACCGAACCAACTTTTGGTTCATTCGTTTAAAATAAACCAAACCCTTTGGTTTATTCTCCTCCATTGGATTAGAACTAAACCATTTTGGTTCATCCATTACATCTTCATAAGACTCGGCCCATCCACGCTTCCATTGCGACTGAAACAATTTCATGCTCGCTTTATGTTTGGTCCAACCAAACTTAGTTTCTCTCGGTTTGAGAATCTCATTCTCAAGCTCGTTTTAAATCCTTCGGATTACGCTCGTTGTGCGTGTGACCAAATAGGTTCTCGGTTTATGTTGGCTATCTATAATTAACCATTAATTATAGAACGATCATGAGTGGCACCTAGTAGTACATCATGATCCCCAATTAACCGAAAAGATCAACGGTTGATCCAGAACTATTTCTGAAACCCTTCAGTAGCTCGAATGAATCGTGCCCCATTCCCTTCACTCATCTTATACCCACTTGGTTCAGGGCATGGTCTATTGTGTCAGTCCCCACTAGGCTGACTACGTCACACCTAGCCCAAGTATCATTTCCTCGTCCTACGGATTCTAGTTACTCCAAATGTATCGAAGAGTACTTTACTCTAAACATGTAATGCTTTGGCCAAAGACTTTAGTAACAATCCGACGAGAGGCCATGGGTATACATCTCCTCGCAAGGAGTGGTGAATCCTTTATAGGCTATTCAAACACCTTCGATCACTTCAACTTATACCCAATCATCCCGGGTCCACATCTCCTTAGAGATGTTTGCTTAAGATGTCAAAGCATAAGTCTCCATGATCAAGATGACTTGAATACCGCAAGTCAAAGGAACATCGCACTTAAGCTACAGTAAGAACTTCATTGACATATCTATATATGTAGAGAACCATATGAAGTCTTACGGGTGGTCACTCCAATGAACTAGTTACCATAACTAGCATCCACGATTAACTCCGGACATCACTATGTCTCCAGCTAGTGAGAATCAGCTGCTTGGATACACCAAGGAGTATACCTCGTGCTAGTCTCGACAGAATTGATGGTGTCCAAATCCATCAATTCATCGACTAGGGATAATTCTGATACATCACAATTACACATGTATAAATACTCACTAGTTGTGATCCTGTCACAAATTCTCTCATGCTGTGAATCGTATCGTGGACATTCAGTAAATGAGTTTAAGATCCAATCAAATACATAAAACATGTATACTCAAATAGTGAATCTTCATTTATCATATAAATGGTTCATACATAAGGCGATTGCCTTAGGACATCTCTCATATATTACTAACACGGCCAAGCACAGCAAAATGGTAACTCACATAGCTCAATTCCAATCCAGCGTGGAGGCGCCCCACTTTGCCTCCTTGGCGCAGTAAAAACAACTCCGGCCTTGGTTCAATGTGAAAAGAAGGAATCCGACCTGAAGGGCCAATGTGAAGATGCCATGACACAGTTGGCCTTGGTTCAAAGTGAAAAGGAGGAGCTTCAATGAAAAAATGAAGACCTCGAACATCAAATCTTCCTCCAATCCAGCGAACTTCAGCAGGTGGATCTTCTTACCCATGAATTAACAGGGTACAAAAGACAACTTGGAGACACCATTATTCAAGCTGCTGATTCTTTTACTACCATTCAGCAGCTTCAACAGGAACGTCAACAGCTCCGGCTAGAATGCCAAGCATGGGAAGGCACTAAAAAATCTTGCATAGAGAAGTGTAAAGAGCTCTCTTCCATGGTGGCTGCCTTTCCTCAAGCCCTATTAGCAGCGGCTCGGCAACAATCAGACCTTCATCAAGAGTACTCCAAGGCCCTTTCGGCTCTGGGTCAGCAAGCCATAAAAGCATCAACTGAGAAAGATGCCCTGGCAGCCCAGCTAAACGAAAGTCAAGCCCAGCTGGCCGATTGTCAGGCTCAACTAACCAGTTGCCAGTCCCAGCTGAAGGAGCAGGAAGCTGACCTAAAGGGGCGATACGTCAAGAAGGGACTGGATTTGTTTATACTGGGCTTTGATGGATCTTTAGCTCTAAATGCTAAATGGGGATATCCACCCCCAGCACGGACACTAGTTATCCAAATCCTGTAGATGCATTATCTAAGTGTCCCCCCAAGCTCTTTGAACTGTAACCCCTAATATCTTACTCCCTGTAATGACCCTTTTCTTGATGTTGAAGAATGCTTATATTAGCATAGCCTTTTATTGTTCCTTTTGTACGCCTCATTGCGGGTTGGGAATTTTGAACTAACACTGTGCTTTTTCCTTTTTACAATTACGTTTCTTTTCCCATGTCGCATGGTGCAATCACCTCCTTTGTTCGGGAACTCACTCAGAAGTTCCCGGATGATCTTATTCATATCCGACCCAATTTTGGCTCGGCTAAAAATTAAATTATTTCAACCCTTTGATCTTCTCTATCTACCTTACTGCTTCGGAAATGATATCTTGATAAGTACCTATGCTGCTGCCATTACGATATCAGTCTCTTCACCTTCTTCCCCTTCCCAAGAACTACTGCAGTTCCTTTCCCCTCAACTATAAATTATCACCCTCCATGTCTTCGTCCTTCCATCTCACTCTCATGGCTTCGGCAGAACACCCTATTGAGATTTCTTCGTATTCTGAATCTTTTGAGCTGTGGGGGTAGTTTAATGAGACATCAAGATTCCGAGACCCGCTCGACAGCTACCTCGGTTCGCCCCCTTCCTTTTCCACCCCACACCACAGTTCCATCCCCTTCTGCAGGAAGGTCTTTTCGAGCGCCCTTCCCCTCCTTCCGCAATCAGGTGTGGAACCCTCTAACATGAGAGTACACAGTGGGAGATCTCCGGGCCTCTGCTGAACTTCCCCCACTTCCACCGGCCCTGGCTTTCGTTCCGGTCTCTCCGGCGAGGATCCGTTCGCCCCCTTTTGATGAAGCTCCACCAGTGATACCTTCTGCTTAAGGCAAGCTCTACAGAGTCATCTTGGCGCCTTCCCCCCCCCCCCTCCCCCCTCCCCGAGGAGCCTTCTAACAATTCTCCTATCAAGAGTAATCATAAAAAGCCTTCCTAGATTAAATGATGTAATCATTCTCAAGTATGTTAATAAAAAAGGAAGAGAGGAATTGGTATCCACTCTGGTCGTTTTCCTGTGGATGTAAAGTTTCTGTCATCAGAAAAAATTGCAATCTCGCCTGAACGTACTTTTTCTTATCATTTCCAAGGGATTCGGACCCTTTCCCTCATAATTACTGTACCAGTGACTCTTCACCTACTGTCTTTATGCTTCCCCTTCTTTACTAGCATTCATTATCCTTATTTCCTCTGTGAATAAATGCGCCCTCCTCCTTCATCGTTATAAGGACCTCCAACCCTTGCCGTATAACATCCATCTTTTTCTTTCTCTTCTCCTCTCCATGGACAAAATGTCTGAACAGGGCAGCAGTTCCCCTCCTGCTGAAGAAAAGGTTGACGAGCAGCGTTATATTGCTAATTTGGAGGAACAGGTGAGATACTTGCAGCAACGATTGAGGGAAGCTTCTGCCAATAACTACTCTTTGCGCTAACAACTAGCCAGGTCACAGAAGGAACTATCTAAGCAAATCTTCCTGCAACAATCTTACCTTCGGCAACTATTGTGCCAACCCCAGCCGCGTAAAGAAACTCCGTCAGTTCCTCCCAACAAAGAACTGTAATGCTCTATACATAAGGGTTTATTTTGCTATCCTCTCCCCAGGGAGGAGTTGTAACATGTAATCTTTCTGAAATAAGGAAATTTCTGTGAAAACAGCTTTCACCTATATTTTCCTCGCTTATCTTTTTCTTCTAACATTTCTCGAGCTATGTCAAATCCTATCTTCTTTGTATGAGAATCAAATAGATGCACCGCCTCTTCACCCTTTCATTGTATAAGAAATAAGCTCAACTCTTCCGCTTCGCCACCACACGGGGATAGAATAATATATAGTTGAGAAGTAAGCTCAACTCTTCCGCTTCACGGGGATAAAAATGATATATAACTGAGGAGACCTCAGTTCTTCCGTTCCACCACCACACGGGGATAAAATAATATATATAGTTGAGAAATAAGCTCAACTCTTCCGTTCCACTACCACACGGGGATAAAATAATATATATAGTTGAGAAATAAGCTCAACTCTTCGGCTCCGCCACCACACGGGGATAGAATAATATATAGTTGAGAAGTAATCTCAACTCTTCCACTTCACGGGGATAAAAATGATATATAACTGAGGAGACCTCAGTTCTTCTGTTCCACCACCACACGGGGATAAAATGATATATATAGTTGAGAAATAAGCTCAACTCTTCCGTTCCACCACCATACGGGGATAAAATAATATATATAGTTGAGAAATAAGCTCAACTCTTCTGCTCCGCCACCACACGGGGATAGAATAATATATAGTTGAGAAGTAAGCTCAACTCTTCCGCTTCACGGGGATAAAAATGAAATATAACTGAGGAGACCTCAGTTCTTCCGTTCCACCACCACACAGGAATAAAATAATATATAGTTGAGAAATGAACCCAACTCTTCCATTTCACGGGGATAAAAATGATAGATAACTGAGGAGACCTCAATTCTTCCGTTCCACCACCACACGGGGATAAAATAATATATAGTTGAGAAGTAAGCTCAACTCTTCCACTTCATGGGGATAAAAATGATAGATAACTGAGGAGACCTCAGTTCTTCCGTTCCACCACCACACGGGGATAAAATAATATATTGCCCAAAGGCCTTCAACATAAAGAGTGCGATGCTTCCACACTGCTATTCTTCCTACCTTCATCCCGAAGGGGAGCACCTCCATCCATCCTTCCTATGAAAGCGAGGGTTTTAGTACATAATGGGTCATCAGAGAAATAAATCCTCGTTTCCCTTCTACTTAAGGTCTCCTTTTCTATAAACTAGGAGCCCAATAGCCGTTACAAGCCCATTCCTCCCTCCTTTTATAGGGGATGCTTCATCTTCCTTTATTTTGTTATCTTCATCCCTTCCGCCTTCTCGTCTCCTTTTTCTGCATCTGTTCTTCTTTCCGACGCCATCCTCCGGTGCCCCAGTCACCTACCTCAGCACTTTTCTTCTTTCTCCCATGGGCAGGATGCATTCCTCTTTCTTCCGAGAAATAGCAAGTCGTTACCCACACATCAAACGGGGTGATGGTTAGCCGCCAGCTTCGTCTTTGCCTTCACCCTCCTCTATTACTATCCCACCTGCCCCATCTCTCCTTTCTTCTTCACCTCCTCCTGAAACCCTTGTTACATCCGCACCAGATGAAACCAGAGTAACCATCCCCTCCTCATCTCCTCTGTTACTTACAAACCCTAACTCTCCCATTTTCTCCCCCTCCGCCTTAGGTATTCGGAAGTCGCCCCCTCTTTCATCACAACCTGAAGATGAATTCAGGGAGGTAGTGCATCCACACCAATCGACTACAGATGCTTCTGCATCCACGCCTTCTCTTTCTCCGAAATATGGCACCGCCCCTAAACCCATGATAATTGATATTCCTCCACTGCCTATCTCCCCTTCTGCTCATCGCTTGGAGAGCCCCTCACCTTCTATGGGCACTAGCCCAGGCCCCTCCATTTCTCACCTTCCCAACGAAGAGTTTTCCATTTCGATGCTCTCTATACCATCCTCTCCAGATTCTTCGCCGAACCAATCCCCTTCCGCAACTTCTGGTGTGCCCACCTCACAGCCAGCCATAGTACACCTTCCCCATCAGGCTTTTGATTCTTTGCCCCCGACCTCCATCCCTTTGAGCCTCCTTACCAGCGTTCCTTCTTCTTTTCCCTTTGCACCTCCAACACAACTTCCAACTCCTACCCTCATCCTCCCCATTATAAGTGAGCCTCCATCGCAGGTGTCATCCATCCCCTCTTCTTCTTCTTCTTCTTCTTCTCCCCGGGGCCTTCGAATCTTAAATTTGGAGGAACTGATCCCTCGGATGGAAGGCCTGCGCCATGCTTTAGAATTGGTATGTTTCTCTAATCAGCTTCTTTAGTTTCCCTTACTGAATGACTTCCTTTCAACAAATGGCTTACAGGCCCTGACCAACAACCAAGAATTGGATCACTCCCTCCAACAATATCGAGCTCAATCTCTAAAGTTGGAACAGCAACAACAGGAGGATCTGATGGCTGCTCAAAATCGAGAGTGCCTCTTATCGCAACAACTGCAGCAATGGCATAAGCGACTGACAGAAGCCCACCACCAACTTGAAAAAGATGCCGAGACTATAGCGGCATTGCAAGAACAACAGCGAGCTAGCATGGAATCACCCTCACTCCAGCGGGATGTTTAGCCGGCACAGCTTGACAAGGAGGCCTCCTCCTCTCAAGAATTGATAAGTCTTCGAGAGCAGGTAGCAGAGCTCCTTCAAGGGAAGCAATGAGACTCGGACATCATCGCCCGCCTGCGGGTTCAGCACCAGAAAGCAGAGGACAAAATAGGGGACCTCCGCACTCGCCTGTGCAAGGAGGTACAAGAAAACTCCTCCCTCATAACTTCTAGGGCGCATTCTCACGCCCGTATATGTAGGAAAGAAACCTCCCTCCAGAGGCTGGGCACTGAGCTTATCTGCACCAGATCCTACTCTGAGGCGGTAGAGGGAATTTTAGCCTCAATGCACCAGAATATGATGGACATGACGAACCTTATCCAGCAAGATCAAACTTCCCGAGCCGATGATATTTCTGTCCTGGCAGATGCTATTATGGAAGTATCCCGGCGTTATAGTGACATACGCCGAGCCCTTCGGGAGCAACAAGAGAAGTGTCACAGGCTCCATCGGGATCGGAGCCCTGACCGCCCGAATCAGCAGGAGCGGCTAGCCATCCTGATGCTCACCACCTATCTAGACGGGTTTAATGAGACGGTTCGACAGTACGCTGATCAAGGGCTTCCTCCGGTGAACCATCCTACTTTCTCCTTAAATTGGGAGGCCAACTTCTGACTCTATCTTCCCGATCGGTTTAAGTTATAACCTGATGTATTGCTTCGGGACGTGGTCCCTTTGTTATCTTCTTTTCTTTTTCATAGTTCGCTATAAGGACTATAACACTATTGTGAATCAATCAAACTCAGATGCGCTATACATCTAATTAATACAATAAATTATCAAGTACATCCCCTCGAGAGCCCCTCAACTCCTTTTCTCTTATCCATCCTTTCTTATACAGTGTGAAAAGGTTTCAAGTGAATAGCGTTCCACGGTCGAGGAAATTCCTTGCCCTGAGTCGTCCTTTAGATAATCGCCGACCACTTCGCTACACATAGGGCCCTTCCCAATTTGGAGCTAACTTTCCAGGATCTCCCGCAGGATTAACTTTACGTAGAACCCAATCTCCCTCCTGAAATCTTCGGGGCATCACCTTTTTATTAAAGGCTTGCTGTACTCTCCGCTTGTAAAACTCCGCTGCCTTCGGTAAATTTTAGTTACTATATATATATATAGAAATAAGAATAAAAAAAATGAATAAATAGTTCGTAGTCGAGGCTTGAACCATGAACCGTTGATTTGGGGGAATAGGCTTCCCACCACTAAGTCATAAGATTACCAATGAGTAGGATATAACAGAATATATCTATTGGTAGAAAAAAAGAAAGAAGTTGATTAATCTAACTGATCATTTAAAGGGATAATTAGGTTAAGAAAAATCCTAATATATATATATATATTTCTTTTCTTTCCTGTCTCTAAAACCTCACGCCGACCTCTCTCTCTCTCTCTCTCTCTCGCTCGTTCTTCCTCCAGCCGTCGAATAGCCTTCTCCCCTCTCCTTCCCTAACCCTCCAACCTTATCTGCGTGGCGTTGCGCCGATTACGAGAGCAAGAGGTTCCTGCGTGGTGCGCCACCGAGGACGAGGGAAAGAGTCCGATAAAGGGCGGTGACGAAGAGGAGGATTGGAAAGAAGGAAGCCGTCGAAGCAAGGAAGAAGGTTGTCTTCTCTTTAGATAATTCAAGAGGGGATTTTCAAGAGGGACTTGGTAGAGGTTCACGCTAAAGCAAGGAAACACGTAGGAGGTCTTCTCTTTGCGAAGTATAACGGTATAAATTGGTGAAAAAGCGTAGGATGTAAGTATCCCTTCACCTGTAGTATAAGTGCTTACGATGTAATGTTGTATGCTTGATTTTGAACAAAAGAATCTAGAACTATGTGTAGAAGGTTCGGCTAATAGGATTAGAGAAATTATTCTTGTTGAAATTCTTCCACGTTATACATGTTAGATGATGATTTCTATTTATGTTAGCTTAATTTTCTTTATGTCACTACCTTATGCCATGTTAAATTGTACTCATGCCGATTTATGCTATGCTACATGCTTATGTTTTCACCCATGTTAGGCATGACTCACGTATATGAAATGTTGAAGAAATGTTTCCCTAAGAGTAGGGACAAGAACACTCTTTAGGACAAAGAACATGTATGTTATTTCACTTTATGCATGGCTTGTACCGGACCCTAACAAGGTCCACGGGATGGGCTCCAAGGTTGCCCCTAGGTCGACGGAAATAGTACGGACCTAGTAACCTAGTAGGTTCGGGATTAGCTACCTCGGATCTATTTAGGATGCGCGCGAATGATGTATGTGGTACAATGTCGGACCCAATATGTTGAGATTATGTTTAAGTATATAAACTATATGTTTTCAAAGAGCATCCTGCATATACCATTTTATGTTCATCGAATTATCATGTTTAGAGACAATGTACTGTTGCGATGAAAATGCTATGTTTATGTTCTTTTCCTAAATTGATCATGTCTTTACTGTTGGTGCAATCGACCCAGGTCACGATTGACCAGGACTCGAGTTTGACTCGAGTGATGTTTTGATGTTCGACAAAAATATATGACAATGTAATTGTCATGGGAAAGTCCAAGTGGGACACTTGGCATTTGGGAAAGTCCAAGCATGGGTCTTGGCAATGTAAAGTCCAACATGGGTTGGCAAGGAAAGTCCAAGCATGGTCTTGGCATGAAAAGTCCAACATGGGTTGGCAAGGAAAGTCCAAGCATGGTCTTGGGATGGAAAGTCCAACATGGGTTGGCAAGAGAAAGTCCAAGGGGATTGATATTGGCGGCGTAAAGTCCAAGCGGGAGTCTTGGCAGCATAAGTCCAATGGTTGGCGGCGTAAAGTCCAAGCGGAGTCTTGACGGCGTAAGTCCAATGTGCCTTGGCGGTGTAGACACCATTAGCATGACATAGCCGACGGAAGCACCTGAAGGCTAGCGCGATGGATGAACAAGTCATGAATGACTTGGAGGGATTTGAGAGGCATGAGGCTGATGGAGGTGGCTAGAAGGCTTAGGTCTAGGCTAAGGGTGATCTAGCAAGTATGGGGGAACCATACTTGGGTTAAAACCTCATGTTTGAGGTGTGCCAGTCGACTGGTGCCATGTGGCAGTCGATTGGACCGAGTCAACTAGGATTTTGGGTGGTTATGGCCTAGCGATCGATTGCGGTGCAAGCGGTCGATGATGGCTCGGCGATCGGCGATCGTGTGATCACCGACCGCGGTGCCTCGATTTCGGGCCGCAGAATCGGAGTCGAGACTTCGGTCGAGTGAAGGCTCCATCATGACTAATGGTCATGATCACCGATCGGTGATGAAGGTTCTGTTGGACTTATCCAGCGTGGATCTAGCCGTTGTCTCACGACAACAGTGGCATCAGTCGGCTGATGGTCCCGATCAGTCGACTGATCGACTTTTTCCAGAACAGGTTGAAGCTTTATAAGGAGCTCGTGATGGAGGATTTTGGTATCGATTTCTTGGAAGTCTTGAGGCGATTTGCTGTTGCAAATCAGGGTCTTCAACCACGATTCAAGTGATCAACAAGCAAGCAATCCAAAGGCATTTGTAAAGTTGTTCTCTTTACTAGTTTTGCATTGTATTGTTGTATATTGCTTGTATTTATATCTTATTGTTGTAAGATTACTTGTAAGGGGTTTCTCCACCTCCGACTTGTGTCGAGAAGGAGTATTTGTCATTAGTGAGTGCGTGTGCATCACTAGAGCTCGATCCGTGGAGTAGGAACCGTGCGGTTCTGAACCACGTTATATCGTTGTGTTAGCGTGTTGTGCATTTCGTTATCGTTATTACTTTTCTATTTCCGCTGCGCTAACGAAATTGTAGAAACAAACGCAAAAGAATTCCATTGACGCTATTCACCCCCCCTCTAGCTTCCAAACGATCCCTAACAAGTGGTATCAGAGCCTGGGGCTCTTCTACGGATTAACAACCCAGAGTCAAGATGCTAGAGGAAAAGATGGAAATCCAAGGACATTTGGGATGGGATATCAACACCCCTATCCCCTATACCTTCTATGGACAAGAAGGGTTTAAGCAATGGAAGTCAAGAATTGAAGACTTCCTAATGATGAGGGACTTCGAAGAATGGTCTATCTTGATGGAGGGTTTTAGCTATCCAATATGACCAAAGGGAGGATTCCTCAAGAAGAAGAAGTGGAGTGAAGATCAACTCCAAGCCTTTGAGAAAAACAAGAAGGTAATCAAATTCATTTTTGATTTAATTCCTAATGACCTCTTGTGTAGCCTAGGTGACTATGTGGATGCCAAGGAGCTATGGAGCGATTTGGCCAAGCTCCATGAAAGCCCATCAACGGTCCAAGAGGAAGAGACCGAAGATGCTAATGCATCATCCTCACAAGGAAGTGAGGACCTGGAGGTTGAGAGATCATCAACATCCAAGGACGAAGTAGAATCGGAAGTTGATAGGGAGTCAATTTTTGGGTTGGTGGAGGAAGTGAAAGAAGCATCCACTTCTAGGATTGAGGAGGAGATTAGAGTTTCCTCAACACCGGAGCATCAAGAAGAAGCTTCGACATCCGGTAAAGATGAAGGAGCCCAAAATCTAATTCCGGTCTCCATTAACCTAGGTAACTCAAACACTCTAATTTCAAATAAAAATAATATTATGTGTTTTGAGTGTAGGGAATTTGGGCACTATAAGAGCAAGTGCCCAAAGAAGATTAGGAAAGCTCCACCAGCACCAAAAGTCAAGGATGCCGGTTCCCCAACACCTAAAGGCAAGGAGCATATCATATGCTTCAAGTGCAATTCAAAAGGACATTATAGGAATCAATGTCCTAGGGGGAGCAAAAAGACCCAAGAAGAAGCATCACAAGTAGGGGGAGCTAAGGCTAACCCTAAGGTACATTTTAGTAATGCATCTTCTAATTTAAATGCTAAAAAGCATGCTAGGAACTTTAATTCTCTTGCAATTTATGAAAAGCATGCTAATAGGAATAAATATTTTTGCTTTGGAGCTAAGAGAGTCCATGTAGGAAATAGGGAGAAATTTGGGACTAATGTCCCTAAAAACAACTTATTTAAGGACAAACCTAGGTCAAATAACTCAAGATCAATTTTACCTAGGGAATCAATTAGGAAAATAGGAGAACATCTAGGCCTTAACCCTAAATGGACTAGGCATATGCCTAGGAAGTCCAATGCCCATGATTTAAATCAAAATTCTAAAATTGGGCAATTAGAATTAGAGAACCAAGCCTTGAGGTCAAGGCTTGAGAAACTTGAAAAGACCCTAAATAAGATACAAAATCAATCTAAAGGGTCTAATGGTCAAACTCCTAGGTCAAGAAGTCAAAGTCAACATCTAGGACCTAAAAGTCAAAAGTCAACCAAGGGCAAGAATGGTTTGGGTCACAAACCTAAGTCCAAGATGACTTATCATAGTGTTCCATTTGACTATGGAACACTAACTAGGTCTAGGAAGACCAAGGTCAATAGGGAAGTCATCCCTAGAGTTGACCAAGGTTTGTGCCTAGTGGCTAAGGTTTCTAGGAAACCTAGGGTGGCCACTAAAAAGGTTATTAGGGAGGCAATCCCTAAGGTTAACCATGGCAAGACCACAATGACCAAGGCTTCTAAGCCTAGGAGGGTCATTAGGAAGGTATCTAGGGAGGTTATCCCTAAGGAATACCTAATTAACCCTAGGAGCTCAAATCGGTTTTGGGTTCCTAAGAGCGTGATTGATTCACGCTAGATGGGTTTAGGGTGTGCCAACCTTGATTGGATGGGTAGTTAACTCAACCATGGTAAAGGTGGCATTTTAGGATATTTTCAAGGTTATGGTTACCTTGGAAATAGACTTGAATTAATATCCTAAAAGATTTTAGGATGTCCCAATATTAATTGAGAAGTTTTGATAATGTGATCAAATTGGCACAATTTAGGTTTAGCGGTTAGTGTGTCATTTTGGGTTTTGGCACACTAGGGAAACTAGTGATAATGTAGCTAAATATATTTAATGACAACAAATGCCAACTAATATTAAAATTTAGGTATTATTATACCTATATATGTTATATGCAATGCTTTGTTTGCCATATAACATGCCATGACATCATGTTTATTTCAATCATTTTATATGTCATGTTCATGTTTAGGATTAAGGTTTCAAATGTCATGTGTTTTTAGATTTCATATTATGCCATGACATCATGATTATGAGCATGTGTTTATCTATATCATCTCTAATGCCATAATCACTCATGCATTTAAGATAATTTGATTGAAATTGATTTAAGGACAATGGCATGACTTGGAGTCCCATTTATAAGGGAATCAAGTAGGGTTGCCTTAGAAAAATGCATGAAACCCTAGATTAAATGAACTAAAATCCACATCTCACATCCAATTGACATGTATGTGTATTTATACACCCTAGATACATGTGAGATGCTAGGATATGAGTTAAGTTCAAGGTGTATAGTTTTTGCATCTAGTTGAACCCAAAACTCATCTAATTTCAATTGTGGATCATTGGGAAAGCTTGTGTACAAGTCATGTGCATAGAGCCCAAGGAATATGATCCAAAATAAGGTTTTGAAAACATTTTAAAATCATTTTGAAAAACCTTGGTGAAGTCTATCTTTTGATAGTAATCACCATTGATGAAGTTGATACAAAATAGGGCCAAAACATTGAAAATTTCAATGGTTTTGAGTTTTGTATCAAATTCACTATTTTATGGGTAAAATAATTTTAAAATATTTTCCACCCATTGTATGTGTCATAAGTATTATACGTATGAACTTTTGAATTTTCGATAAATGTATAATTATTTATGAATTTCCAAAACTCGATTCGATAACCAAATTGAAATTTCAGTTATCGATCAACGCTCGAGTGGCGATCGATTGATGATGAGTGTGGCAATGATCATTTGACTAGGTTTATTGCCAAGGCTGATTTCAAAACTAGGTTTGGGTCCCTAACCACTCCTAACCCTAGGATATGCTTTGGGAAGCATTATAAAGGGTGAAAATCCATTGGATATGGATTTGGAAAGGTTTTAGGGTTTGTATCAATCTTAAGGTGAGTGAAAGTTCTATGTTGAACTTAGAACTTTAATTTTGATGGTTTAGAGTTCCTATTGGCTTAGGGATTGCCCAAGGACATTGTTGGTGCAATGGTCAAGGGGGAGCAAGTCTTTAGGGGGAGGTATCCATCTTAGGATGATGGATGTGTTTTTTTTCTCCTTGAAGAGGAGAAGTTATTGGGAGAATATGACATCAATTGGGAAATTGATGGGACTTTTGAGAGACCCAATTTAGAAATTGGGAGAGTAAATGGGATTGTCTCTCTTGAGTGATATTGGACTTATCACTAGGAATATGGTAGGCATCCTAAGTATTTTTGGACCAAGGGGGAGATTGTAAGATCTCATTGGGACATGAGACATTGACCCTCTTGGGGAGAAAACCTTTTTGATGTTAGTCAAAAAGGGGGAGAATGTTAGGGGGAGAACATTTGGAGAATGTTATTTGGAGAAGATTTGGAATTACCAATTTGGGAAATTGGTAAGGAGTTTGAGTTAGTGGTCTAACTCAATGGTTTTGTTTAGTTTTGTCAAACATCAAAAGGGGAGATTGTTGGTGCAATCGGCCCAGTCACGATGACAGGACTCAAGTTTGACTCGAGTGATGTTTTGATGTTCGACAAAAATATATGACAATGTAATTGTCATGGGAAAGTCCAAGTGGGACACTTGGCATTTGGGAAAGTCCAAGCATGGGTCTTGGCAATATAAAGTCCAACATGGGTTGGCAAGGAAAGTCCAAGCATGGTCTTGGCATGAAAAGTCCAACATGGGTTGGCAAGGAAAGTCCAAGCATGGTCTTGGCATGGAAAGTCCAACATGGGTTGGCAAGAGAAAGTCCAAGGGGATTGATATTGGCGGCGTAAAGTCCAAGCGGGAGTCTTGGCAGCATAAGTCCAATGGTTGGCGGCGTAAAGTCCAAGAGGAGTCTTGGCGGTGTAAGTCCAATGTGCCTTAGCGGTGTAGACACCGTTAGCATGACATAGCCGACGGAAGCACCTGAAGGCTAGCGTGATGGATGAACAAGTCATGGATGACTTGGAGGGATTCGAGAGGCGTGAGGCTGATGGAGGTGGCTAGAAGGCTTAGGTCTAGGCTAAGGGTGATCTAGCAAGTATGGGGGAACCATACTTGGGTTAAAACCTCATGTTTGAGGTGGGCCAGTCGACTGGTGCCATGTGGCAGTCGACTGGACCGAGTCAACTAGGGTTTGACTACGGGTTATGGCCAGCACCGATCGCCAGGTGGGGCGATCGTGATGGCTCGAAGTCGATCGATCGTGTGATCGGTCGGATGGTGCCTGATATTTCGCACGTATCGGAGTTGAGACTCGACTGGTCGAGTGAAGGATCCATCAGTCGACTGATGGTCATGATCAGTCGACTGATGAAGGTTCCGTTGGACTTATCCAGCGTGGATCTAACCGTTGTCTCACGACAACAGTGGCATCAGTCGACTGATGGTCCCGATCAGTCGACTGATCGACTTTTTCCAGCACAGGTTGAAGCTTTATAAGGATCTCGTGATGGAGGATTTTGTTATCGATTTCTTGAACGTCTTGAGGCGATTTGCTGTTGCAAATCAGGGTCTTCAACCACGATTCAAGCGATCAACAAGCAAGAAATCCAAAGGCATTTGTAAAGTTGTTCTCTTTACTAGTTTTGCATTGTATTGTTGTATATTGCTTGTATTTATATCTTATTGTTGTAAGATTACTTGTAAGGGGTTTCTCCACCTCCGACTTGTGTCGAGAAGGAGTATTTGTCATTAGTGAGTGCGTGTGCATCACTAGAGCTCGTAGAGTTCGATCCGTGAAGTAGGAACCGTGCGGTTCCGAACCACGTTATATCGTTGTGTTAGCGTGTTGTGCATTTCGTTATCGTTATTACTTTTCTATTTCCGTTGCACTAACGAAATTGTAGAAACAAACGCGAAAGAATTCCATTGACGCTATTCACCCCCCCTCTAGCTTCCAAACGATCCCTAACATTTACTTTAATTAAATGTTGTGCTCATATGTTGTTTAAACCAACATGTCATTACTTTACGCTTAATTCATGATGTATGTTTTTGTGAGTAGGAAAGGACCTTACTAAGCCTATGTGCTTACAGTTTACTTTCCTTGTACTGCAGAAAAGGGCAAGGAATGGATAAATTAAAGGGAGCAGTAGGAGGGGCAAAGATGTGTGTGGCAGTGGCATGGTGGACGAGATCATTTTTCGTATATAGACTTATGCATGATTTTCAGTTTATGTGTAAACTGTTAGGAGACGTTAATGCTTTCTATGGTTGTTACTCATGTTTATTTTTATGAACCTTGAAATGGTTAATACATGTTTAGTTAAATAAATTGCTAAGACCTTTTTCCATGATTAAATTGTTAGGTTGATTGGGTTAATGTAATTAGAGTTAAAAGTTGTAAAGATTTTAAATGCTTATTATTATATGCATGAATGTATGATCGTAGCGTGTGCCGCTTCGTCTATAGGATGTGTGTTAGGAGGACGAGAAGGGCGGGCGTTACAGGTGGTATCAGAGCCAGGTTCTGCCTTTCCACTACACACACATCAAGCTTCCATCCTGCCGCTCCAAGTAAGACATTCTATGCCTACTCTATTTATTTCATGTATGATATATATACGCTAAGAAATGTTTTTAGTTGGGTATGCATGAATATAAGTAAGGATGATAAACTTATGTTGGCATTTTTTTTATCATTTATGAAGATAAGCATGGCCAGAAGACGCAGTAATGGAGTCAGTGAGACAGAATCTCCATCGGATCTTATGCAGGTGGTTACTGAACTCCAACGTCAAGTAGCTGAACAACAGAAAGTGATAAATGCCTTAATGACTCAGTAGGGAAACCCTAGTGGACTACCAGGGGACCAGTAGGCACATCCAGATAGGCCTGCAGCTACACCAGTACCACCAGGAGGCTCTGGCCCGATAGTTCGACCAGAAGCTTACCTGATCCAGTGGCAAAGGCTGAAACCGGAGAATTTCTCGGGTAATTGTGAACCATGGGATGCCTAGTCCTGGTTCAAAATGATGGAAAGCATAGTAGAGTTTCTGGATTGGCCTGAACATGAAAAGATTAAGTGCGCATCCTTTTGCCTTTCTGAAGATGCTCGAATGTGGTGGGAAAGAATTAAATCAAAGAGGCAAGTAAACCAAATGAGATGGATGGACTTCGAAGCTGAATTTTTTGAAGAATTATTCCATATGTGAGTGACCAACAAGCACTACGATGATTTCACCGGGTTCAGGCAAGGTGACCTATCAGTTAACGAAGCGGTGAAAAGATTCAACCGACTCGCATGCCTATGCCCAGAGTTGGTCATCATAGAAAAAGAAAGGGTCAGACTTATGCTGAAGATGCTCGGACCTGAGATAGCTCTGAACATGTCCGGCGGAGTGAATAGACCGCAAATCGCAGAGGAGCTGTTCAGTAGTGCCCTAATCACCGAGCACTACCTAAACAATATCAACCAGGAAAAGAAGGCGCTGAGTGAAGGCAAGAGTCAAGGCCAACTAGGAGGTCAGAAAGCTCAGGGTAACTGGAAAGGAAACCACAGTGGCAAGAGGAAACAATGGAACGACTCTAAAGGTGGTCCAGCAAACAAACAAGCCAAGATTCCCCAATGTACTACATGTGGGAAACCACATACCGGGGTGTGCTACAAGGGCACGAATAGATGCTACCGCTATGGACTGGAAGGACACAAAGTCAAGGACTGCCCTACCCAGGTTCAGGCACCTCCTCAGTAGTATGCCCAGTACAAGGGTGCTCCTTCACAGCTACACCAGATGCAAGCTGCAATAGAAGGTACCTGGATAAGCCAAGGGAGATTGGAAGCCCCGCCAGTTACGACGAATGCCAGGGTTTTCTCTCTCACTAAGGAAGACGTGGCGAATGATTCTACTATTGTCACAGGTCAGATAATTATTTTCTATCAGCATGCTACTGTATTATTTGATACTGGTGCAACACACTCGTTTGTATCTATGACTTTCACAAAGAAGATTGACATACCCCCGCAAGTTTTGGATTGTGAGTTCTTAACGACCCTGCCCTCGGGAGAAGTGATGCCTTCTACTCATATGCTACGAGCCACACCCATCAGAATTGCAGACAGAGAACTCTACTGTGATCTGATAGTGCTCGGCATGCAGGATTATGATGTCATATTGGGCATGGATTTCTTAAGCAAGTACGGTGCTTCGATCGAGTGTCGTAAGAGAAAAGTGGTCTTTCAACCTGAGGCAGAACCTATGTTTGAATTCATTGGAGAGCCAAGGAACAGAACCTATAAATTCTTATCAGCTCTAAAGGCACGCAAGATGTTAGACAGGGGATGCACTGTGTTTCTAGCACATGTGGTTGATACAAGTCAAGCCGAGGACCAGAAGCTAGAAGATGTCAGAGTGGTATGCCACTACCCAGAGGTATTTCCCGATGAACTACCAGGGTTAGCCCCTGATAGGGAAATTGAATTTGAGATCGAATTAATTCCTGGTAATCACCCGATCTCTAAAGCACCTTACCAGATGGCGCCGACCGAATTGAAGGAACTTCAGGGATAGCTACAGGAGTTACTCAACAAGGGTTTTATTCTCCCTAGTCACTCTCCATGGGGAGCTCCGGTACTGTTCGTAAAGAAGAAGGATGGGACTATGCGTCTGTGCATAGACTACCGAGCACTAAATAATGTGAAGATCAAGAATAGGTACCCTTTACCATGGATTGACGATCTGTTCGACTAGTTAAAAGGTGCCACCATCTTTTCAAGGATTGACCTCAGATCTGGCTATCATCAAGTGAAAGTGAAACCAGATGATATACCAAAGACATCTTTCCGAACAAGATACGGACATTATGAGTTCGTAGTCATGCCTTTCGGAGTGATGAATGCTCTTGCTATGTTCATGGACCTGATGAATCGGGTATTCTCGGCATTTCTTGACAAGTTCGTGATCATCTTCATTGACGATATCCTCGTCTATTCGAGAAATCAAGAAGAGCATGCCGAACACCTGAAGATGGTATTACAGATTCTTTGAGAAAAACAACTATATGCCAAGTTCTCCAAATGTGAATTCTGGCTCGATCAAGTATCTTTTCTGGGTCATATTATATCCAAAGATGGAGTTATGGTAGACCCAAGAAAGATTGAAGCTGTGAGTAACTGGAGAAGGCCAAAGAATGCTAGCGAAGTGAGGAGTTTTCTCGGATTAGCGAGCTATTATCGTAAATTCATAGAAGACTTCGCCAGAATAGCAGCACCTATGACAGTTCTCACCCGGAAGAACAAGAAGTATGTATGGACGGAGGAATGTGAGAAGAGTTTCTTGGAGCTGAAAAGGAGACTTACAAGTGATCCAATCCTTACTCTCCCAGAGAACGACAAGAGCTTCGACATGTATAGCGATGCCTCCAGATTGGGACTCGGAGTTGTACTTATGCAGAGGGGTAAAGTTATTGCCTATGCCTCTAGGCAACTCAAGGAACATGAAAAAAACTATCCCACTCACGATTTAGAGCTAGCAGCTGTGGTCTTCGCTCTCAAGGTATGGAGGCACTATCTGTATGGAGCACAGTGCAAGATTTATACGGATCACCGGAGTCTGTGGTATTTCTTCACTCAGAAGGACCTCAATATGAGACAACGCAGATGGCTGGAGCTCGTGAAGGACTATGACTGTGAGATCTTTTACCATCCTGGCAAGGCAAACAAAGTGGCTGATGCACTCAGCAGGAAGTCCAGTGCCACCCTGATGTCCTTATCGGTATTGTCTCGACCGCTGGAAAAAGAAATTATGCGCTATGGAATCGAGGTTATTTCCGGCAAATTTTCACCATGGCAATAATACCAGCACTATTCGATGACATATTAGCAAAACAAAGTGATGATCCAAGTCTCCAAAGGATCAAGAAGGAGATCCTAGAAGGAAAAGGCGAGGGTTTCCGTATCGCCAATAGCGGAGTATTATACCTTAGGGATTGGTTATGTATCCCTAACGATCCGGAACTACGCAAAAAGATATTAGAGGAGGCTCACGGAACCCCCTATTCTATGCATCCGGGATCCACCAAAATGTATCAAGACCTGAAAGAGAAGTTCTGGTGGTCCGATACCGTGAGCAAGTTAAAGAAGAACACCAGAGGCCTGGAGGAGTTCTGCAACCGATCCAAATTCCGGAGTGGAAATGGGAAGACATCTCTATGAATTTCATTTCAGGTCTTCCCAGGACTATGAACAGATATGACGCTATATGGGTTATCATTGACAGATTGACAAAGTCAGCTCATTTCCTAGGGATCAAGATGACATATTCGATTGAGCAACTGGCTCAATTATATGCTAAGGAAATCATCGATCGCATGGTATTCCCAAGACCATCATTTCAGATAGGGATGGTCGCTAATTCACAGTTTTGGGATGCATTCATAAGGCACTTGGCACTACGCGCTCAAGCGCTTTCATCCTCGCATGATGGGTAAACAAAAAGGGTGAACCAAGTACTGGAAGACATGTTACGAGCTTGTGCCTTGGATTTCAAAGGGAGTTGGTGCCGCTACTTATGTTTAGCGGAATTCGCTTACAATAATAGCTACCAAGCTACCATCGGAATGACACCTTATGAAGCATTATATGGGAGGAGATGTAGGTCTCCGATCTGTTGGTACGAAGGTGGTGAGAAGAAAGAGATGGGACTTCAGACGGATTTCATCGATGACACCACCCGAGCGATACAGAATATCCGCCAAAGAATAGAGATCGCCGTGAGCAAAGAACTATGTGGATCAGACGAGACCTTTGGAATTCAATGTCGGAGATTTGGTATTTCTCCGGGTAGCTCCTATGAAAGGAATAATGAGATTCGGGAAGAAAGGAAAGCTAAGTCCGCGATACGTAGGACCGTACAAGATCCTGAAAAGAGTTGGCAAGGTAGCTTACAAGCTAGGACTACCTCAGGAGATGTCTGCTATTTACAACGTGTTCCATGTCTCGATGCTTAAGAAGTGCATTTCCAATATCGACCAAGTGGTCGAGCCACAGACAGTGCAAATTCAAGAGGACCTGAGCTATGAAAGTCGACCAATCTGGATACTAGACCGAGAAGTCAAAAGACTAAGGAATAAAGAAGTACCCTTAGTGAAGGGCCTATGACAAAGTCAACGATACGAAGAAGCCACCTGGGAACGTGAAGATGACATGAAGCAAAAGTACCCCGAGTTGTTCTAAGTTTCGAGGACGAAACCTTTATAAGGTATAAGGGATTGTAACATCCCAAATTTTAGTTACTATATATATATAGAAATAAGAATAAAAAAAAAGAATAAATAGTTCATAGTCGAGGCTTGAACCATGAACCGTTGATTTGGGGGAATAGGCTTCCCACCACTAAGTCATAAGATTATCAATGAGTAGGATATAACAGAATATATTTATTGGTAGAAAAAAAGAAAGAAGTTGATTAATCTAGCTGATCATTTAAAGCGATAATTAGGTTAAGAAAAATCCTAATTTATATATATTTTTCTTTTTTCTCTCTCTCTAAAACCTCACGCCGATCTCTCTCTCTCTCTCTCTCTCTCGCTCGTTCTTCCTCCAGCCGCCGAATAGCCTTCTCCCCTCTCCTTCCCTAACCCTCCAACCTTATCTGTGTGGCACTACGCTGATTGCGAGAGCAAGAGGTTCCTGCGTGGTGCGCCGTCGAGGACGAGGGAACGAGTCCGATAAAGGGCGGTGATGAAGAGGAGGATTGGAAAGAAGGAAGCCGCCGAAGCAAGGAAGAAGGTTGTCTTCTCTTTAGATAATTCAAGAGGGGATTTTCAAGAGGGACTTGGTAGAGGATCACGCTAAAGCAAGGAAACACGTAGGAGGTCTTCTCTTTGCGAAGTCTAACGGTATAAATTGGTGAAAAAATGTAGGATGTAAGTATCCCCTCACCTGCAGTATAAGTGCTTACGATGTAATGTTGTATGCTTGATTTTGAACAAAAGAATCTAGAACTATGTGTAGAAGGTTCGGCTAATAGGATTAGAGAAATTATTCTTGTTGAAATTCTTCCACGTTATGCATGTTAGATGATGATTTCTATTTATGTTAGCTTAATTTTCCTTATGTCACTCCCTTATGCCATGTTAAATTGTACTCATGCCGATTTATGCTATGTTACATGCTTATGTTTTCACCCATGTTAGGCATGACTCACGTATATGAAATGTCGAAGAAATGTTTCCCTAAGAATGGGGACAAGAACAATCTTTAGGACAAAGAACATGTATGTTATTTTACTTTATGTATGACTTGTACCAGACCCTAACAAGGTCCACGGGATGGGCTCCAAGGTTGCCCCTAGGTCGACGGACATAGTACAGACCTAGTAACCTAGTAGGTTCTGGATTAGCTATCTCGGATCTATTTAGGATGCGCGCGAATGATGTATGTGGTACAATGTCGAGCCCAATATGTTGAGATTATGTTTAAGTATATAAACTATACGTTTTCAAAGAGCATCATGCATATACCATTTTATGTTCATCGAATTATCGTGTTTAGAGACAATGTACTGTTGCGATGAAAATGCTAAGTTTATGTTCTTTTCCTAAATTGATCATGTCTTTACTTTAAATAAATGTTGTGCTCATATGTTGTTTAAACGAACATGTCATTACTTTACGTTTAATTCATGATGTATATTTTTGTGAGTAGGAAAGGACCTTACTAAGCCTATGTGCTTACAGTTTACTTTCCTTGTACTGCAGAAAAGGGCAAGGAATGGATAAATTAAAGGGAACAGCAGGAGGGGCAAAGATGTGTGTGGCATGGTGGGCATTTAGATCATTTTTCGTATATAGACTTATGCATGATTTTTAGTTTATGTGTAAACTGTTAGGAGACGTTAATGCTTTCTATGGTTGTTACTCATGTTTATTTTTATGAACCTTGAAATGGTTAATACATGTTTAGTTAAATAAATTGCTAAGACCTTTTGCCATGATTAAATTGTTAGGTTGATTGGGTTAATGTGATTAGAGTTAAAAGTTGTAAAGTTTTTAAATGCTTCCGCTGTTATATGCATGAATGTATGATCGCGTAGCGCCGCCGCCCGTCTATAGGATGTGTGTTAGGAGGACGGGAAGGACGGGCGTTACACCGTCTCCCTCTTTTCTTCCACCAAGTCCAACTTAGTGCTTCGAATAATTTGGTTCTGCTCTAGCTCGTACATTTCTATTCGGGCGCTACTTAAGAGGGCTTCGACCGGAATAACGACCTCCGTCCCATATACAAGACTGAACGGAGTTTCTCCCGTTGCAGTTTTTGGTGTGGTTCGGTAGGCCCACAAGATTCTAGGAAGCTCTTCTACCCAGTTCCCCCTCTGAGCCCTCAATTTAGTCTTCAACCCTTGAATGAGAATTCTATTAGTAACTTCAACTTACCCGTTGGCTTGAGGGTGGGCTACTGAAGTAAAAGCTTTCCGGATATTGAGACTTTGGCACCATTCTTTAATTTTCTTGCCCTGAATTTGTCGTCCATTATCACTAACTATCCTCCGAGGAATACCATATTGACAAATGATATTCTGCCATAGGAATTGTATTACAACATTCTTAGTAATTTTGGCAAGAGGCTCTGCTTCCACCCACTTGGAGAAGTAATCTACGGCCACCAACAAAAATTTCTTCTGCAAAGGTGCCACAGGCATCAGACCCACTATATCCATTCCCCACTGATCAAAATGGCATGAAGCGACCACATCTTTCATTAATTCAGCTGGTCGTTAGAACCGATTGCTATGCTTTTGACAAGATGGGCAAGTTTGCACTATACGAGCGGCATCTTGTTGGAGGGTAGGCCAAAAATATCCTGCTAACAGGGCCTTCCTTGCTAAAGCTCTCCCCCCAGATGATTACTGCAACAACCTTCATGAATCTCCCGGAGTACCCATTCAGCATCTTCACTTCCTAAACACTTCATTAAGGGTCGTCCGAAAGATGTCTTGTATAAGTCGCCATTCAAGAGGGTGAATCGTCTGGCTCTGCACATTAAAGCAGATGCCGCCCCTTTTTCTTCGGGAACCTTTCCATGCTATAGATAAGTTATGATGTCGGTCCTCCAATCAAGGATTGGATTCGATTCGGGCATAGCCTCCTCCACATTGTATATCGCTAGCGAAGCAGGGAGTTCCACGCAGACCGTTTCCAACGATTTCACTCCTTCCATAGCGCTAGCCACCCGAGCCAATTCATCTGCCCTCCCGTTGTTCTCCCTTGGAATTTGCTTCAAGAGGACTTGCTGAAAATGAGCTTTTGCTTTCTCGAAAGCTTTCAAATACTTCTGCAACCTTTCTTCCCGAACCGCGAAAGACCCTTGAAGCTGTGATATCACCAGCTGGGAGTCCGAGTGGATTATAATAGAAGAAGCCCCTATAGCTTTGGCGACCGCAATCCTCTAGAATGGCTTCATAGCTCATTATTGGATGCCCGAATACCTGTCTGACTATGCGAGTCTCCTCTTTATCAGGGGAAATTAACAAAATACCAACGCCACTACCCGTAGATCCTGAAGAATCGTCCACAAATATGTTCCATGCATCTGACCCTTCCTCTTTTGTTGACGAGCCATCTTTCGAGCCAAAAGGTACTTCCTCCAAAAAGTCAGCAAGCGCCTAGGCCTTGATAACGGTTCGGGGTTGGTAATGAATGTCATATTCACTTAATTCTACCACCCATTTAGCCAATCTTCTGGAAAAATTGGGCTTAGTGGCGACCTTACCCAATTCACTGTGAGTTAAAACAGTGATAGGATGAGCCAGAAAGTATGGTCTCAATTTGCGGGCGGTCAGGACTAAAATATATGCCAGCTTCTCTAGCTCTGTATAACGGGATTCAGCCCCCTTCAGAATATGGATGGTATAATAAATAGGTTGCTGATGAGAGCCTTCTTGTTTCAGCAAAATCGAACTGATAGCTCCCTCCGAGACGGCCAAATACATCCACAATGGTTCTCCTGCCACTGGCTTGGCTAACAGCGGAAGCCCAGCTAAATATTTCTTCAACTCTTGGAAAGCCTGCTCACATTGATCGTCCCATTGAAATTTGGTAGCTTTGCGTAGAATCTTGAAGAAAGGTAACCCTTTGTCCGCCGATCTGGCTATGAATCGGGATAAGGAAACAATCCTCCCCACTAGCTTTTGAGTCTCTTGCAAATTAGTGGGTGACTTCATATTGCACAGTGCTTGCACCTTCTTGGGGTTAGCCTACAACCCCTTCTCAGTCACTATATACCCCAAGAATTTGCCGCTTTTTACCCCGAACAGACATTTTTTGGGGTTAAGCTTCATATTATACCGTCTGAGTGTAGCGAAGGTTTCGTTTAGATCCTTAACCAAATCCTGAGTGGTTTTTGATTTGACTAGGATATCGTCTACGTAAACTTCCACAATTTTCCCTTTCTTCTCTGTGAAAATCTTATCCATGAGTCGTTGGTAGGTGGCCCCTGCATTTTTTAGGCCGAAGGGCATTACCACATAAGCGTACAACCCTCCTGCCGTCACAAAGCTAACCCTCTTCTGATCTTCCTTAGCCAAGGGTATTTGATGGTATCCCTGGTATGCATCCATTAAGGACACAACTTCATATCCTATAGTAGAATCTACCAACTGATCAATATGAGATAAGGGGTAGCAGTCTTTAGGGCACGCTTTATTCAAATCGCGAAAGTCAATACACATCCTCCACTGCTCAGAAGGCTTGGGGACCAGGACTACATTGGAGACCCACTCGGGAAATTGGATTTCCTTCACATGACCCGCTTTTAACAATTTGTCTACTTCCTCGGCTATGACCTTATCTTCTCAGGTCCAAAGTGTCGCTGCTTCTGTTGGACGGGTCGGACTCCTCTGGTTATGTTGAGATGGTGTTCAACCACATGAGGGTTAATCCCCGTGAGATCATGCACATCTCCTGCGAAGATGTATTCATTCTTCTTCAGGCAAGCCACCAGCTCCTCCTTGGCCTCCAGCTGCTGTGCCACCCGTGTGGCCTTTCTCGGAGCTATTTCCACCAGCTCCCCTTCCTCTATCTTGTCTGCTTTGGGGGAAGATTCTTCCAGGATGCAAACATCAGAAATGATGATGTCTTTTCCAGATTGTCGGGCCTTCTTCTGGTCATCCCGAACCATCTGCACATAACACTCTGGCGGCTCTGCGCCTCGACTTCCCCACCAAGCTGTCCGGGATTAGAATTTCACCTTCTGGTGGCATGGGGAAGCCACCGCCTGAAAAATAGCAAGTAAAGGGTGACCAAGAATGGCATTATAAGTGAACGGAGCATCCACGATAAGGAAAGGGACTATACTGGTTTTTTGGCTGGGCTTTGTGCCCAGAGTCAAGGTCAATGAAATATGCCCTATGGGGTGGACCACATGCCCCCACGAACCCAAAGAGGGGTGTGGCCACATCTTTTAGCTGGGCATTTCCCATCTGCATCTGTCCAAAGGCCTCCTGGAAGAGGATGTTAACAGAGCTTCCCGAGTCGACCAGTACTCTGGCCACTTCATAATTGGCCAGGGATATGCGGATAACTAAGGCGTCCGTGTGGGGCAACAGGACACCTCGGAGATCTTCCGGCCCGAATGAAATGGGCAGTGCGGTTTGGACAGTCTGGTCGGTGATGATGGCCAGACTCTCCATGAGGCGGGCGTATGACTTCCGCGCCCGGTTTAAGTCCCCGTCAGTGGGTCCTCCTGCAATGACATGAATAACCCTCGTGTGGGAGCGTTATTTGGATTAGATGAGGGGCCCTCACCTGATGGGCCTTCTTGAGAAACAACCTCCTGGGACGGCATTTGGGGGAAAGTAACTTGCGGTGGTTGGTTATACGGTCTTGGGCGAGCCACATTGGGTCGTTGCCCTCACCGTGCTGGCCCCCCATCTGAAGCTGCAATTGCAGGTATGCGGCTCGGAGGCGCTCTAGCTCCTCCTGTAGCTTGAAACATCGGCCACTGGAGTGGCCGTACTCCATATGATATTGGCATAAAAATGAGGCGAGGGGGGGGGGGGTTACGTGGTGCCCCCTATATCCTGAGAGTCGCTGTAGTAGACCCTGCTAATCATAGAATTCCATCTCCCGCTCCAAGTCCTCGCGGGAGGAAGTGCATCGGTGGCCATAATCTGTAATGGCGACGCAGGGTGAGCACCATGTAATAATAACCGAGGCCTAGGAGCCTCCAGTAGAAGGGGTCGCGCATATCCTCGATGAGGGGGTGGTTGAGGGGCGACGGGGCGAGTTCTTTCAGCTGGGACTGCTACGGCAGCACGTTTGGCTCTCCACACTTTCAGTCCTTCCTCCTCGTTGATGAATTTTTCCACACGACTTAGCATCTCCTCATAGTTGTTAGCAGGCTTCCTCAAAAGGGAACTGAGGAAGGGGCCCTCCTTTAGCCCGTGCGGGATAGCGACTCTGAAAGCTTCCGATCTTGCAGAAGGAATACCCCTAGCTGCAGAGGTGAACCGATGAAGATACCCTCTGAGTGATTCTGAGGGCCCCTGCGTAATGTGCATCAGGATAGAGGCGTCATGCTTATACGCCTTACAGCTGGCGAACTCCTCGTGGAACATCCCCTGAAAATCAGCAAAATAGGTAATAGACCCCGGGGGCAGGGTATTGAACCATTTTTGTGTCGAACCGGTTAAGGTGGTTCTGAAGACTCGGCACTTGAGGGCGTCGGTATAGCAGTGGAGCGAGGCCACTCCATCGAATTGCGATAGATGTTCTTCGGGATCCGTTGAGCCATCGTACTTGTCTACTTGGGGATTCCGGAAGTATGATGGGGGGATTTCAGAGAGGATGTCCATGGTAAAAGGACTGGGCTTATAAACTTCTGGGGCCTGGGTCGACTGACTTTCAGCCTGTTCTTCCCGTCGAGTCTGGGTTAAGGGTATAGTATTCTGATGTGCTCGCCCTCCAGGCCCCTCTCCATGAACTACTTCAGTATTAATGGCTGCACGAGGTGGGGGAGGCACTTCTAAGGGTGGGCCTCGAGAAGAAGGTTCACCAGAGTGAGGATGAAGGTATCATGTCCTTCTTCTTTCTCTAGCGAGGACCTCAGTTACAGCGTCGTCGACTAGAGCCCTCAGTTGTGATGGCAGTATGGTAATGGGGTTTTCCTCCACTGCGGAGGCACCTGGGTGTTGTATCTCTTCTGGCTGCATCTCGACATCTAGCTCAAATGGTTCCCACAGACGGCGCCAACTAATGCGGCGAGGAAGATTCGTTCGCCTCCTTCCGATGCGATGGAGCACGAAGGGAGATTTGGGGGTTCTCTCCGGTCGTAATAGTAAAGATGAGAGAGTAAAACAGAGAGATGCAAACCAACACAGGCAACGAAACCAAGACACAGGATGTAACGTGGTTCAGAATAAGGATTCCTACTCCACGGAGGTGAGCTCTCTCACCGGATGCAGTGCCCAAGCACTTTCACTATGAACGTCCCTCTTCACGGAAAGGAAACTTCCGGAGGTGGGGGAGAAAACCTCTTACAGTCGAGTCATAATATAAGAAAGAGTACAAGCAACGCAAAAGCAAAAATCGCTACTCTCCTTCTCCGGCGCGGTGGTAGCTCTCCTTCTCCTGATGCGTCTTCGTTTCTTGCTCGTTGGAATAATGCGGATCTCCTTCATCGCCCCTCTTCCTCCCTTTTATCTTCCTTCCGATCCAAATCAGTTACCTCGCGGGTTGTCCCCATAGTACACGTGGCCGCCACCTCCACTTGGAGAATAATTCTGTTATAGATACGAGGAGCGAAGGCTCCTCGGAATATTATGTGGGGACCCCTCCTTCTGTTACATAACACCTCTTCATCTATATTTCGGGAAACTAGGTTAACCTGTCCCCCTCAACCATCCGCTTTTGGTGAAACTAACTTAGGTCTATAGCTCACGGGTGACATAACCCTTGGGCTCCTCACTAGTCCTAACTAACTTCCCTTCTTCCCCCACCGAACTACCTTCGGACTGACTAGGCCGAGTCGATTCTTATCTGTCCCGTCTGCTTCTAGGCCTATCTAGCCGAACCGATTCTTGCTTATTTCATAGCGGAGCGCCTCCCCCCGCCTCCGCTTTGCCGTGTCGATTACCTTCACTGACTCTCCCGTGCCAATTATTTCAGGCGCTTGCGCCCGAACCGTTTCTCTCCTCTTTCTCCGTCGAACCAATTATTTGGTTCGGGTAACGCCTTACATGTGAGCCCTCCTATCTAGTTCATAGAAAAGAGGTAACAACAGTATCAAATAATAATAACAGAAATAATAAAATAATAGTTAATAATGTAATAGCAAATAATAATCATAGTAAATAATAATATTTATTATATAATTATGTCATTGTTAATGAGACTTTTGAAAATAGAGATGTGATTTTATTTTCTCTATTTTCAAGTGTCACTTTTTCATATTTTAGAATTTTATTTCAAAGAAATCATCTTACCAAATATGTTTTTGGAAACTAGGTGAAAATGGTCTGACCAAATGGGATTTCTTTCAACAATTTTTTAGTCAATAGCTTTCCCTAATTGGTCGACCTCACGTAGTGGGAAAATACTTGGTTATTGTTGTAGCTTTCCTTGATTGCTTCTTGTATCTTGGTTGTAGCACGAATAGTATTTACAACATAATCCACTGATGGATTTGTCAAAATATCTTTATGCCTTATCATATTATGGTGAGTCGATATAAACTTACAGAACAATCAATGTCATGGTTTTAAATCTTGATCCGTGTTGAACGATACAAACAAAAATTACCATTTTACCCATTGTCCAACACCTGTACATATAGTACTGATGGTATTCACTTCATCGGCCTGCCAAGATCTCCCTCCCCGTTCTTGCAGATTTCGTTCGATCTGGGAACTCCCAGTTAGATCTCCTCTGATCGCCTTGGATCCTTAAGATGAAAGCTGAATCTGTCACTTCATAAGAGAGTGTTAGAGATGGGTCGACTTCCTGACACGACCCCTCCGATGCTCAAGTTAGAAATGGTAGGATGAAGAGAATAGAAGTGCAATATGTAGAAGAAGAAGAAGTGAAAAGAAGATCTTTAAGGTACAAAGTAGCAAAGAAATAACCATCCCATCTTCCTTCCTTCTGTGCTCCTTTTATAGAAGATTTATCTCGCCTTCTCCTTGAAATGAATTTACTTTAATACTCTTGCCAAGCAGTCATATGTGTTAGGATAATCAACCCAAGTATGATCTTGGTTTTGATGTGTGTGGTAAAGGATTTAGGTTAAGTTGTTTATGTGATTTGATGTGTGTGTTTAAGTTGAGCAAGACTTAGTAAATCACACATGGTTATCTTGATGAAGCATTGACGAGTTCATCATCTAATAGTTCAGGTCCTTGAGTCGGTGAAGGATGGCACAGGGAGAAGCCGTGAGCTTGGTGCATCCGAGGGACCGTCGGACGAGGAGAAAATGGAGTGAAGCCAAAGAAAACATACTTCAGGGCAAGACGCGAAGGATGACACGGGAGAAGCCACGGGCTTAGTGCATCCGAGGGATGCAGGCTGGATGAAGAGAGCTTCGGTGAGGGACTCCATGGGAGATGAGAGATTGAGCGATTGTAATCCGGGATGCGGTAGCTCAAGTAGGAGAACTTGGCCAAGTGGATAAAGCCAAGTGTCGGACGCTCAAACATGTGTTTGAGGTTTTACCCGATGATTGAAAGTGTCGGATGCTCAAACATGTGGTTTGAGGTTTTATCCGATGGTCGGATTCTCAAACAAACTTATTGTTTGAGGTTTTACCCAACAGCAGTCGACTGATATAGATATCAGTCGACTAGTCCAAGTTGACTGCTAGTTGACTGGTGTCAACTAGGTTTTTATGGTCCATCAGTCGACTGCCAAGGGATGGCAGTATACTGCTATAGGTGAAAACGACCACAGAAGCGAGGTAGCTCGACCAGTGGCTCGAATGCATGGGCATCAGTCAACTGATTAGCTATCCGTTAGTTGGATGCCAATGTGGATGAAGTCGTTGTGAGGCAATGGCTATAGCATCAGTCGACTGCTGCATGACCAATGGGAAGAAACTCTTCTTCTCTATAAAAAAAAGGGTTGGACACCTTGGAGAGGTTAATGCTTCCACTCCTAAGTGCTCTCCAATTGGCCAAAATGTTTCTAACCTCCTCTTCCTTGTTCTTATCTCAATCTTATTGTAAGAGGGAGGGTTTTGTGTAAAGAGGTTACCTCCACCTTGTCTTGAGCTAAAGGAGAGATTAGTGGATTGATTTGAGGGAGTGATTTGCCTTACGAATCGTCCATGGACTAGCAATAAAGGTCGTGAACCATGTTACATCGCTTAAGTTTGCATTTGCTTTGTCTTTGTACTTGTTTAGCTTAATTATCTATATTTTGCTGCGCTAATGATTATCTAGACAATTAAGAACGAGTGAAGCCCATAGAGCACGAGTTTGGCTATTCAACCCCCTCTTCTAGCCGGGCCACGATCCTCCAACAAGTGGTATCGTTGCCAAGTTGCTTGTCAACAGACTCATCGCCGCAACAAGCACAACAAAGATGGTCGGCATGAACATTCACCCACCGAAGTTTGAAGGCAACTTTTCTTGGTGGAAGAAGAGGATGAAGGTATTCTTTGAAACCGACTTTGACATTATGCTAATTATGGAAAACAGCTTTGAGGTGCCTAGGGATGAAGAGAACAAGCCACTAGAGAAATCAAGATGAATTAAGAAGCAAAGGGAGGAGCACCTTGCAAATTCGAAAGCAAAGCACCATCTCTTCAACGTGCTACCTCAACAAGAGATCAATCAGATTGGAGAGTGCTCTAGTGCCAAGGAGATGTGGGAGAATCTAGTGGAGCTTCATGAAGGCACCTCCGAAGCCAAACTCGCAAGAAGGGATCTTCTCCAATCGCAATTAAATAATATCAAACTAGACAAAGGAGAAAAGGTACTATCTTTGCATTCTAGGTTTAAGGAGATAATTAACGATTTATCAAGTATAGGGGAGAAGCTCTCTAATAGGGATATGATCATGAAGGCAATTGATGCATTCCCTCGATCATCGAAATGGAGCTCTATGGTGGACTCATTCTACATTTCAAGGAATCTAGAGGTAAGTACTCTAGAAGAATTCTTTTCTACTATGGAGCTTCACGAAACTAGACTTGAAGGTATAATAGAAGAACCAAGTTCACAATCAAGGGGAGTAGCACTAGTTGCAAACAAGGGGAAGAAGAAGAAGTCTATACCCTCCTCATCCGATGACGAATCGCAATCTTCAATGGATAGAAATGAGAAGACATACATGGTAAGAAAGGTAAGGCGTGGATTAAAAAGATTTAAATTTAACAAGTCTAATGATAGGAGAAGGAGGGCTAGGAAGATCATTTGCTATAATTGCCAAAGAGAGAGACACATGCAGGATGAGTGCCCTTTATTGAACATGAGCAAAGAAGAAAGAAAGCAAGAAGAAGGAAGAGAGGAAAGCAAAGGAGAAGGAGAAGAAGCCAAAACCCATATAAAAGCCACATGGGATGATCCATCTTCATCAGAGGAAGAAGAAATAGTCTCCCACTTCACACTCATGGGAATTGATGACATAGCCTCCACCTCATCCGAATGAAAAGAAGGAAGCACAAGTGAGTAGTAGTGCTCAAGTGTAGGGGGAGCATCAACCTCGGAATTGAAAGAAGAAGATTGGGTAAGTGAGGTAAAGAAACTTCCCTCTCAAGAAGTTATTTCTATGATTTCAAATTTGACTAGAGATTTATTTAGAACTAAAAAGAAAAATAAATGCATGAAAAATGAAATTAAGGCTCTAGAAGAAAACCTCAAAAATGCATGCTCACATGATGATTCTATTTCTTCTAGTTTAAATGATGCATGCTTAGAAGAAAATAAGGTTTTAAGGGAAAAGGTAGATTACCTCACTAAGACCCTTGAAAAATTCACCATAAGCTCAAATACTTTGAACATGATCATTGAGAGCCAAAGGGCAAGTTTCAATAAGAAGTGCTTAGGATATAAGGGATCTAAAAATGAAAAGGCTTGCCATTGTCTAATTGCTAGGGGCAATCAAAAACTACAATGGCAGCTAGGAAATGGATTTCTAAGGAGTATTTGGTGAACTCTATTGGAAAGAACTTATATTGGGTTCCAAGTCAATCCTTAAAGGTTAGAATAACCTACGATAGTCAACCATATTTGAATTCATTTCATATCATATTATTTGGTTGACTTGTGATGAAAATAGGTGACACTTGACTTGTGTTCATGATTGGTGATTTTTTATAATGCTTAACCTTGGGTAGAAATTGCATGAAATTTTGTGGTTAAGTACAAATACCTTAGTCACATCTCACAACTCACCATAAGGCTAACTTGATTGAAAACATAGAAATGGGTGAGATGTTAGGTTGATACAAATGATTCACTAATGCTTATGGCATTTAGATGAGTCATTAAGAGTATCATGATATAGCAATCATAGACCAACTATGGAGAAAGCAAATGTTTAATTCATGGACATATTGCCCAAAGATCATAGTTGGATATTTTTAATGATTTAAAACCATTTCATGTTTTGAAAACTGAGAGTTTATGTTTTGAAATGTTTTAAGGAAAAACTATCTTTCAAAGTTGATACATATTTGAGAACTTTTCAAACATTTGAGTTTCTGCCTAAATTTCGAAAAATGAATGAATTTTCAAGAAATATTATTTTTCCTTGATAGAGGAACTCATTAGAAATGTGTTCCCAAAATTTCATGATTTTTTAAAAATTTTTGATTTTTTTATGCATTTCTAAAGTTGACCTTCAGAAATCAGAAATTGAAGCTTTCAGGTGTCAGTCGACTAGTGCTCTGACCCAGTCGACTGATGGAACTATGCACGAGCACAACAACTCAATTTTGGGCATTTTCATTTTGATTTTGATAGTTTTACTCCCTTAGATATTGATGTCATGATGTGTAACATATGTATGATATTTTTGATGGTGTCAAAGAGGGATAAGTGTTAGAGTTTAAGTTAATCATGCTAGAGGGAATTAGCATGGGTTAAGGGGGGAGTTTGCATGTGTTAATGGGGAGTTTTGATATCCATGCTTGATTTACATGCTTACTTTCCTTTAAGTGTTTTTGAATGTTTTACCTAACTTAAACATATTGTCACACATCAAAAAGGGAAAAATTGTTAGGGCAATCAACCCAAGTATGATATTGATTTTGATGTGTGTGGCAAAGGGTTTAAGTTCGGATGTTTATGTGGTTTGATGTGTGTGTTTAAGTTGTGCAAGACTTAGTAAATCACACATGGTTAGCTTGATGATGCATTGGCGAGTTCATCGTCTCATGGCTCGGGTCCTTGAGTCAATGAAGGATGGCACAGGGAGAAGCCGTGAGCTTGGTGCATCCGAGGGACCGTCGGACGAGGAGAAAATGGAGTGAAGCCAAAGAAAACATACTTCAGGGCAAGACGCGAAGGATGACATGGGAGAAGCCACAGGCTTAGTGCATCCGAGGGATGTAGGCCGGACGAAGAGAGCTTCGGTGAGGGACTCCATGGGAGATGAGAGATTGAGCGATTGTAACCTGGGACGGGGTAGCTCAAGTAGGAGAACTTGGCCAAGTGGCTAAAGTCAAGTGTCATATGCTGAAACATGTGTTTGAGGTTTTACCTGATGATTGGAAGTGTCGGATGCTCAAACATGTGGTTTGAGGTTTTACTCGACGGTCGAATGCTCAAACAAACTTGTTGTCTGAGGTTTTACCTGACAGTAGTCGACTGATATATATATCAGTCGACTGGTCCGAGTCGATTGCTAGTTGACCGGTGTCAACTAGGTTTTTGTGGTCCATTAGTCAACTGCCAAGGGATGGCAGTCGACTGCTATAGGTGGAAATGACCACAGAAGCGAGGCGGCTTGACCAGGGGCTCGACTGCACGAGCATCAGTCAACTTCTAGGGTTTGGCAGTCGATTGATTGGTTATCCGTTGGTTGGATGCCAATGTGTATGAAGTCGTTGTGAGGCAATGACTACAACAACAATTGACTGTTGACATGCAGTAGTCAACTGCTACATGCCCAATGGGAATAAACCCTTCTTCTCTATAAAAAGAAGGGTTGGGTGCTTTGGAGAGGTTAATGCTTTCACTCATAAGTGCTCTCCAAGTGCCCTAAACGCTTCTAACCTCTTCTTCCTTGTTCTTATCTCAATCTTATTGTAAGAGGGAGGGTTTTGTGTAAAGGTTACCTCCACCTTGTCTTGAGCTAAAGGAGAGATTAGTGGATTGATTTGAGGGAGTGATTCACCTTACGAATAGTCCGTCAAATAGCGGCAAGGGTCGTGAACCACATTACATCGCTTGAGTTTGTGTTTGCTGTGTCTTTATACTTTTTTAGATTAATTGTCTTTGCTTTAACTTTATTAACTATATTCCGCTGCACTAATAATCATCTAGACAATTAAGAGCGAGTGAAGCCCATCGAGCACGAGTTTGGCTATTCAATCCCCCTTTTAGCCGAGCCATGATCCTCCAACAATATATAACTGCTTTTCCTGCTTATTTTCAAAATATCTCCGTTGAACCCCTTATGTGCTTCCTAGCTCCCTTCCAAGCATTAATTAAATAAAATAAATGACAAATACTAAAATATCTTATATTAATCATATTTTTCATTCCAAAACTCTTCCTGCTACTTCCTGTGCTCATATCTCCTCTTTTCACCGTACTTAGAAAGAATCCCAAAAACCCATACGTGGCTCGGGAAACAAGCATACTGCTCGAGGAATACACAAATGCCTTAGGAAATATACTAACTATTCGGGAACTATATACGATGCTCTGCCAATACAATACTTAACTCTGAGCATCACCTCCCTCTATTACCCTATTGGACCTAAAAAATACATATACTGCTTGGGATTTACATAAACTGCTCAACCAATGCAATACTTGACTCTGAGCATCATTGTCCTCTATCACCCTATTGGGCTCGAGAAATATATATACTTCTCGAGATTTACATAAATTTCTCTGCCAATGCAATACTTAATTCTAAGCATCACTACCCTCTGTCACCCTACTGGGCCCGAAAAATACATATACTGCTCAGGATTTATATAAACTGCTCGATCAATGCAATACTTAACTCTGAGCATTACTTCCCTCTGTCACCTTATTGTGCTCGGAATATACATATACTGCTTGGGATTTATATAAACTGCTCGACCAATGCAATACTTAACTCTAAGCATCGTTGCCCTCTGTCACCCTACTAGGCTCGGGAAATACATATACTGCTCGGGATTTACATAAACTGCTCTGCCAATGCAATACATAATTCTGAGCCTCACTGCCCTCTGTCACCCTACTGGGCCCGAGAAATATATATATTGCTCGAAATTTACATAAATTGCTCGGCCAATGCAATACTTAACTCTGAGCATCATTGCCCTTTGTCACCCTACTGGGCCCAGGAAATACATATACTATTCGGGATTTACATAAACTATTTTGCCAATGCAATACTTAATTCTCAGCCTCACTTTCCGCTATCACCCTACTGGGCCCAGGAAATACATATACTACTCGAGATTTATATAAATTGCTCAGCCAATGCAATGCTTAACTGTGAGTATCACTACACTACTTACCCCTACTGGGCTCGGGAAATATATATACTGCTCAGAAAACACATAGATTGCCCAAGAAAAACATAAACTACTCTGCTAGTACACCAATTACTCCGCAAACACAATTATCACACACACCTTAGACATCAAATACACTGCTCAAGAACTATACAAATAGCTCGAAAAACCTTCTAATTGATCAAAAAACCCCAACCCCATCATAAGTTTTCCCTCTTTAATAAAATTAAAGAGCAAAGTTGAGTGAAGTTTTACAAATATCTATTGAAACTTGTTAGGGAAATCGACCTAAGTTATGGTTTGGATTATGGTTTTGATGTGTGTGACAAAGGTTTAAGTTAGGATATTATTGTGGATTTAATATGTGTGTTGAAGTCATGCAAGACTTAGTAATTCACACATATGATGAATAGCCTTGGTAAGATCACCAACTCACAACCTCGTGCTTGAGTTGGCGAAGGAGCATTGCGAAGTTGTGCGCTTGATGCATCGGAGGGACCGCCGGACGAGATGACTTGAAGCAAAGCCAAGGAAGCAGACTTCGAGGACAAGAGATGCGAAGGAGCATTATGAAGCCGTGCGCTTGGTTCTGCCGAGGGACGTGGCCGCGAACGAAGAGAGCTTCGGTGAGGGACTTCAAGTGAGATGAGAGAATGAGTGAAATGTAAGTAGCTCATTGGTGAACTTGGCCGAAATGGCTAAGTGTCGGAGGCTCGACCGAGTTTGTTGAGGTTATACCCGACATGTTTAGTTAAGTCGGATGCTCAACTAACTTGGTTGGGGTTTTACCCGACAAGTCAGATGCTCAACCGAAGGGTTGAGGTTTTACCCAACGAAGTGGAGTGTCGGATGCTCAACCGTGAGGGTTGAGGTTTTACCCGACCGTCGGACGCTCAAAAAGATGTGAAGTTTGAGGTTTACTCGGCATCAGTCAACTGCTATGAATGGGCAGTCGACTTCTCTAAGTCGACTTGTGTTTGACTGGTAAGTTTCTGGCCCAGCAGTCGACTGTCAGACCATCAGTCGACTGCCAAGGATGACAGTCGATTGATAAAGGCAATCGCGTAGCCGCGAACCTCCCATAGTGGTCGATCGATCGGCTATGGAGGCATCGATCGATGATGGATACATCGATCGCCAATCTCCCATTGGACTACAACGGTCGGGATCAGCGTGTTCAAAAGTCGTTATAGCGATAACGATCATTGCTAAAGCGTGATCGTGATGGTAATACGGAAGAAATCAGCCCTCTCTATAAAAAGAGAGGGTGTGGGCTTTGGGATGGCTAATGCTTATGCTCCAATTGATCATCCAAGTGCCCCACAAGCTTTAGACTCTTTCTCTTGTTCTTATTTCAAATCCATTGTAAGAAAGAGTGTGTTGTGTTGTAAGAAGGTTTACCTCCACCTTACTTTGGCTAAAGGGAGAGACCATATTGGATTGGTTTCGGAGTAATTCATCGGAGATGAATCAGACCGTGGATTAGCGGCATAGGGTCGTGAACCACGTTATATCTCTTGTTAGCATTGTTTTTATCTTGTCTATCTTTATTATTGTTTAGTTTTATTTTCGCTATGCTAACCCTAACGTGTAGATGAACGAACGATCAAATTCCATTCTACAACGACTTAGGGCTATTCACCCCCCTCTAGCTGGCCACATATGCTCCAACAAGTGGTATCAGAGCCAAGGTAGCTTGTCGAGGACTAACCACCGCAATAAGCACTACATCAAGGATGGCTGGCTCAAATATTCATCCGCCAAAGTTCGAGGGGGAATTCGCTTGGTGGAAAAAGCGAATGGAGGTATTTTTCAAAACCGACTTTGAAATTTTATTGATAATGGAAAATGGTTTCGAGACACCTAGGGATGAAGATGGGGAGCAAATAGAGAAGACAAGATGGACCAAAAAGCAACGGGAGGAGTACTTGGCAAACTCAAAAGCCAAACATCATCTCTACAACGTACTTCCTCAACAAGAAATCAACCGGATAGGGGAGTGTGCGAGTGCCAAAGAGATGTGGGAGAAATTGATAGAGCTTCATGAAGGCACCTCGGAGGCCAAGCTTGCAAGAAGAGACCTCCTCTGCTCCCAATTAACTAATATCAAACTTGAAAAGGGAGAAAAGGTAACCTCATTACACTCTCGTTTTAAAGAAATTTTAAATGGACTAACGAGTGTAAGAGAAAAACTTTCAAACCGGGATATGATTATGAAAGCAATCGACGCCTTTCCCCGGTCATCGAAATGGAGCTCAATGGTAGACTCCTTCTACATCTCAAAGAACCTAGAAGTTATCACCTTAGAGGAGTTCTTCTCAACCATGGAGCTCCACGAAACAAGGCTTGAAGGAGTAGTAGAAGAGCCAAAAATTCAATCATCAAGAGGAGTAGCCTTGATAGCCGAAAAGGGGAAGAAGAAGAAGAAGAAGACACCACCTTCCTCCTCCGATGAAGCATCCTCCTCATCCTCCATGAATAGCAATGAAGATGCTTATATGGTAAGGAAGGTAAGGCGTGCTTTAAGAAATTTAAAATTTAACAAATCTCATGATAGGAGAAGGCACAAGAGGAAGTTCATTTGCTATAATTGCCAACAAGAGGGACACATGAGGGATGATTGTCCCCTCTTGAACAAGATCAAGGAACAAAGAAGAAGAAAAGAAGAAAAGAATAAGGGGAGAAAGAAAAATGAAGAAGAGAAGAAGTCCAAGGAAAAAGAAAAGGAGAAGAAGGCCAAAGCACTCAAAGCAAGGACATGGGATGATCCTTCATCTTCATCATCGGAGGAAGAAAATGCCTTTGTCACAAATCTAGCTCTAATGGCAATAGAAGATGTGGACACCACTTCCTCCAAAAAAGAAGAAACAAGCTCAAGTGAGGAGAGCTCAAGTGAAGAGGGAGGCTCATCATCATCATCATCATCCGAAGAAGAAGACATGGTAACTATGGTAAAATATCTTCCCACTCAAGAAGTAGTTGCCATGATTTCTAGCTTAACTAGGGATTTGTTTAGGTCTAAAAAGAGAAATAAGAGTATGCTTGATCAAATTAAGGCCCTAGAAGAAAAACTAGAAAAATCATGCTTAAATGTTAATGATGATACATGCTCACATAATGATTATATGCCTCTAAATGTTAGTGATGCATGTATGGATGAAAATAAGATTTTAAGGGAAAAGGTAGAGTACCTAACTAAAGCCTTAGAAAAATTCACCATAGGTTCCAACACATTGAACATGATTATAGGGAGCCAAAGGGAAAGCTTCAATAGGAAAGGCCTAGGTTACAAGGGGAAGAAAAATGAAAAGGCCTATCAATGCCTAATTGCTAGGGGTCAAGCTAAAAATAAAACAATAGCTAGAAAATGGATCCCTAAAGAATATATAGTGAACCCCATAGGAAAGAACTTATATTGGGTTTCTAAGTCCATCTTTAAGGGTTAGGAAAACCCTAGGATAGTCAACCATGAGGATTTTTATCATATTGAATGGTTGACTTAGGATGGTGTGGGTCATAAATTTTTTAAATAGTGTTGGGTGATGATAATGCACCCATAAATAGCTTAAATCATGCTTTGGGTGATACTTGACTTATTATCATGATTTTATATTTAATGCATGATTACAAATTGATTGATACATTTGTTTCATGATCATAATGTGAAATCAATGCATATATGTCTTTATGGTCATGTGGTATGTTAGAGTGATACTTAACCTTGTGTAGAATTGCATGAATTTGAAGGTTAAGTATATAAATACCTTTAGGAACATCTCACACTCACCATAAGGATAACCTTGATTGAAAACTTAGCTTGGGCGAGATGATAGGATGATACTAATGGTCCACTAATGCCTATGGCATTTAGATGGTCATTTAAAGTATCAAAATAGTAATAATAGACCAATCATGGGGAAGGCTTATGTTTAATTCATAGACATATTGCCCAAAGATTATGGTTGGATATTTCATATGTTTTCAAAACCATTCCTTACTTTAAAATCTGTGTTTTCATGTTTTGAAACAAGCTAAAGCAAAACTAGGTGTTAAAATTGATACAAACTTGATCAAATACTAGTTATTTTTGAAACTTTTGGATTTTTAGAAAATCATTGAAAATATAAATAATTTTCATGAAAACTCATTTTTTACTAATAAAGGACTTTAAAAGAAATGTGTTTTCAAAATTTCACAATTTTTTGAATTTTTTGGAATGTCTAATGCATTTCTGAATTTCGTCTAGAAAATCAGAAACACTGATTTTACTTGTGCGGTCATTATCATCGATAGCGTCATTCTTTGGTGTCTCTGATTTTGGTATTTTTCGACCCTTACACTTTGATGCCTTGGATTATCACATTATGTTAATGTTTTTGATAGTGTCAAAGGGGGAGAAATAGGGATGTTTAAGTTTAATCATGCTAGGGAGAAGATTAGCATGGGTTAAGGGGGAGTTGCATGTATTTAGGGGGAGTTTGATGCTCATGAATTGTTTACATGTTTTCCTTGCTTATGTTATTTTGTTTACATTTTACTTAACTTAAACGTAGTTGCCACACATCAAAAAGAGGGAGATTGTTAAGGCAATCGACCCAAGTTATGGTTTGGATTATGATTTTGATGTGTGTGCCAAAGGTTTAAGTTAGGATATTATTGTGGATTTAATATGTGTGTTGAAGTCATGCAGGACTTAGTAATTCGCACATATGATGAATAGCCTTGGTAAGATCACCAACTCACAACCTCGTGCTTGAGTCGGTGAAGGAGCATTGCGAAGCCATGCACTTGATGCATCCGAGGGACCGCCGGACGAGATGACTTGAAGCGAAGCCAAGGAAGCAAACTTCGAGGGAAAGAGATGCAAAGAAGCATTGCGAAGCCGTGCGCTTAGTGCTGCTGAGGAACGTGGCCGCGAACGAAGAGAGCTTCGGCGAGGGACTTCAAGTGAGATGAGAGAATGAGTGAAATGTAAGTAGCTCATTAGGTAAACTTGGCCGAAATGGCTAAGTGTCGGAGGCTTGACTGAGTTGGTTGAGGTTATACCCGACATGTTTAGTTAAGTCGGATACTCAACCAACTTGGTTGGGGTTTTACCTGACAAGTCGGATGCTCAATCGAAGGGTTGAGGTTTTACCCGACGAAGTGGAGTGTCGAATGCTCAACCGTGAGGGTTGAGGTTTTACCCGACCGCCGGATGCTCAAACATATGTGAAGTTTGAGGTTTACCCGGCATCAGTCGACTGCTGTGAATGGGCAGTCGACTGCTCTAAGTCGACTTGTGTTCAATTGGTGGGTTTCTAGCCCCAGATCGCCAAGGAATGACAATCGGACCATCGATCATTGCCAAGGATGGAAGTCGTGATGAAGGTAATCCACGCACAAAACCTCCGTAGTCGGTGATTAGTCGCTCACGGAGGCATCGATCGACTAATGGATACATCGATCGGCCGCCAAGTCTCCCATTGGACTACAGCGGTCGAGGATCGGCGTGTTCAAGGCTGTTATAGCGGCGATCAGCTGCTAAAGCGTGATCAGCCTCTCTATAAAAAGAGAGGGTGTGGGCTTTGGGATGGCTAATGCTTATGCTCCAATTGATCATCCAAGTGACCCCACAAGCTTTAGACTCTTTCTCTTGTTCTTATTTCAAATCCATTGTAAGAAAGAGTGTGTTGTGTTGTAAGAAGGTTTACCTCCACCTTACTTTGGCTAAAGGGAGAGACCATATTGGATTGGTTTCGGAGTGATTCACCGGAGATGAATCGGACCGTGGATTAGCGGCATAGGGTCATGAACCACGTTATATCTCTTGTTAGCATAATTTTTATCTTGTCTATCTTTATTGTTGTTTAGTTTTATTTCCGTTGTGCTAACCCTAACATGTAGACGAACGAACGATCGAATTCCATTCTACGACGACTTAGGGCTATTCACCCCCCTCTAGTCGGCCACATACACTCCAACAAAACTATCCTTACTAACAAAATAGAAAACCTCTTTGCTCTGTTTTAACACCGAAAACTTCTCTGCCTTAGCTGAAACAACAAAAACTTCTCTACCTTAGCTGAAACAACAAAAAAGTCTCTGCCTTTAGAAACCCCACACCCATCATAAATTCTCTCTCTTTAGTTAAACTGAAGAGCGAAATCAAATGAAGTTTCACACGTATTTACTGATATAGATTATGCCATAAACCACAAGCTATCATAATAGGTGCAGGCCTTAGATCACATACAAGGCAGTGGCCTTAAATCATCATATGAGGCATAGGGCCATGAATGTTATATGAGGCATTGGGCTTTGAATGTTAGTAATTTAGCTACCCCTTATAGCTGGCATTATAGTTCCCCGTGAGGGAATGCAGCTACCTAGCCCATAGGCTGTTATAGGAGGCATAAGAACCTTGAGAACATTGTACATATTCCATATAGGTGGCATTATAGTCCCCGTTGGAGAATGTAGCTACCTAGCCCATAGGCTATTATAGTAGGCATAAGAGCCTTTAGAACATTTTACATATGTCATATAGGTGACATTATAGTCCCCGTGGAGGAATGTAGCTACCTAACCCATAAGTTGTTATATGAGGTGAAAAAGCCTTGAATTATTTTTGCACTCCATAACACTTAGAAAGAATACTACTAATCCTACAAGAAAATTGTATCAAGCTTGAAAAACCTTAGAAAAAATGTCATTGATGTCAAGAAGAAATTCTGATTAAGCATAAAAACCCTTAGAAAAAATGCCATTAAATACCACCAAAGAGAATTTGATTTAAGTGTCAAAAACTTTAGAAATATTAATAACTCTTGCAAAAATATATTAATTATCCCTTAGGCTTTGTATTAGGCATAACATGCCTTAGAAAAAACTATTGACCCTGCAAAAGAGTATTAGTTAATCTTCAAGCTCTGTATTAAGCATAAAATGCCTTAGAAAAAATATTTTTAACCCCTGCCAAAGAAAAAATTGAGAAGAATACAAATCATTCTCCCTTAACTTCACTTTTCGCTTCTCCTTTAAAGGGTACTGCCACACTTTCACACTTAACTGTTAACTCCCCTTTGCTTTTACTGAAAACCCTAGCTTCCTTACTCCCCGACGCCTTCAATCCTTCTGCGATAAGTTTTCCCTCATGGTTGGTTCCTCCTCCAACCCCTGGTACGAAACGACCCCTAGCCAACTAATTCTCGATCACCCTTTCTTCCTTCACGAGCCCAAATATATTCCCGAGGGTTTCACCGCCATCATCCCTGCCCCCCATCAATGACCCTATCAACCCCAGACTGATACTAGCACCTTCTTCACAGACCAACTAGAAGGAGGTTTTTGCCTTCCTATTCCCAAACTCCTCTTTCACATCCTAACCTATTACGACCTCCCAATCAATCAACTAACCCCTAACTCCATTCAAATTCTGATCAGAACCCTAATTGCATTCTGACACCTTAACAATCCCCAAAATCCCCACATCTTCCATTGACTTTAACAACTTAAGATGGTTGATACAAGCATGTTATACTTTATAGCATGCCAAGATCATCAATTCTTAACTGACATTCCCAACTCTCAAAAGGGCTAGAAAGAATTATACTTCTATGTTTCTCTAAATCCTATCCTTCAATTTTCTTATTCTTGGAAAACTACTCTTCGCTATCTCCCTGACCTCAAAAGTGTCAAATCCGCCATCAACTTCCCCTCCATTGAAGCCATACATAGAAATAAATACTTTAGTATCAAAGAAATTCTTCAAGAACCAATTTTTTCCTACTATGGACTATCCCCCATCCAATCACAAGAAGCTCATCTTATAGGTAAGTTTTACTTAACTGCATATTTATTGAATTTACCTCTAAATGCATATTGATATCTTATTTTGAATACTTACTGAATTTGTCTTTAAATGTATACTAATACTTTACTTGGCAGAGGATATAATGCACGTTGCCATTGCAAGGACTTTGGCAAAAATCCAACAAAAGAAGAGAAAGAGAGCTCAAGTAACCTCCACATCCACTTCCATCCCCGAGCCCTCTTCATCAGTAATTAACCCTTACTCATCCACTATTTCTTATTTTAATTATCTTGATTCAATTTCACAAAGAGTTATTTATACTTCTATGTCACAGGTTCCTTCTGAACCTCCACTAGTCCCCATTATAACTATTGCTGAGCCAGACCAACCAACCCTCACTCTAATTACCACTAATCTTATTCATCCTCCCCCAAAACCACTTCAAAATCCTTTTCCCCATTTTGATACTTTAGAGCCCTCCTCTTTATCTCCCCAAGAACCATTACCTCCCTCAGATACGCTTACTCATAATCCACCTCCCGATCCCTCCAATGATCCTATTGAACTTTCTTCATCTCTTTCTCTCTCCTCCTCTATTGATGATCTTCCCCTAGCCTCCTTATTTCCCACCAGAAAATAGTAGCCCTTACCTCCAACTAGCCCTAAAGTTCTAGATTTCATTGTTGGAGTATTGGAAATACAATCAAAGTCTCAGATTGGTAAGACACGGAAAAGATCATGTGATTATAAGATGAAAAGATATCTCCATTGGTATAAGGCCTTTTGGGTAAAGCCCAAAAATAAAACCATGAGAGCTTAGGCCCAAAGTGAACAATATCATACCATTGTGGAGATATGTGGATCTTATAGGCACTAACATTCCCTACCTCCTCCCCCCTAGATCTTCTAGTACAAGCTGTATCAGATACTTACCCCAGTCATCTCCTTTCTTCCCTTCCCAAACTCCCCATACCCTCTTCTAATACGAATTCTCCTCCTGCACCTCCTTCCCCTATCATTCCCTCTGACACTCCCCTTACTATATCAAATTCTACATTACCGCATACTACCACCTCCTTATTCCTTCTAAAGTTCCATTATTTTTACAAGAGCTGCAACAAAGCCTTTGGACAGTAAGCTTTCTCCTTTTATTAATTTACTTCACTATGCAAATAGACTTTTTCATATTACTTTTATTTATTTTTTAGAGTACCTCTAAACTCTATACATTTGGCTAATGGTTTCATGAGTTTCAAAGCCAACAATTCAAACCCTCAAACTCCTACACAGAGATTCATTAGTCTCTTATGATGCCACCTGCACCTTCAACTTCAACAAAGGGTATCTAGACCAGCACTGATGAACTTTCAACCGCTTCCTTGGGATTACAGACTAGTCGTCCCACTTCTCCCGACCAAGCTGAAAAAGAGGCTGAATACCAACAAAAATTGCAAGAATTACAGTTTCAAGTACAAACTTTGATTGCTAAGCGAGCCCAACTACTAGCAGAGAAGGAAAAAACTTCCATCCAATATGGGCAAGACCTACATAAGGTTAGATGGGAGAAATCCAATAAAGATACCACCATTAGGTTGTTAAGAGAGCAAGAAGAATCATTAATACAATAGGCAACCTCCTCCCAGTCAAAAATTTAGAAATTAGTACAGAAAGAGAAGGACTGGCTCTTTTAGTCAGGCAAGTGTTTCGAGCCAATTGAAGATTTGATAGATGCCTTTATCGATCTTAAGGATAAAACACATGATAGCTTAGATGAATTTCAATTCCATTTCCATGTACTGAAGCAGCACTTGCAAAAAATATCAGAGGTTGCCAATGAACAAACATGTCGGGCTGCTCAACTCCACATAGAGTTAACTAATATACAAGAAACTGAAGTCGAGCACAGGGCAGCCCAAGAAACAAAATTTCGAGCCCAAACAACAAAAAAGTATGAAAGGTACTTTCAGAGGAGCTTTGAAGGAGCACTGCAAGCAGCGAATGAGAAAAAATTTTTCTCACCCAATCAGTCGACTGGTGTTGTGTGAAACTCAAACTTAACATAAGTTTGAGCTTCCGGCGGTCGGGTAAACCTTAACCCTTGCGGTCAAGTCTCCGACACTCAGCCATTCGGCCAAGTTCACCTAATGAGCTACTTACATTTCACTCATTCTCTCATCTCACTCGAAGTCCCTCGCCGAAGCTCTCTTCATTCGCGGCCACGTCCCTCGGCAACATCAGGCGCACGGCTCTGCAATGCTCCTTCGCGTCTCTTGCCTCCGAAGTCTGCTTCCTTGGCTTCACTTCAAGTCATCTCGTCCGGCGGTCCCTCGAATGCTCCAAATGCACGACTTCCGAAAAGTCATCCTTCACCGAATCAAGGACCGAGGTTGTGAGGGTGAACCCGCCAAGGCTCCATGTGCGAATTACTAAGTCCTGCAAGACTCCAACGCACATATCAAATAACAATACCAACCTAACTTAAACCCTTTGCCACACACATCAAAACCTTATCATGACAAGAGATTGCCCTAACAGGACTTAGGTGTCGAGATCGAGCAGTATTACTACTGCTATTACATTGCATATTATTTGTTTTGTGCTAATCCTATTTTACAGGAATCAGTCGACTGAATGGACTCAAGTCGACTGAAGCCCAATCGACTAGATACCTATTTGGCAGGATCAGCTGGTGATCGATCAAAGATCATGCGATGCAGATGGAAAGGGATTCAGTCGACTGAAGAGTTTGAGTCGACTAAAGAGGGAAATTTCCCGATGCGGAGCCGAGTGACGTGGAGTTGACTGAAGGGGATTCAGTCGACTGGAAGACCACGAATACCATATTGACAGGCAGATGTGGAGTCGACTAGAAGGCATTCCAGTCGACTGGAAAGAGTTTATAAAAGTCGTGCTCGACCAGAACTCAATAAGAATATTCAATCAATGTCGAAGTGCTACTGAAATACTTGCTCATCCACTAAATTTTCATTCCACAACAAGGCGACCTTACGACACACTGCAACTACCTCTACAATCTTTTAGTGTCGGTATAAAGCCTTGTACTTTATTTTTAATTTATTATTTCGCTTCTGCACTTAATTTTAAGAAGAGTGGGTAGTGTGTTACCCTTCTTCATTATTTGTAAAAAGCGAAACCCTCCCAAGTCGAGAGCTCTCGAGTCAGAGGGTATTTAGTGAATTTCCCATCGAGGTAGCTCGCGGGAGAGCTACAGGCCTTGGAGTAGCAACCTAGTCCGGGTTGTGAACCAAGTAAATTGCCTGTGTTGATAATTATCTTTATATTCCGCTTCATATTTTGATTAGAATAATTAATATTAAAATAATTTAAAATTATAAAATACCGAGATTCACCCCCCCTCTCTCTGTTCACTCGATCCTACAATTGGTATCCGAGCAGGGGCGCTCCGAGTTGGTGAAACCACTATCGCGAGCTTTTTATTGCTTTAGTATAATTTTTATTGCTTTAGTATAATTTTTATTGCTTTAGAATAATTTTTATTGCATCAGAATAATTTTTAGTGCTTTAGTATAATTTTTATTGCATTAGAATAATTTTTATTACTTAAAATAATTTTCTGTGCATTAAATTAATTTATTGCATTTTAAAATTACTTAAAATAATTTTCTGCACATTAAATTAATTTCCTACATTTTAAAATTACTTAAAATAATTTTATACACATTAAATTAATTTCCTACATTTTAAAATTAATTAAAATAATTTTCTGCACATTAAATTAATTTCCTTCTTTGTAAAATTAATTAAAATAATTTTCTGCACATTAAATTAATTTCTTGCAGTTTAAATTTACTTAAAAGAATTTTTTGCATATTAAATTAATTTCTTGCATTTTAAAATTACTTAAAATAATTTTCTGTACATTAAATATATTTTCTGCATTTTAAAATTACTTAAAATAATTTTCTTCATATTAAATTCATTTTCAGCATTTTAAAATTTTTTTCATATTAAATTCATTTTCAGCATTTTAAAATTACTTAAAATAATTTTCTGTATATTAAATTCATTTTCAGTATTTTAAAATTACTTAAAATAATTTTTTGCATATTAAATTCATTTTTAGCATTTTAAAATTATTAAAATAATTTTCTGCATATTAAATTCATTTTCTATATTTTAAAATTAGTTAAAATAATTTTTGCATATTAAATTCATTTTCATCTTTTTAACATTAGTTAAAATTATTTTCTTCATATTAAATTAATTTTTTGCATTTTAAAATTCGTTAAATTAATATTCTGTATTACGTATTGCTATACAGTAGAAGTAGTGACGTCCCTATGAGTCTACATATTAGATTCTTTTTAAAAATCAATTTTTGTCCTTTTTTTTTATTTATATCAGGTATCAGGTACGATTTCTCTTCCCTACTAGTCACGATGGTGACCCGCCTTACTCTTCAACGAGAGTCCCCACTGGTCAACGAGGGTAAATCAGGGTGACGCGTAGCCCGACACGTTAGGACCCATGCTGCCCAGAAGGATCGACCACGCTGGGACGAGGGGGGCAGCGTGCACCTCCACTCTCGCGCGCGCAGCCAGGGGCGAATCGACCCCTGGATGCGCAGAGGAGAACTTCGTGCCTTACCAACGCGTCGTCGCCCTGGGGGATACACTGAAAAGGCGAATGGAATGCTATCTGAAGACCAACCTAGAGGTCTGGTTTTCAATTAGGAAAGGATTTATAGCTCCAATAGATGACTCGGGGGAGTTATCAGAACCAGAGAAATGGACCTCGGATATTAGGAAGAGAGCTCAAGTCGATTACAAGGCACTTAACACCTTACAATGCGGACTTACTAAAGAAGAGCTAAATAGGATAGGTTCATTTGAAAATTCTAAAGAATTATGGGAGAAGTTAATTGAATTGAATGAGGGTACAAATGATACTAGGATAGCCAAAAGAGACATGCTTTTAAATAAATTATTTAATTGTAAAATGAACGAAAACAAAAACGCTAGTCAACTTCATACTAGGATTAAGGATATATTAAATGGATTACATTTAATAGGATACCAAATAGAGAATAGGGACTTAATTAGGTATACCCTTAAGGCATTCCCGAGAAATGCTTTATGGACATCGATTGTCGATGCCTATAAGGTATCTAGAGATCTCTCCACAATTAGGTTAGATGAACTATTTTGTGAACTTGAACTACACGAACAAGCTAACTCGGGTCAAACCGAGAATGGTTAAGCTTTGATGGCAGGTTCAACTAAAAAGGAAAGAAAAGTGAAGGTTGAGTCCGAAGGCGAGTCAGAGTCGAAAACAAACGGAGAAGAGGAGATTGTGAATATGGTAAGAAAAATGTTCAACCGAAAGAAGAGATTTACAAATAAAGACGCCAAAAACGTGGCCGACAACAAGCCGAGACCTCGATCGGAAGTAACTTGCTACGAATGTAACGGAAAAGGACATTACAAGTCAGAGTGCGTAAATTTGAAAAAGGAAGAAAAATCGAAAAAGGAAAAGAAGAAGAAGGCTCTTAAGGCAACATGGGATGAGTCGTCATCTGAGAAGTCGGATGCAGAAGAGACGAAGAGAAGCTTCATCGCGTTTATGGTCGAATCAAGATCCGGAGCCGAGTCGAGTTTTGAATATGAGTCTGATTTTGAATCCGAGAGAAGTCACGGATTCGTATCCATTTTCAAAGGTTCAAATGAGGTAACTTCTCCATTAGAAGATAAATTATATAATAACATTGCATGCTTAGGCAGGAAGTTAGCTAAGTCCGAAAATCGAGTCGACTCGCTACTTAAGGAAGTCCAAGTACTTAAGGAGCAAGTCAACTCGAAGACTTCAACTTTCCAATTTAAGGATAGAGACTCAACTCAAGTTGGAAAGCTTGAGGAAGAGAACTCAGTCCTAAAAAGGCAAGTAGAAGATCTAACTGGATCTTTGGAAAAGTTCACTTCGGGTTCCAAGTATCTCAACATGATGCTTGGATCTCAGAGAGCTGTGTACAACAGATCCAGACTTAGGTATAAGGCTAAGTCCACCTATAAATCTTACATGTCATTACTTAGTCGAAATGCTAAAATTCAAGTCCAAGCATGGGTTCCTAAGTCTAGCTTAGTCAACCAAGTTGGACTAAATCAATTTTGGGTTTCCAAGAGTCAAGTTCATTTAGTGAACAAAACTCAAACTAGCTACCATTTAGGGGGAGCTAACACCTTGCTTGTTTCCTTGTTTAGTTAAACACCTGCATGTTTTAGTTAACTTTTCTTGTTTAACACTTGATTGCTTTAGTGTACTTTCCTTGTTTTTAGTTAAACACTTGAATGTGTTAGTCTAGTTTACTTGATTAATGTAGAATGGACTAGATAGGAAATAAAGTAGCTTAAACTTGAACAACCTAGTACTAAGACAAGTGAACTGATAGTAAGTTAGGGAAGCTCTTCAAAGTGCATGTCTAGGAAGTGGTCGTTGCTCCGATAATCAAGAAGGTCATGTGCCTCGCCACGACCTGGTGCACTAAGTCGAGTGGAACTGACCGAAGCTAACTCACTAAGTCTTTGACTAGTTAGACCAAGGCTTAACCTAAAGTGAATCAAGTACTTGATTCCTTTATTGACTTTGTCTAGGAAGTGGTCGTTGCTCCGATAATCAAGAAGGTCATGTGCCTCGCCACGACCTGAAAGTCAATACTGGAAAAACCTACTTGACTAGCTCAAACCAAGCCCTAATCTAACACAAGTTTAAACACTTTGAAATTGCTCATTTAATTTAATAAAGATAAAAGAAATTATCATCTCACAAAACTCATAAGGATAAGTGTATTTAAAACCTAGCTTGGGTGAGATGATTTAGGATTAAAATACACTTCAACCAATTTTTTTAACAACATACTCTAGTTAACCTACCTTAATTAACTCAAACTAAACAAATATACCCAATTATGTTAACCTAATTTAAGTCAACTCAAGCTAATTTACTATACTTAAACTGAATAAATGAAACTAAATATATTTAATCGCCAAATTAATTTATCTACGAAATTTAAACAATAAGGATAATTAAATAATATTAAATCATAAAAATGATAATTCAGTCGACTAAATTATTTTTAGTTGACTCAATGAGAGTCGACTGAATCAAAATCAGTTGCCTCCAAGTATCGGGAAGGTAAAACATAAATTCAGTCAACTGAAGTCAATTAAGTCGACTGAAATGAACCGGTAGATAAAGTTTAGGCTGCGAAGTAAATGGTAATAACTATAACAGTCGACTGAAACACTTTCAGTTGACTCATATTCAGGCGACTGGAGTATATTCAGTTGACTGAATTCCGTCTATAAGAACAGTACCGAACCACGCCAAAACCATTCACCATAGATGAAATCTAACTGAAAAACCCTAATTCCAATCTTTCGAAGCACTAAGGTCATCATGCCGAGGTAATAATTTTTAAAACTCAATTTTCAATTATTTTCAATAAATATTTAATACTTGTAATTTAATTAGGGGTAAAAGAAGAGCTATCGAGGTTGAATCATCAACTCCATGCACGGATGTTAGGTTCCCTACTGAGGGACATAGGATTAGATTCGAGAGTATTACTTACATTCCTATGCCCACTAGGTATATTAGTAGATCATATTTTAGTAATGCATGCATACTAAGTATGGAGGTCATTGCACACTATGGATTAGAGAAACTAGTCTATTGTAAAAATTCCGTTAACATAGACGTATGTGCGGAATTTTTCAATAACTTTACCAAAATTGATGACCTTTCATACTCGACTAGGGTACAAGGTAGGGACTTCGTCTTTACCCCTGACATATTGAGAGAGCATTTAGGACTATTGCATTCGACCTGTTCTGTTGCATGTTTTCCATCATCAGAGTTACCATATGGTGACCCCTACTCTCATATTACATTAGATAGGATTCACATGCATCTTTTTGGTGAAGAAAGAACTCCATTTGTGAGTATCTTTAGTTCTACTAGACTTTGAGTACAGGACTATGCCTTATATCGAGTTATAGTAAACTGTATTTTACCACTCACCACTAGGGACATCGCCATGATGCGCCCTTTTCATTTATTTTTACTTTATGTACTTAGTCATAGGTTAGATCTAGATATTAGCCTACAGATGTTTCATTCTATCATCTATCATTCCAGGTCAGTCACTAGCAGGAAGGTACACTTGCCTTACTGCCATGTCATCACATCCCTCTTAGCTGCATTAGGGTTTGATGTTACCAAAGGTAACGTCAAACAACTTCTTAATCTCGACATGATAGGATCTAGGCAGTTTGGGTTAGCAAAAGTAGGTTTAGATGACAATAATATCCTTGTATGGAAGAGAGATGGACCTCAGCCTCAGCCCTAGCTTGACCCGGAGCAAAAGCATGAGCCAGAGATTGACCCAGACCATGACTCCGAGGCCGAGCATCAGGAAGCACTAGGATTTGATAGATTATCACCATTTCTTGGACTTCCGGCTCAGTGTAGAGAGATTATCCAAGTTGGAGGACACGGTGCAGCGAAAGCATCTTGAGATGATGCAGATCTTGGAAGAGTAGAGAGAGGACCATCGACAAATGATGGATCTTCTTAGGTCTTGGGGCATGGGTCCCTCTCGTACTCCGTCCGCTGATTAGGAGTATTGTAATACTGGAACTTAATGAAATTTTATTAATAAAATCTTGTGTATTGAATTGGGTTATGCTTGGTACGTTAGGAATTTTCTTTTTGCTTACCAGTCCGAATTATTTTGAAAAGTAATATTATATTATTTTTTAAGAAAATTAAAAAATTATTCTAGAATAGGTCAATCTAGAATTCATGATCCTATAGATCTAGGTAGCCTTCGCATCTCACAAATACCTAGGTTTACCTATTTGTGTACTGAGTCATGAAGATGGGCATGAGATGTTAGGACTACACCCCTAGGTTCCAAATGTAGATCAAGTGCATCAACATGAACCAACATGGGGTTTACAAAAGCAAATCGATCACTTCGGTGACTGACTGCAAATCAAAGCTTGATGATTTACTCTATATCATTTGAGCTAGAAAAAGTTGGACATTTGCTTTAAGGACAATTTTTAGATGTGTATCTTCAAAAACTAAATGTAATAGGAATTCATGCTTGGGCTTACTCCCTATCATTTGTGCATCAAATTTAAAAAAAAAATGTTTGAAATTTTTTAAATTATTAAATTTTTCAGGGGGAGTTTGAAAATTTTTGAGGAGTTTTTAAAATGTTTGAAAATTTTGAATTTTTCATGTGAACTTGTGAACACTTTGAAATTTTTAAGGGGGAGTTCTGATAATTTTTGAAAAATTTTGAATGAAGGTTTTTTTTTAATTGTTTGAAAATTTGAATTTTTCATGTGAACTTGTGAACACTTTGAAATTTTTAAGGGGGAGTTCTGATAATGTTTGAATGAAAGTTTTTTTTTAAATGTTTGAAATTTTTGAATTTTTCATAGGGACTTGTGAATACTTTGAAAAACTTTTTAATTATTCAGAGGGAGTTTCTGAAAATGTTTGAAAAGTTGTAAAGGAAAAATTGTTAATTCTTGAATTTTTTTGAAAAGGATAAATTGTTCAAGGGTAGTTTTTGAAAATGTGATAAATCTTTAATTTCACCCTTATTTTGATGTATGCCAAAGGGGGAGAGAAGATATATAATTAGAGAGATAAAATTAAAGAAGATGCAAAAATTTGATAAGGATTAATGCATGTTATACATGGTTAAATTTATGCATCAATATTCATTACAAAAGTTGTAAGTTCATTACTTATACATGTTAAATATGGAGATTGGTATTTGATTCTCCTAACTTTAACTGATGTGTTGTCATACATCAAAAAGGGAGAGATTGTTGATGCAGTAAGCATCACTCCTCAGTTTTGATGTATGAACCACCGTTAAGAGTTAGGATTCACTTGTGAACTAATATAAGTGTAAAGTGCACAGGCTTAACAGGAAGTCCTAGTAGGTCGTGTTGACCGGATACTAGACAAGCATCTTGACAGATCAGGAGGACCGGACACCAGGCATGAAGTCCAGATAGGTCACATGGATCGGACATCTGGCATGAAGACCGATTGGGTCAGGAGACCGGACAATTGGAAAAAAGTTTAGCTGGGTCAGGTAGACCGGACAGCTGGTGGAAGCCCTGGTGGGTCAGATCGGATGTCAAGAATGGTAAGTCCGGTAGGTAGTCGGCAGATAAGCCTCAAGTGAAGAGGTGAGGCTGAGTCCTCTGTAGGGGGACAAAGCTAGGTGTCGATCCGACGAAAAATTCCGCGTGGGACTTAGTAGTCGTGATTGAGCAGTATTACTCTGCTATTACATTGCATATTATTTGTTTTGTGCTAATCCTGTTCTGCAGAAATCAATCGACTGAATAGACTCAAGTCGACTGAAGTCCAGTCGACTAGAGATGTATCAGTCAACTGGATACCTATTTGGCAGGATGAGCTGGTGATCGATCAAAGATCGTGCGACGCAGATGGAAAGGGATTCAGTTGACTGAAGAGTTTGAGTCGACTAAAGAGGGAAATTTCTCGATGCGGAGCCGAGTGATGTGGAGTCGACTGAAGGGGATTCAGTCGACTGGAAGACCACGAATATCATATCGACGGGCTGATGTGGAGTCAACTGGAAGGCATTCCAGTCGACTGAAAAGAGTTTATAAAAGTTGTGCTCGACCAGAACTCAATAAGAATATTCAATCAACGTCGAAGTGCTGACGAAATACTTGCTCATCCACTAAATTTTCATTCCACAACAAGGCGACCTTACGATACACTGCAACTACCTCTACAATCTTTTAGTGTCGGTATAAAGCATTGTACTTTGTTTTTAATTTATTATTTTGCTTCTGCACTTAATTTTAAGAAGAGTGGGTAGTGTGTTACCCTTCTTCATTATTTGTAAAAAGCAAAACCCTCCGAAGTCGAGAGTTCTCGAGTCTGAGGGTATTTAGTGAATTGCCCATCGAGGTAGCTCACGGGAGAGCTACGGGCCTTGGAGTAGCAACCCAATCTGGGTTGTGAACCAAGTAAATTGCTTGTGTTGATAATTGTCTTTATATTTTGCTGCGTATTTTGATTAGAATAATTAATATTAAAATAATTTAAAATTATAAAATACCGAGATTCACCCCCTCTCTCGGTTCACTCGATCCTACAAGCTCTGATTAGATAACCCCTACTAATTATTTCCCTTTATGGATTCATATAATTCCCATTCATCTCTAAGATGAGAGTTATTCATCCTACCTTTTGATCCCACTAATCATACAAGTAATTAGTTATGAATCCCTTTATTCCGAATCAATTCCTTGTCAAAATACAACATGTAAATCCACCATCCTCACAATACTTTAATCTAAAGAAATAGAACCATAATGGAGGTCTTACTACAAATTTATGGCGAAGGCAATAAGGAATTCCATAGAAGATTCACTGATCCACCCTAGGAAATTTAAATCTGAAATAATCAGATTTATTGACCGAACCCATTACTCCAATTGCCTTTTCCCACCTAGCAATCGTGAATATCACTAAGATCAAATTCACTACAAACAGGTTTTCAATCACACCATACTGTTGGGATGTATACTGGAAAAGTCTATCTTTTGTATGAACATCTTTATTTTTTGAAATAAGAATCACATGATCATTGTTTGCATATTTATGATTATGCATATTGTCTAATACATTACATTGTAGATAACATGGTGTGTGGTGTCACACGGGAGATCATGTTATCGGCTCCTTGTAAAGTATAAGTATGGGCTCACAACCAAGATGACTTTGGACAAACCATTGGTATGGTTGTAGTGTGATTTGGTATTGGTTTGTCTTGACCATAGAATTACACTAGTACACTTTGTGTGTATTGAGCAGGACCGACTTAGAGGTGATTCGATTTATTGCTGACTACATAATCGAATCGGACCTCAAATATTATGTTGTACATGCTCTTAATCCCGATATAATAACGGGCACATATACTTAGTATTCATTTCTTTGATTTACCAATGGGCGAGATTTATAGAGTAAATCGATAGGCTTGGTAAGTTGGGAAATGATATTATTTATATGGTGTGTTGTTGATTATAGGAGGAAACCATGTCCTATATATTAGGATGATGATGTCCCCTTGAGGAGCTCATAAGGTTCATCATGTAAACCCTGCAGGTGGACTTGGTCCGGCATGATGATAAGGTTAAGTGGTACTACTCATGGAGTTAGATGTTGATTAATTAATTGTCAGTAAATTAATTAATTGATGGACATTCGAGATCTTAAACACGGGGAGATAAATATACAAATAATATATGGAACCCATCTTAACTTATGAAGGTTGGTAAGGTAGATCAATGATAATCCTCTAGTGGAATGGATTATCATTAATGGATCGGACTTTATGTGGGCTTGATCCATTGGGTGGCCAAGATCCAACTCCTCCTCATGGTCCCTATTGTAGCCTATTAAAACCTCATGGGGCCTAGATCCTGTAAGAGATCGGATGGCCGGCTAGAGGGGGGTGAATAGCCCTCGTTCGTTGGTTATCGGAATTTGCTCGTCTACAATTAGATTAGCGCAAGCGGAAACAACAATACAAGCAAATTAAACAAATAAAAACAAAGCAAAGGAAATAGACAATGCTAACACAAGATGTAATGTGGTTCACGGCTACGCCGCTAATCCACGGTCCCCGATTCGTCCTCGGTGAATCACTCCGCTCAACCAATCCACTAAATGGTCTCTCCTTTGCACCAAGCTAGGTGGAGGTAACCTTTACAATCAAGATCACTCTTCTTACAAATAGAATGGAGTAAAAGCGAGTAAGAAGAGTTTAGAGCTTGTGGGGCACTAGGAAGATTGTTTGGAACTTAAGCATTAGCCTCTCAAAGGCTCACACCCTCTTTTATAGAGAGGGCTAACCACTCGGCCGATCGGCCTTCCGTAGCGATCGCTGCGACCTCGAACTCGAGCGGCCGTTCTGCGGCTAAACCCTATTGACTACCGATCACGCCAGCAATGATCGGTTATCGCTTTAATCGCCGATCGATCGCTAACGATATGCGGGCCGCCGCTACAAACTGGGGCCAATAGATACCAATGAGCTACACTCGATTAATGCGATCGCCATTTCATGGCAATGACGATCGGTGTCGGAAAACCCATCCGACACTTGGCCAAATGGCCAAGTTTCACCTAAGAGCTACCCTTCCCGGGTTACAATCGCCACTCATTTCTGAGTCCTCGCCTTGAAGTTCTTCGCTTCGCCACGCCCCTCGGCGATCGCGCACGGCTCGCAATGCTCCTTCGCCTCTTGCCTCAAGTCTACTTCCTCCGGCTTCACTCCAAGCTTCGTCCGGCGTCCTCGGATGCTCCAAGCGCACGGCTTCCGCAAAGCTATCCTTCACCGACTCAAGGCACGAGTCATGAGATGTGAAACTCGCCACGGCTCCATGTGCGAATTACTAAGTCCTGCACGACTTCAACGCACATATCACATCAACATATCAAACTAACTTAAACCCTTTGCCACACCATCAAAACCATATCACGGCAAGAGATTGCCCTAACAATCTCCCCCTTTTTGATGTGTGGCAATCCGTTTAAGTTAGGTAAAAACATTTGATATAAATTCTAAGGTAAGAAAAGCATGTAAAGATAAACATGATATAACAACATGCAACTCCCCCTTAATCCATGAAACTCTCCATGTAAATTTTTTCCCTTTATCATATATTTCTCCCCCTACAATATATTTCTCCCCCTAAAGTGATTAACTTAAACATAATTATTTCTCCCCCTTTGACACCATCAAAAAGATTAACACTAAGTTATAAGCTCATGGCATCAAGTATAATAGAGGAAAAATATGACAAGTTGATTTAAAATTGGGTACCACTTGTTGATGACATTAAGTATATTTCTACCACTTGTTGGTGGCATCAAGTATATTTCTACTACTTATAGGAGGTTTACAAACTGAATTCGGCCTTCAATATTCTGATTATCGATGGCAAATGATCGCACAAAGGAGGCCGAATTTCTGATTTTCTGGATGAAATTCAGAAATGCATTAAATATTCCAGAAAATTCGAAAAATCATGAAATTCGAGGAACATATTTCTCTTAAGTATATCTATCAAGGAAAAATAGTTTTTCATGAAAAATCATTATATTTTATAAGATTTGCCAAAAATCCAAACACTTGAAAAACCACTAGTTTTTGAGCATGTTAGTATCAAGTTAGCTACCTAGTTTTGCATCCAATTGTTTCAACACATGAATACATGTATTTTAAGGTAAGAAATTGTTTTGAAAACATTAGAAATATCCAACCATGATCTTTGGGCAATATGTCTATTAATTAAACATAAGCCTTCCCCATGATTGGTCTATTATTGATATTTTGATACTTTAAATGACCATCTAAATGCCATAGGCATTAGTGGACATTTGTATCATCCTAACATCTCACCCATGCTAAGTTTGCAATCAAGTTAGCCTATAGTGAGTGTGAGATGCATCCTAGGGGGGTATTTGTATATATATACTTAACCAATATATTCAAGCAATTCTATCATGGTTAAGTATCAACCTAACAACCTACATGATCATAATGACATATATTAATTAATTTCACATTATGATCATGAAATACATGTTTTCATCAAATTATAACCATGCATTAGGCATTATATGATGATAATAAATAAAGTATCACCTAAAGCATGATTTAAACCTATTTCTCATGATGATGTGCCAAATATCAAAAACATAAATCATGATTTAAAACATACATAGGAATTACAACAATCATCATGATTTAAGCATTATTACCTATTTATGGGCACGTTATCATCACCCAACACTATCTAAAAATGTTGTCCCGTCATCCTAAGTCAACCAAAATATGATATAGGTCAAGTTCATATGGTTGACTACCCTAGGGGTTTTCTAACCCTTAAGGATGGATTTTGGAACCCAAAATAGATTTTTACCTATGGGGTTCACTAGAAATTCCTTGGGGATCCATTTCTTAGCTATTACTTTGTTTTTGTCTTGTCCCCTAGCTATTAGGCATCTATAGGCCTTCTCATTTTTCTTCTCTTTATATCCTAGGCCTTTCTTGTTAAAACTTGCCCTTTGGCTCCCTATGATCATATTCAAGGTGTTGGAGCCAATTGTGAATTTTCCTAGGGCTTTGGTTAAATAATCTACCTTTTCCCTTAATGCCCTATTTTCTTCTATGCATGCATCACTAACATCTAAAGGCACATAATTATCATGTGAGCATGCATCATCATGGCAAGAAGAAGTATCATTATTATTTAAGCATGCATTTTCTAACTTATTTTCTAATGCCTTAATTTGATCTAGCATGCATTTATTTTTCTTCTTTGCTCTAAACAAATCCCTAGTTAAACTAGAAATCATAGAAACTATTTTACTAGGAGAGGCTTTCGTTACCATAGTTTCCATGTCCTCTTCTTCTTCTTCGGATGATGAGGAGGAGGATGATGTGGAGGAGGCTCTTCACTTGAGCTCTCCTCTTGTGCTTGATCCTTCATTTTCGGAGGAGGAGCAATCCAAATCGTCAAAGGCCATCAAGGCCAAATTGGCGACAAAGGCATTCTCCTCATCCGATGATGAGGAGGAGGATGAGGAAGGATCATCCCATGTCTTGGCCTTGAATGCTTTGGCCTTCCCTTTTTCTTTTGCCTTCTTCTCCTCTTCCTTCTTTTTCTTGCTCCCCTTTTTCTTCTTCTTTTCTTCTTTCTTTTTCCTCTCTTCCTTGCTTTTGTTTAGGAGAGGACAATTGTCCCTTATGTATCCCTCTCCTTGGCAATTGTAACATATCACCTTCCCCCTTGGTCTTCTATTCCTATCATTTGATTTATCAAATCTAAAATTCTTAAATACACGCCTCACCTTCCTTACCATGTAGGCTTCTCGGTGCTATCCATGGAGGAGGAGGAGGCTTCATCATCGGAGGAGGAGGGGACTTCCATCTTCTTCTTCCCCTTGTTTGCCAACAATGCTACTCCTCTTGAGGGTTGAATTCTTGGCTCTTCTTGAATTCCTTCAAGCCTCGTTTCGTGGAGCTCCATTGTCGAGAAGAACTCCTCCAAGGTACTCACTTCCAAGTTCTTGGACATATAGAAGGAGTCCACCATGGAACTCCACTTTGAGGACCGGGGAAAGGCATCTATAGCCTTCATGAGCATGTCCCGGTTTGATAGCTTCTCACCTACACTTGTTAGCCCAATTAAAATTTCTTTAAACCTAGAGTGTAGTGAGGTTACCTTTTCTCCCTTTTCTAGTTTTATATTGGATAATTGGGAGCGGAGGAGGTCTCTCCTTGCTAGCTTGGCCTCGGATGTGCCTTCATGGAGTTCTATAAGCTTCTCCCACATCTCTTTGGCGCTAGCACATTCTCCGATCCGGTTGATCTCTTGTTGAGGAGCACATTGTAGAGATGGTGCTTGGCTTTGGAGTTTGCAAGGTGCTCCTCTCTTTGCCTCTTGGTCCACCTAGATTTCTCTATTGGCTTCCCCTCTTCATCCCTAGGCAAAACGAAACCGGATTCCATTGTAATCATTATATCAAAATCCGTTTCGAAAAATACCTCCATTCGCTTCTTCCACCAAGCGAATTCTCCTTCAAACTTCGGAGGATGGATGTTGGAGCCGGCCATTTTTGATGTAGGGCTTGTTGCGGCGGTTAGTCCGGTGACAAGCAACCTCGGCTCTGATACCACTTGTAAGAAATCGGATGGCCGGCTAGAGGGGGGTGAATAGCCCTCGTTCGTTGGTTATCGGAATTTGCTCGTCTACAATTAGATTAGCGCAAGCGGAAACAACAATACAAGCAAATTAAACAAATAAAAACAAAGCAAAGGAAATAGACAATGCTAACACAAGATGTAACGTGGTTCACGGCTACGCCGCTAATCCACGGTCCCCGATTCGTCCTCGGTGAATCACTCCGCTCAACCAATCCACTAAATGGTCTCTCCTTTGCACCAAGCTAGGTGGAGGTAACCTTTACAATCAAGATCACTCTTCTTACAAATAGAATGGAGTAAAAGCGAGTAAGAAGAGTTTAGAGCTTGTGGGGCACTAGGAAGATTGTTTGGAACTTAAGCATTAGCCTTTCAAAGGCTCACACCCTCTCTTTTTATAGAGAGGGCTAACTTCTTCCGTTGGCGCCATCGATTGCCGCCCATGGCGATCATTGCCATCTAGCGGCCTCGAACACGTCGGATGCCGACCGTTGTTGTCCAATCGGAACTCTTAGCGATCATTCTGGACCTCACCCGATCATTCGCGACCGTAATCGTCGCCGCGATCATCGGCGGCTGGCCAAAACCCTATTGACGATCATTCGCCTTGACGATCATTGCTAATCTTAGCGATCGGCAGCGTATGGCGATCGGCTAACGCCCAAACCGATCGATCGTATACGGTCGAGCTACACTCGACTCGGAAGCGATCGGCCATTTCATGGCGCGATCGGGTGTCGAAAACCCATCCGACACTTGGCCAAATGGCCAAGTTTCACCTAAGAGCTACCCTTCCCCGGGTTACAATCGCTCACTCTCATTTCTCGGAGTCCCTCGCCTTCGAAGTTCTCTTCGTTCTCGGCCACGTCCCTCGGCAGCATCAGGCGCACGGCTCTGCAATGCTCCTTCGCGTCTCTTGCCTCGAAGTCTACTTCCTCCGGCTTCACTCCAAGCTTCTCGTCCGGCGGTCCCTCGGATGCTCAAGCGCCGGCTTAGCAAGCTATCCTTCACCGACTCAAGGCACGAGTCATGAGATGTGAAACTTCGCCACGGCTCCATGTCAAATTACTAAGTCTGCGACATATCACATCAACATATCAAACTAACTTAAACCCTTTGCCACACCATCAAAACCATATCACGGCAAGAGATTGCCCTAACAGATCCTATGGTGGAAAATGAAACTCTAGATCCGACGGTGGAGATTAAATCTCTAGATCCGATGGTTGAAATTAAATCTCTAGATCCGACGATTGAGATTAAATCCCTAGATCTGACGGTAGAGATTAAAAGGAGGCTTAAGCCTAACTCTATAAAAGGAGGACAAGGCTTGGGCGTGGAGAGCAATTGCTTGGAGATTAGGGTTTGGCAAGCTAGGGCTTGGAGGGCATTGGGCAGCTAGGGTTTGGAGAATCCTTGGGCGGCAAGGCTTCTTCCTCTTCTCCTTGGCCGGTGCCCATCTTGCTCTTCTCAACCTTGGCCGGTGCTTATCCTCTTCTTCTCTCCATCCTTGGCCGGCAGTGACAAGAGCTAGGGTTTCTCCTTGGAGCTCTTGGCCGGCGCCCACACTCCTTATTCTTCTCCTTGGCCGGCAGCAATCACCAAGCAAGGTAGCTTGGTGGTCGGTTCTAGAAAGGAGAAGAGTTTTGTTTTATGATCTTCCTTTGTTCGGAGTTAACAAGGAAAGGAAGATTGGTGATCTAGGAGGCTTCAACTTTTGGAAGATCGTTGCCCACACGACGTCTAAAAGGAGGAAGGAAATACAATAGAAGATCGAGAGGTATAATGCTTGTTTATGATCTTTTCTTATTATATGCATGTTGTATGTTTTGTTATGTGGCTAATTTACTTGGACCCCGAATACAAACACAAAAACCAGCGATCTGTACATCGTCTATTCCGCGACTATTCAAAGAATAGAGGTAGGTTTCTTGAACAACAAGTTTGTTCAAGTGACCACTCTAATCGGATAGTACGACGATGGAATGGTAGCTTGGGTAATCCCTATTTGTCGAGGATTAATTTTTTAATTCAGGGACAAAGACGGGATCACCATGAACAAGCGACCGAGTTGAAGTGGGAAGCGAAGTTTCCTACCTTCAAGTGGTATCAGAGCTTCGGTTCCGTAAAACCTTCAAGTGGAATCAGAGCCATGGTTTTTGGTTTTGTGTGTTTAGGATTCGATTACTTTTATGCACTTTTCATATATTGTATGTGCCGGATAATAGTCGAATGTGCGTAGGTTAACTTTTTGGTTGCAGGCATAGGTTCCAACTATTATGGCCATATGTGTGTATGTGATTGTATGTGTGTAATTGTATATTATTTGAATCCTCGGGGTTGACGAGGCTAGTATTTAATTTTTGTAATTAAGTACGACATTGTTTATCCACTCATTTATTTTAGTTTACTTTCGATCTAGATTTCATGTACACTCCTTCGTGGAGTATAGGATCGATGGATGTAAATTAAAATAGTTACTCTTGGCTCGGATCTCCGGATGGCTTGTACATGGCGTATGGAGGAGCGGACGAGATGGCGATATGACAGGAGGCATATTGGAGACAAAAGCCATAATAGTTGGAAAATATTTCTTTTTCATATTTATTGCTTATTGTTTGATATGCATGTCGTAGGCTAGAAAATTCCTTAATTTTAAATTACTAAGTGAGAGAGGGATATTTTTATAAATTCCCACGGCCTCCATTACGATTTGACATGTGATGCAAATAAACTTGCGCATCGGCTATGAGTGCCTTCCTCCACATTGGATGAGTTTGTTTGCGAATCACAAGGTCGAATATGGTTATAGGAAATTATTAAGGAGTGTGTGTACTTCCCCATCGGAAGGCACATAACCCGAGATAATTGCCTTAGTACCGAGTAATGGTGAACACTTAGATGCAAATAGGAGTATCCTCCCCATCGGAGTCACTGCTTTTATTTGTAGGGCCGAAGAGGAACCAACTATTAATTTTATTTGTCAAAAAGTTAGGTTGACAAGATAGTAAAATTAATGGGTAAAACCTCCTCTTACAAATGTAGAGTTCGTATACGTTCACACTATCGTGGCATACGATATTCTCGGTGTTTTGAGGTGTTAGTTGATTTTAAAATTTTATTGTTTGAGGAATCAATAATTTTTTGAAATCTAATATTTTGATCTATGTTATTCTTAGGTTTTTTCAAAATGAACTTCAACCTGCTTGCTGTGATACTGAAAGAAAATAAACTTACTGGACCCAATTATGTTGATTGGAAGAGGAATCTTGACATTGTCTTGACTGTTGAGGAATACAAATATGTACTCCTCAAAGAGTACCCTCCTAAGCCTGTGGATGATTCTGGGGAAAAGGAGAAGGAGAGTTATAAGAAGTGGATTAAGGCTGATGAGATGGCGCGATGTTACATTTTGGCATCTATGTCAAATGTACTGCAACATCAGCATCAAGCCATGCCCACTGCTTATGACATGATGCTCAATCTCAAAGAGCTTTTCGAACACCAGATTTGGGTTGCGAGGCAAGAAGCCATGAGGAACTTGATGACGACCACCATGATCGAGGGAACACCCATGAGGGATCATGTTCTTAAGGTGATGGCTCATTTGAATGAGCTTGAAGTCCTCAGAGCTGAGATTGATGGGGAAACCCAGGTTGATATCATTCTCCAGTCTCTACCTAGGAGTTTTGAGCAGTTTTGCTTGAACTACAACATGAATAAGAGGTTGTATTCGTTGGCGGAGCTTCTGACAGAACTCCAGGCGGTAGAGGGGCTATTTCGTCAGAGTGCTTAGGCACAGGCCATGGTTGCCCAAAAGGTTTCTACTTCTAAGCTGAAAGGCAAGAAGAAGAAGAAACAAATCGGGACAAAGGTGGCAGGAGGAACTCAGGGAGGAGTGAAGAAGTCGAAAGGCAAGTGCTTCACTTGCAAGCGATGACACAACGAAGAAGGACTGCCCCAACCAGAAGCAGAACAAAGGTATATCTTTTTGTCTGGTCATTGAAACATGTTTAGCGGTATTATCTACCGGCACCTGGTGTGTAGATACGGGAGCCACTGATCATGTCTGCAATACTTTATAGGGGTTTCAGGAAACCAGACGACTGGCTGAAGGAGAGATTACCATCTACTTGGGTGATGCTACGAAGGTAGCGGCTGTTGCAGTGGGAGATGCTTATTTGTCTTTTGAGAAGAATAAAGTTTTGGTTCTTAAGAATTGCCTTTATGTACCTTTATTTAGAAAGAATTTGATTTCGGTTTCTAAATTGTTTATGGATGGATATTCTATTTCTTTTAATAACAGAGTTGTTATAAAAAGGAATAGGGAGATTATCTGATCTGGTGCATTGATAGGAAATTTATATACACTTGAACCAAAAGCTCCCACGATGAAAATAGAAGTGAATAACTCATCTTCTAATTCCAATAAGAGAAAAGAACCTTCGAAGATGAACCAAACATATCTTTGGCATCTAAGGCTAGGTCATATTAACCTAAGCAGAATTCAAAGGTTGATAGTTGATGGACCTCTGGGTTCATTAGTGGTGGAAGATTTTCCAACCTGCGAATCTTGCTTGAAGGGTAAAATGACCAAGAGGCCTTTTAAGGCCAAGGGGTATAGAGCCAAAGATGTGTTGGAATTGGTTCATTCTGATTTGTGTGGTCCTATGTCTATCCAAGCTAGAGGTGGTTTTGAATATTTCGTCTCCTTTATAGATGATTATTTGAGATATGGATACATTTACTTGATGCGCCGCAAGTCTGAATGCTTTGACAAGTTCAAAGAATTCAAGGCTGATGTGGAGAAACATCAGGGTAAAAATATCAAGACACTACGATCTGATCGTAGCGGTGAGTACCTCTTGGGAGAGTTTAGGAATTACCTATCAGAGGCTGGGATTCAATCCCAATTGTCTGCACCTGGCACACCCCAGCAGAATGGTGTAGCAGAGCGAAAGAATAGGACTCTTATGGAGATGGTTAGATCGATGATGAGTTATTCTGAGTTGCCAGATTCGTTCTGGGGATATGCTCTAGATACGACAGTGTATATTCTGAACTTTGTACCATCTAAATCAGTGCCTTCTACTCCCACAGAATTATGGACTGGGCGAAAGCCTAGTCTGAGACATATTCGGATATGGGGGAGCCCAGCACATGTGCTGAAGGCAGATGCTGGTAAGTTGGAACCTTGTACAGAAGTGCGCATGTTCGTTGGCTATCCTAAAGGAACGAAAGGTGGTTTTTTTTATAGTCCTAGAGATCAGAGGGTGATCGTTAGAACGAACGTCAGATTTTCTAGAGGAAGACTATGTGATGAACCACAAACCCATGAGTAAGATTGTTCTGGAGGAACTAAGAGGGGAAATCACTGCTTTAGTACCACCGGTACAAGAGGATATACCATAAGTCACTGCACTGCGTGTCACAGAGGATACACAGGTGATACCTCGTCGTAGTAGGAGGGTTGTTAGACAGCCTGATAGATTCATGTTCTTGGGAGAATCTTCTGATTTGATCCCTGGCGAACATGAACCTGATCCCTGGACATATGACGAGGCGATCCAAGATAAAGATGCAGTATATTGGCAAAGTGCAATGAATTTTGAGATAGAATCTATGGATTTAAATCAAGTCTGGGAGCTAGTAGAACCACCCAATGGTGTAAAAGCCATTGGATGCAAGTGGATCTACAAAAGAAAGAGAGGAATAGATGGGAAGGTTGAGACCTTCAAAGCAAGGCTTGTTGCGAAGGGGTATACTCAGAAAGAGGGCATCGATTATGAGGAGACCTTTTCGCCGGTAGCCATGCTTAAGTCTATCCAAATTCTCTTATGTATTGCTGCTCCTATGGATTGTAAGATGTGGTAGATGGATGTCAAGATAGCTTTCCTTAATTGAAGTCTTGAGGAAAACATCTATATGAAGCAACCAGAGGGATTCATTGCAAAGGGCAAATAGCATCTTGTGTGTGTTGGGGATCGATACGGCCGACTAGAGGGGGGTGAATAGCCCTCTTCCGATGGATGTCATAAATTGCTCGTCTACAAAAGATTAGCGCAAGCGGAATATACAAATACAAATAGACAAAGCAAAAGATAAACAATAAAACAAATGCTAACACGATGGTATAACGTGGTTCACGGCTACGCCGCTAATCCACGGTCCGATTCGTCCAAGGTGAATCACTCCTCCAAAGTCAATCACTATTGGTCTCTCCTTTGCACCAAGCTAGGTGGAGGTAACCTTTACAAACAAGATCACTCTTCTTACAATAAGAATGGAGTAAAAGCAAGTAAGAAGAGTTTAGAGCTTGTGGGTCACTTGGATGGTCGTTTGGAGTAAGAGCATTAACCCCCCAAAGCTCCACACCCTCTCTTTTTATAGAGAGGAGGCTTTTCTTCCCATTGGCTGCCACCAGTCGATTGCTGACCTTGGCAGTCGACTTCCGCCACTACAACGGTCTCCGAACACGTCGGATCCCGACCGTTGCGATCAACGAACACTTAGCGATCATTCACGCCTCGTAGTCGGCCGCATCGCTCGCCGAGTTCTGTGGCTAAAACCTTGACTACCGATCCGCTTTCAAGAATGACTAATGGTCTTGAAGTCAATCGCCCACATATGGCGATCGGCCTCAAAAGCACGATCGAATACCAAATAACTACATTCGACTCGGGCGATGATCGCCATTACATGGCAATGATCGGTGGTCAGTGAAACTCAAACTTAACATAAGTTTGAGCTTCCGGCGGTCGGGTAAACCTTAACCCTTGTGGTCAAGTCTTCGACACTCAGCCATTCGGCCAAGTTCACCTAATGAGCTACTTACATTTCACTCATTCTCTCATCTCACTCGAAGTCCCTCACCGAAGCTCTCTTCGTTCGTGGCCACGTCCCTCGGCAGCATAAGGCGCACGGCTCTGCAATGCTCCTTCGCGTCTCTTGCCTCCGAAGTCTGCTTCCTTGGCTTCACTTCAAGTCATCTCGTCCGGCGGTCCCTCGGCAACATCAAGTGCACGGCTCTGCAATGCTCCTTCTCCGACTCAGGCACGAGGTTGTGAGGGTGAACCCGCTAAGGCTCCATGTACGAATTACTAAGTCCTGCAAGACTCCAACGCACATATCAAATAACAATACCAACCTAAATTAAACCCTTTGCTACACACATCAAAACCTTATCATGGCAAGAGATTGCCCTAACAATCTCCCCCTTTTTGATGTGTGGCAATCCGTTTAAGTTAGGTAAAAAATATTTGATAGAAATTTCTAAGGTAAGAAAGCTTGTAAACATAAACATGATATAACAACATGCAACTCCCCCTTAATCCATGAAACTCTCTCTACAAATTCTCCCCCTATCATAATTTACTTAAACACAATTATTTCTTCCCCTTTGACACCATCAAAAAGATTAATACTAAGTTATAAACCCATGACATCAAGTCTAATAGAAGGAAAATACCAAAAACATGTTTAAAATCTGAAATCAGAAAATATTAGATCGTTTTGGTGAGCGAGCAATGATCTATCGATGGCAATCGACTGGCACAATGGTTTCCGAAATTCTGATTTTCTAGGCGAATTTCATAAATGCATTAAAAATTCTAGAAAATTCAAATAATCATGAAATTTGGGGAACATATTATTTGTAAGATTCTTTATCAGTGAAAAATAGGTCTTCATAAAAAATCATTATATTTTCACGTATTTGCCAAAAATCCAAAAGCTTTAAAAACTACTAGGTTTTTTATTATGATAGTATCCATTTTAACACCTAGTTTCAGTTTGAATTGTTTCAAAACATGAATACACATATTTTAAGGTAAGAAATTGTTTTGAAAACATATGAAATATCCAACCATGATCTTTGGGCAATATGTCTATGAATTAAACATAAGCCTTCCCCATGATTGGTCTATTATTGCTATTTTGATACCTTAAATGACCATCTAAGTGCCATAGGCATTAGTGGACATTTGTATCATCCTAACATCTCACTCATGCTAAGTTTTCAATCAAAGTAGCCTATGGTGAGTGCGAGATGCATCCTAGAGGGTATTTGTCTATACTTAACCATTATATTCATACAATTCTATCAAGGTTAAGTATCATCCTAACATTCAACGTGATCATAATGACATATATGAACTAATTCTACATTATGATCATGAAATACATGTATTCATCAAATTGTAATCATGCATTAGGTATTATATCATGATAATAAACAAATATCACCTAAGGCATGATTTAAACCCTATTTCTCATGATGTGCCAAATTTCAAAATCATAAATCATGATTGCACATATACATAGCAATTACATTGATTATCATGATTTAAGCATTATTAACTATTTATAGGCACGTTATCATCACCTAACACTATTTAAAAATGTTGTCCCGCCATCCTAAGTCAACCAAAATATGATATAGGTCAAGTCCATATGGTTGACTACCCTAGGTTTTCTAACCCTTAAGGATGGATTTTGGAACCCAAAATAGATTCTTGCCTATGGGGTTCACTAGATACTCCTTGGGGAATCCATTTCCTAGAAATTACTTTCTTCTTATCTTGTCCCCAGCAATTAGGCATTTGTAGGCCTTTTCATTTTTCTTTCTTTATAACCTAGGCCTTTCTTATTAAAGCTAGCTCTTTGGCTCCCTATGATCATGTTCAAGGTGTTTGAGCCAATTGTAGAATTTTCTAGGGCTTTGGTTAAATAATCTACCTTTCCTTAAAGCCCTATTTTCATCCATACATGCATCACTAACATTAAATGGGATATATTCATGTGAGCATGCATCATTATGGCAAGAAGAAATATTTTCATTTTCATTTAAGCATGCTTTTTCTAACTTATTTTCTAAGTCCTTAATTTGATCTAGCATGCTTTTGTTCTTCTTCTTAGCTCTAAATAAATCCTTAGTTAAGCTAGAAATCATAGAAACTATTTTACTAGGTGAAAGATTGGTTATCATAGTTTCCATGTCCTCTTCTTCTTCTTCGGATGAGGAGGATGTAGAGGAGGCTCCTTCACTTGAGCCTCTCCACTTGAGCTTGATTCTTCATTTTCGTGGAGGAGCAATCCAAGTCTCAAATGCCATCAATGCTAGGTTGGTGACAAATGCATTTTCTTCCTCGGATGAGGAAGAGGAAGAAGGGTCATCCCATGTCTTGGCCTTGAATGCTTTGGCCTTCCCTTTTTCTTTTGCCTTCTTTTCTTCTTCCTTTCTCTTGCTCCCCTTCTTCTTCCTCTTTTCTTCTTTCTTTTTCTTCTCTTCCTTGCTCTTGTTTAGGAGGGGACAATTATCCCTTATATGTCCCTCTCCTTGGCAATTGTAGCATATGACCTTCCCCCTTGGTCTTCTATTCCTATCATTAGACTTATTAAATCTAAAACCTTTTAAAGCACGTCTTACCCTCCTTACCATATATGCTTCTTCCGTGCTATCCATGGAGGAGGATGAGGATGCTTCATCATCGGAGGAGGAGGGGATTTCCATCTTCTTCTTCCCCTTGTTTGCCATCAAAGCTACTCCTCTTGAAGGTTGGATTCTTGGCTCTTCTTGTATTCCTTCAAGCCTCGTTTCGTGGAGTTCCATTGTTGAGAAGAACTCCTCCAAGGTGCTCACTTCTAAATTCTTCGAGATATAGAATGAGTCCACCATGGAGCTCCACTTTGAGGACCGGGGAAAGGCATCTATGGCCTTCATTACAATATCCCGGTTGGAGAGCTTTTCACCTACACTTGACAAACCGGTTATAATTTCCTTAAAATGAGAATGCAAGGAAATTACCTTTTCTCCCTTTTCTAGTTTAATGTTGTTGAGTTGGGAGCGGAGGAGGTCTCTCCTTGCTAGCTTCGCCTCGGATGTGCCTTCATGAAGCTCAATTAGCTTCTCCCACATCTCCTTGGCACTTAGGCATTCTCCAATTTGGTTGATCTCTTGTTGGGGGAGCACATTGAAAAGATGATGCTTGGCTTTTGAGTTTGCAAGGTGCTCTTCCCTTTGCTTTTTGGTCCACCTAGATTTCTCTATTGGCTTCCCTTCTTCATCCCTAGGCAAAACGAAACCGGATTCTATTGTAATCATAATATCAAAATTCGTTTCGAAAAATACCTCCATTCTCTTTTTCCACCAAGAGAATTCGCCGTCGAACTTCGATGGGTGGATGTTGGAGCCGACCATCTTTTTGTAGTGCTCTCGTGGCGGTTAGTCCTTGAAGAGCGACCTCGGCTCTGATACCACTTGTTGGGGATCGATACGGCCGGCTAGAGGGGGGTGAATAGCCCTCTTCCGATGGATGTCGTAAATTGCTCGTCTACAAAAGATTAGCGCAAGCGGAATATACAAATACAAATAGACAAAGCAAAAGATAAACAATAAAACAAATGCTAACACGATGGTATAACGTGGTTCATGGCTACGCTGCTAATCCACAGTCCGATTCGTCCAAGGTGAATCACTCCTCCAAAGTCAATCACTATTGGTCTCTCCTTTGCACCAAGCTAGGTGGAGGTAACCTTTACAAACAAGATCACTCTTCTTACAATAAGAATGGAGTAAAAGCAAGTAAGAAGAGTTTGGAGCTTGTGGGGGACTTGGATGGTCATTTGGAGTAAGAGCATTAACCCCCCCAAAGCTCCACACCCTCTCTTTTTATAGAGAGGAGGCTTTTCTTCCTCAGCCACCACCGATCACGACCTTGGCGATCTGTTACTACACAACGGTCTCCGAACACGTCGGATCCCGACCGTTGTAGTCCAACGGAACACTTGGCAGTCGACTGATGGACCTCATCAGTCGACTGCTGCCTCCGTAGTCGACTGCTCAGTCGGCTACGAGCGGTTCTATGGCCAAAACCTTTCGACCAATGACCATCGCTTGCCGATCGATGAGTCTGGCAATGACCGACATATGGTACGACCACGGCCTCAAAACAGACCAATACCACTGAACATTCGATTCGACTGACCGATCGCCATTACATGGCAATATCGGTGTCGTGAAACTCAAACTTAACATAAGTTTGAGCTTCCATGTCGTAAACCTTAACCTTAGCGGTCAAGTCTCGACACTCACCATTCGCCCAAGTTCACCTAATGAGCTACATACATTTTACTCATTCTCTCATCTCACTCAAGTCCTCAAGCTCTCTTCGCTCACTGCCACGCCCCCAGAGTAGCATCAGGCGCACGGCTCTGCAATGCTCCTTCGCGTCTCTTGCCTCCGAAGTCTGCTTCCTTGGCTTCACTTCAAGTCATCTCGTCCGGCGGTCCCTCGGCAACATCAAGCGCACGGTTTTGCAATGCTCCTTCTCCGACTCAGGCACGAGGTTGTGAGGGTGAACCCACCAAGGCTCCATGTGCGAATTACTAAGTCCTGCAAGACTCCAACGCACATATCAAATAACAATACCAACCTAACTTAAACCCTTTGCCACACACATCAAAACCTTATCATGGCAAGAGATTGCCCTAACAGTGTGCAAGCTTAATCGATCCATTTATGGATTGAAATAAGCTTCGAGGTCTTTGAACATCCGCTTTGATGAGGTAATCCAGTCTTATGGATTTATTCAAAGTCCGGATGAGTCTTGTGTATACAAGAGATGTGACGGAAACGTAGTGGTATTTCTTGTACTATACATAGATGACATTTTATTAATTGGCAACAATGTCAAGGTGTTATCGGACGTAAGGGTATGGTTGTCCAAACAGTTTGATATGAAGGACTTAGGAGAAGTGGGACACATCCTTGGGATCAAGGTTATAAGGGATCACAAGAAAAGGATGTTGTGCTTATCTCAAGCTTCATACATAGACCTGATTATGGATCGTTTTAGCATGCAAAACTCCAAGAAAGGTTTTCTACCTTTCAGGCATGGAGTTCCTTTATCTAAAGAGATGTGTCCTAGAACATCTAAGGAGATAGAGGAGATGAAGGTGGTTCCTTATGCTTCGGCAGTAGGAAGCCTCATGTATGCCATGCTATGTACGAGACCGAATATCTTCTTTGCCGTGGGCATGGTTAGCAGATATCAGAGTAATCCAGAACAGGGACATTGGACTGCGGTAAAGCATATATTGAAGTTCCTGAGAAGGACTAGGGATTATATGCTAGTATACCAGGCAGATCAATTACTCCCTGTGGGTTACACAGATTCCGACTTCTAATCAGATAGGGATAACAGTAAGTCTACCTCAGGTTTTGTGTTTACTTTGGGAGGTGGAGCCATTGTATGGAGGAGTGTCAAGCAGAAATGCATGGCGGACTCTACCATGGAAGTTGAGTATGTGGCGGCCTCTGAGGCGGCCAAAGAAGTTGTATGGCTCAGGAACTTCTTGATGGACTTGGATGTGAATCCTGGTTTACCCAGAACTATCACAATTTATTGTGATAATAGTGGTGCAGTTGCAAATTTGAAGGAACCACGAGCCCATAAGGCAAGTAAACACATAAAGCGCAAGTACCACCTGATACGAGAAATCATAAAGCGAGGAGAAGTTGTTGTGGCCAAGATTGTATCAGAGGATAACCTGGCAGATCCTTTCACTAAGGCCCTTCCAGCGAGAGCTTTTGATAGGCATGTGGAGGGAATGGGAATCAGATGTATGGCAGTATGAGGACAGCATAGTCTTTTAGTATAAGTGGGAGATTGTTGGGATGTATACTGGAAAAGTCTATCTTTTGTATGAACATCTTGATTTTTTGAAATAAGAATCACATGATCATTGTTTGCATATTTATGGTTATGCATATTGTCTAATACATTACATTGTAGATGACATGGTGTGTAGTGTCACACGGGAGATCATGTTATCAGTTCCTTGTGAAGTATAAGTAAAGGCTCACAACCAAGATGGCTTTGGACAAACCATTGGTATGGTTGTAGTGTGATTTGGTATTGGTTTGTCTTGACCATAGAATTAAACGAGTACACTTTGTGTGTATTGAGCAGGACCGACTTAGAGGTGATTCGATTTATTGCTGACTACATAATCGAATCGGACCTCAAATATTATGTTGTACATGCTCTTAATCCTGATATTATAACGGGCACATATACTTAGTATTCATTTCTTTGATTTAGCAATGGGCGAAATTTATAGAGTAAATCGATAGGCTCGGTAAGTTGGGAAATGATATTATTTATATGGTGTGCTGTTAATTATAGGAGGAAACCATGTCCTATATATTAGGATGATGATGTCCCCTTGAGGAGCTCATAAGGTTCATCATGTAAACCCTGTAGGTGGACTTGGTCCAGCATGATGATAAGGTTGAGTGGTACTACTCATGGAGTTAGATGTTGATTAATTAATTGTCAGTAAATTAATTAATTGACGGACATTCGAGATCTTAAACATGGGGAGATAAATGTACAAATAATATATAGAGCCCATATTAACTTATGAGGGTTGGTGAGGTAGATCAATGATAATCCTCTAGTGGAATGAATTATCATTAATGGATCGGACTTTATGTGGGCTTGATCCAACTCCTCCTCATGGTCCCTATTGTAGCCTATTAAAACCTCATGGAGCCTAGATCCTATGGTGGAAAATGAAATTCTAGATCCGACAGTGGAGATTAAATCTCTAAATCCGACGGTTGAGATTAAATTTCTAGATCCGATGGTTGAGATTAAATCCCTAGATCCGACGGTAGAGATTAAAAGGAGGCTTAAGCCTAGCTCTATAAAAGGAGGCCAAGGCTTGGGCGTGGAGAGAAATTGCTTGGAGATTAGGGTTTGGGCAGCTAGGGCTTGGAGGGCATTGGGCGGCTAGGGTTTGGAGAATCCTTGGGCGGCAAGGCTTCTTCTTCTTCTCCTTGGCCGGCTCCCATCTTGCTCTTCTCAAACTTGGCTAGTGCTCATCCTCTTCTTCTCTCCATCCTTGACCGGCGGTGACAAGAGCTAGGGTTTCTCCTTGGAGCTCTTGGCCGGCGCCCACACTCCTTATTCTTCTCCTTGGCCGGCGGCAATCACCAAGCAAGGTAGCTTGGTGGTCGGTTCTAGAAAGGAGAAGAGTTTTGTTTTATGATCTTCCTTTGTTCAGAGTTAACAAGGAAAGGAAGATTGGTGATCTAGGAGGCTTCGACTTTTGGAAGATCATCGCCCATACGATGTCCAAAAGGAGGAAGGACATACAATAGAAGATCGAGAGGTATAATGCTTGTTTATGATCTTTTCTTATTATATGCATGTTGTATGTTTTGTTATGTGGCTAATTTACTTGGACCCTGAATACAAATACAAAAACTGGCGATCCGTACATCGTCTATTCCGCGGCTATTCAAAGAATAGAGGTAGGTTGCTTGAACAACAAGTTTGTTCAAGTGACCACTCTAATCGGATAGCACGACGATGGAACGGTAGCTTGGTTAATCCCTATTGGTCGAGGATTAATTTTTTAATCCGGGGAAGAAGATGGGATCGCCATGAACAAGTGACCGAGTTGAAGTGGGAAGCAAAGTTTCCTACCTTCAAGTGGTATCAGAGCTTTGGTTCCACAAAACCTTCACATACATGTAGCATAAAGCTAACTAAACTCACCCTTCAATCCCTCAGTCACCAAACAGCTTAGATCCACGCCCACAGCTTCATGAATTGATAATAACCCGCTGCAAAAAAAATAGAACAACCTAGTTACAGTTGTTAACCGAGGCACCTCACCACCACTTCACTACTTGGATGATCTTACCGAGGGCTTTATCTCCCAACGCAACAACCACAAATTTCCAACGCGTGGACAACCCCCTTCCCGAGCCAAGCTATTCACCGGAACAAACCACTGCTCAAATCAAAGATCCAATTCAACGAAAGAAAATCACAGCTCCAAAACTCAGCAGCATGACCAATTACCGACGATAAACATGAGGCTAGGCTCAGCGGCGATCCAATTCACGGTGGCTAACGGCAAAAGAGAAGAGAAGGGGATCGGACCGCTCCAGCGGTGATGCGGCAACAGGCGATAGTGAGAGCATGAGCGGCGACGATGAAGAGGCGACAGAGACTAGCTGTGTGACAGCAAGTGAAAGGGCTGCAGTGTGATGGCAGATCGATCTCGCGTCAAGCGGGGACGGCAGCGACAATGAGCTCGAGCAGAGATCGGATGAAGATAGAGCGGAGATCAGCTAGATCGGACATAGATTGGGCTGGATTGGGCGGAGATTGGGCTAGATCGGGCGGAGATCAGCTCCGGCAGCAGTGAAGAGGTGTGATCGAACGACGGTGGTGAAGAGGAGGGGTCACGCGCGATCGGGAGAAATGGGAAGAGACAACGGTGGCGAGGAAGAAGGGACGCCGACAAGCTGAGCTCCAAGTGCGACGACAAGTAGGAAGAGTAAAGCTTGTTGTGGGGAGAAGAATCGGTGGAATCTGAAGATGGCGATGAGGAAGAGAAATCGAAGAAGAAGAGAAATGCTTGCGTGCGTTCCGAAGGGGATGTTGGCATTGAAGAGGATCGAGTTTAAAACCCTATAAGCCAAACCTAAATCCACTTAAACCATATATTCTCCAAACATAATATTATCCCTTTAGCCATTTTTTTCCACAGTATTTTACATTCTCCTCCACTTAATAAAATTTGTCCCTAAATTTCGTACTTAATTATAAGAACTAATACAAGAAATTTTCGGATTCATCACATACCTCAGGTGACTAGATGAGGGTACCGAGCTCGGATAGTATCTTCCAGCTCCCACGTAGCCTCCTCATCAACATGATGTTGTCATCCAACCTTTACAAGTCGGATGGTTTGTTCCATATTGTTGCTCCTTGCAGCCAAGAATTCACACCAGAATCTCCTCATAGGTTGCATTGGGCTGAAGTGAGATTGATATCTCCTTCAGAACATGATCAGCACGCGGCACACATTTCCTCAGCATAGAAAATAGGAAATACGTTGTGAACACCCACAAGTGTCGGAGGTAAAGCCAACCGGTAAGCTTCACCTCCAATCTACTCCAATATCTCAAATGGATCAATGTAGCGTGGAGCTAACTTTCCTTTTCTACCCAGATCGTTTCACCCCCTTTCATAGGTGAAACACGCAGAAACACCTAGTCCCCAATTAAGAATTCCACTAAATGAACGTGATCCTTCCAGCTGCCTCCGAAATCCATGACACAGGATCTCAATAGATCCTCTAATGTCTGAATTGTACGCTCAGACAGTCCATCAGTCCACGGATGAAATGTTGTACTGAGTCAAAGCTCTGTGCTCATAGTCTGATGCAGACTCTGTCAAAATCACGAGGTAAATCGTAGGTCTCTATCAGATATAGTACTCAAAAGTACCCCATGCAGTCTGATAATCTCTCGACAGTACAACTCTGCCAGACAATCCAATGAGTCTGTTTCACAAATAGGCAGAAAGTGAACTGATTTGGTTAGTTGATCCACAATCACCCAAATCGCATCATATCCTTTACGGGTTCTAGGTAATCCTACAACGAAAATCCATCGGGATAGGCTCCCACTTCCATTCCGAAATCAAAAATTCCTGGAGTAACCCAGCGGATTTCTGATGTTCATCCTTTACCCGCTGGCATACTAAACATCGAGCAACCAAGTCTGCACCTTCTCTCTTTATACCGTTCCACCAGTATCAACGTTTCAAATCTCGGTACATCCAAGTACCACCAGGATGTATAGCAATCTCAAATAATATGCCTCCTGTAGCAACTCTTTCTCAAGTGGATGCGTGTCCAAAACACATATCCATATTAGAGACGAGAAATTATCTTCTCACAAGAGAAGTCCATCTACCGTCCAAAATCTACTCCACAACACACTCTGTAAGTGCATGGAGACTATTGCGACCAATCTCACTTATTGCAATTGTTCGCGTTCCAGCAACTCTAGAGTAGCTACCCAGTAGCTAGTTAAAGTCAATGAGCACTTTTGCTCCATACATCCATAAATCCAAATAATAACTACTAAAGCCACGTCATGTATATGACAGCCTATCTCGTAGTTTCTAACCGTCGAAGTATAAGATACGCCTTTATTCAATCGCATCGAAATCGCCCGATCCTGAAACGATGCATTGGCATACAACATCCTTCCATCCTCATTGGAAGGATTAACTAACACTTATGCAAAAGTCAACCATTGACTGAGCCCTAAAAACTAGTTTCATAGGCTTCCGATCAAATAAATTCCATCACCTTCCTGATCAAACAAGTTAGTGATATACTAACGCTTAAAAGCATCCTATCCACATCTGCAGTAATAACCAAATCCATATATGGAAACCACCATCTACGGTGGCTGAGTGCACAACTCCAACTACCACAATCAACAGTGGACAAGTTACGCAACTCCAACAATCACAAACTGATCCAATCATGTCCAAAATACACGATTCTCAAATCCAGGGGCAACTAAATCATTAAATAGTCTAACAACTTAATCAAAATTCATACTAAGTATGAAATTGTCGCCTTTACACACCTGCATCCTCTTTACTCTACACTGATGATATATCAATCATCACAACGACAATGATAATTGTATGACATCATGTCACTATAATATCAATACTCCAGTCGTAAACCAACCCTAGAGTATACACAGGTGTCCTTCGCTGATCTAAATTGATCATCTATCCACAACGAAGGATATTCACTTTCAACAACTATCGCATTCCATCATCAATAATCAATGCATAATCTCAAAGGTCCATCTCTCTTTCAACAAAGACTTCTGGATCTTCTCAAGAAGAAATACTAAGATAGATAAATATCCCCTCCAACATCTCCTATAATCGCAACTTACATTCTTCCAATTCCCATAGTGTTTAGTAACACTTATACCAATCAAATTATCACCCAGTATGGGATCTTCGATACTAGAATTATTTCCACAATCATTTCGATCGCCTACTCCACTTGCCTATGCAACGACAAGCCTAGGAGTTCATCCAAAATTACATCCGAATACTATCGGATTATTCGCACATCTTAGAGACATAATCATACCTTAATCTCAATAATTTAACCATCCGTAACGTTATGTCTACCGTAAAGGTATATCTATCAAAGTCTAAGGACATCCCTTGACTTCTTAATTGTTGGTCCATATCTCACCTGATGGTAGAGATACCACCGACCCATAAGTCGATGTAATCCATCTAATCCGAACTAAGAATGTTCTAGACAAAGATACTTGTAAGCTACAAGCATCTCTCAATATATTAACCCAAAGGGTAAACTAAACGATCAATTATCTGCCGATCCAATCCCAAAGGCTCCCCGCAGTTCTCAGCCTTTCTCCGAAGAGAACAAGATCAGGTCCAACAGTCCACAATAAAGCGGTCGCATTTCTGCAACGAATAATTCGGGGATTTTTCCTAGATCATATGATCCCATCACTTAATCCTACGAGCTTCAAGTATAGAATACCGAATAGATACGACCATTGTCATATACTCTCTCCTCTGTACAAAGCCAATGCACATCTGGGGATAACTATTATTGTTGTCTGCATGAGTCTTCTACAATGTTTTCTACTGATACTGCTGAGTAAATCACTTCCCTTGAAGGGAAGTATCATGGAACTCCAACCACGCCTGAGGTAGTAGGTCGCTGCTGATGAGATAACCCAATCTTCTGTGTTGATCTCTACTGTTGAGATGGTGCATCATCCTCCCAGAACACCATTGATAGTCTTCAACTGAGTCTTCAAAGTATACCTCCTCAAATGTACTAGTTACTTACAATAGCAATAGATGAACTGATTCAATGTAATCGACTGCGTGTCTTCGTGATCCGCATTTACACGCACATAACCCGGAGTCTTTCTTCTAATTTCACAGATGTGCACGAGAACATCCTGATGATCTGTGGTTGGTCTTCTATAATCGGAAAGTAGCTCAAGGCCTATGACTCTGATCTTGCTCCTTTTATTCAATAGTCAAAGACTTTTGACCCAAATAAGTTAACCTGCAATATCTTCTTATTGGTCTCCAACTCTTAAACACTTTTACGGAGTCATTTCTAAACTCGTGACTCAATCCAATGTCTTTCAGTATGATCTGATAGAAGATCCAGTGATCTTACTCCAAAAGTAAGCCAATAACCGTGGGTGGCTTGAAACATTTATTCACATTCTTGAGCTATTAGGTGAGCATAAACTCTACAAGTCTGACGACTTTGCATGGTATTCCCGTTATCGACGATCACCCTACTTAAAGCTCAAGAATTCTCTGACAATGAGTCAAAGGAAGTGATGCGGGGAAATGCTGTCTCTCAACATCACTAAGCCATGATCAAGTGATATATTGATCCCCGAAGGTTCTTTCCTACACCTACCACCAAGTACCGGCTTGATCCCGATAACGGTATGCAACTAACTCCACTTTCTCTATATAACACGAGTTAAGTACTCAATAGTACCCTCAAAGTTATACAACCCAGTACGAACAACTCAAGGATCAAAACCCCCATGAAACACCTTATACTAACCCTCCACTTGCTGTAGCAATAATAGTATACACACCTAGTCCATTACCCCACGGGTAAAGATCTGACTAGCACCGTTAGTGAAAATCCCTAAGACTGTAATCTTTTATTTCCACAAGAAATGTGACGACTTAACCCCTATTTTCCGACTCTAGATCGGCTCCTCAAAGGTAAATCACCTTTTCGACACAGGTACAAGACTCACAGACTCAACAATATTGGGATGTATACTGAAAAGTCTATCTTTTGTATGAACATCTTTATTTTTTGAAATAAGAATCACATGATCATTGTTTGTATATTTATGGTTATGCATATTTGTTTGATACGTTATATTGTAGATAACATGGTGTGTAGTGTCACACAGGAGATCATGTTATCAGATCCTTGTAAAGTATAAGTAAAGGCTCGCAACCGAGATGGTTTTGCATAAACCATTGGTATGGTTATAGTGTGATTTGGTATTGGTTTGTCTTGACCATAGAATTACACTAGTACACTTTGTGTGTATTGAGCAGGACCGACTTAGAGGTGATTCGATTTATTGCTGACTACATAATTGAATCGGACCTCGGATATTATGGTGTACATGCTCTTAATCCCGATATAATAACGGGCACATGTACTTAGTATTTATTTCTTTGATTTACCAATGGGCGAGATTTATAGATTAAATCGATAGGCTCGGTAAGTTGGGAAATAATATTATTTATATGGTGTGTCGTTGATTATAGAAGGAAATCATGTCCTATATATTAGGATGATGATGTCTCCTTGAGGAGCTCATAAGATTCATCATGTAAACCCTGTAGGGGGACTTGGTCCGACATGATGATAAGGTTGAGTGGTACTACTCAGGGAGTTAGATGTTAATTAATTAATTGTCAGTAAATTAATTAATTGATGGACATTCGAGATCTTAAACACGAGGAGATATTTGTACAAATAATATGTGGAGCCCATATTTATTTATGGGTTTGGTGAGGTAGATCAATGATAATCCTCTAGTGGAATGGATTACCATTAATGGTTTGGACTTTATGTGGGCTTGATCCATTGGGTGGCCAAGATCCAACTCCTCCTCGTGGTCCCTATTGTATCCTATTAAAACCCTCATGGTGCCTAGATCCGATGGTGGAAAATGGAACTCTAGATCCGACAGTGGAGATTAAATCTCTAGATCCGACGGTGGAGATTAAATCTCTAGATCCGACGATTGAGATTAAATCCCTAGATCCGATGGTGGAGATTAAAAGGAGGCTTAAGCCTAACTCTATAAATATGGCTTAAGCGGTGGGTGGCAAGAATAACTTTGGAGATTAGGGTTTTGGCTTTGGGCGGCTAGGGTTAGGGTTTTGGCTTGGGCGGCAACTACTTGGGAGATTAGGGTTTGCTTCCTTCTCTTCTTAAGGTGTAGTCGGCGCCCATCATCTTCTTCTCTACCTTGGCCGACGCTCATTCCCTTCCTTTATTCCTCCTTGGCCGGCGGCTACAAGGATAAAAGGTTTTCCTTTGGAGCTTTTGACCGACAGCTTCTTCTTATATTCTACTCCTTGGCCAGCGGCAACATCAAGCTTGGAGCTTGGTGGTCGGTTCTAGATAGGAGAAGGAGTTTTGTTTCATTCTTCCTTTTGTTCGGAGCAAGCATGGAAAGGAAGATCATGATCTAGGAGGCTTCGACTTTTAGAAGATCTTCGCCCACACGATGTCCAAAAGGAGAAAGGACATACAATAGACGATCAAGAGGTATAACAAGAGGTATAATGTTGGTGCAGTAGGCACCTAAGTTGAACCTGAGTTTTGATTATAGCAAACGATACAAAGTTAAGCTCATGTCATTATCAAGTATGCAAAAATGCTAAGCTAAGCCGAAGGTCAGCGACACTCGGAGAGAACCGTAGTAGTCGGGCGACACCGGGAGGACTTCGGAGGGAGTCGAAGGAATCAGGTGGAGACCGAAAGCAAGGCTTCAAAGGTAAATGTTGAGGTAAGCTCGTGTGAGTGAGCATAAGTAAGGTCGAGTGCTCCATACGGGGACATCCTTAGGCGACGATCCGACCAAGACTTTCCATGGAAGGTCTATGTTGAGATCGGATGGCAAGTGGTTGTCGAATTCACTTATATTTCGAGCTAACTCTTTATTACAGTCGAAAAGTCTGAAAATCAGTTCAACTGGCCAAGGATCAGTTCAACTGCTAAGCCATCAGTTCAACCGGCCAAGGATCAGTTCAACTGCTGAGTCATCAGTTCAACCGGCCAAGAAATCAGTTCAACCGATGGTCAAAAATCAGCCTCGAGGAGTCAAGCTTTATCACCATTTTTCAAGGAGTTTTGTGCCCAATTCCTATTGGTTGAAGACCCATTCGATGAGGGGCTTAAAGGCTATAAAAGGAGGGTTTCTCCTAGGTTTTTTCATCATCTCTAAGTGTGATTCTCCGACACCACTCTACGGATTCTCAAGGCCCACAACAACCCTAGCTTAGTTTCTACTCTTTAGTTGTTGATATTTTAATTTGTCGTCTCTTTAAATATTGCAATTCCTTTTATTAATCGAGGTTTTCTATCGTTGCACTTTACATTAATAGAAGAGAGGGTTTGTCTCTATATCTTTTCTTTCGAAGGTTTTTTTTGTAATCGTCAAACTCCTACCTCCAACGAGGAGGAGTGTTTTTAGTGAATTGCCCTCCGTGCGTGATCAAGGATCACTAGGGCCTTGGAGTAGTAGCCGAAGGCTATGAACCAAGTAAAAATATTTGTCTCATTTTATTTATTGCTTATCTTTCCGCTGCAAATTAATTATCTACTCGAGTTTTAACGAACGAACAAAAAAAGGTTTTATCGCTATTCACCCCCCCCTCTAGCGATCCGCTTCGATCCAGCATATAATTCTTGTTTATGAATCTTTTCTTATTCTAAGCATGTTTTATATTTTGTATGTGGCTAATTTACTTGGACCCCAAAGACAAATACAAAAACCGGTGATCCGTACATTGTCTATTCTATGGCTAATCGAAGAAAAGAGGTAGGTTGCTTGAAAAACAAGTTTGTTCAAGTGACCACTCTAATCAAATAGCACGATGATGGATCAGTTGCTTGGGTAATCCCTCTTTGTCAAGGATTATTTTTTTTAATCCGGGGATGTAGATGGGATCGCCATGCACAAGACTGCTGAAGTGGGAAGTAAGTTTTCCTTCAAGTGGTATCAGAGCCACGGTTTCCGGTTTTGTGTGTTTTGGATTCGGTTAATTTTATGCACTTATCATATATTGTATGTGTCGGATGATAGTAGGATGTGCGTAGGCTAACTTTTTGATTGCAGGCATAAGATCCAACTATTATGGCCATATGTGTGTGTATGAGATTGCATGTGTGTAATATTATTTGAATCCTCGGGGTTGACGAGGCTAGTAATTAATTTTTATAATTAAGTACGACATTATTTAGCCACTCTTTTTATTTTAGTTTACTTTCGATCTAGATTTTATGTACACTCCTTCGTGGAGTATAGGATCGATGGATGTAAATTTAAATAATTATTCTCAGCTCGGATCTCCGGATGGCTTGTACATGGCATAGGGAGGAGCGGACGAGATGGCGACGCGACGAGAGGCATATTGGAGAACAAAAGCCATAATAGTTGGAAAATATTTTTTTCATATTTATTGCTTCTTGTTTGATATGCATGTCATGTGCTAGGAAAATTCCTTGATTTTAAATTACTAAGTGGGAGAGGGATATTTTTATAAATTCCCGCGGCCTCCATTACGATTTGGCATGTGATGCAAACAAACTTGTGCGTCGGCTCAGAGTGTCTTCCTCCCCATCGGATGAGTTTGTTTTGCATATCACAGGGTCGAATATGGTTATAAGAAATTATTTAGGAGCGTGTGTACTTCCCCATCGGAAGGCACATAACCCAAGATAATTGCCTTGGTACCGAGTAATGGTTAACACTTAGATGCAAATAGGAGTATCCTCCCCATCGGAGTCACTTCTTTTATTTGTAAGGCCGAAGAGGAACCAACTATTAATTTTATTTGTCAAAAAGTTAGGTTGACAAGATAGTAAAATTAATGGGTAAAACCTCCTCTTACAAATGTAGAATTCGTATACGTCCACACGATCGTGGCATACGATATTCTCGTCCGATGGGGTATTTTGAGGTGTTGGTTTATTTTAAAATTTTATTGTTTGAGGAATCAATAATTTTTTGAAATCTAATGTTTTGATCTATGTGATTCTTAGGTTTTTCAAAAATGACTTTCAACCCGCTTGTTGTGATACTGAAAGAGAATAAACTTACTGGACCCAATTATGTTGATTGGAAGAGGAATTTTGATATTATCTTGACTGCTAAGGAGTACAAATATGTACTCTTTGAAGAGTATCCTCCTAAGCCTGCGGATGATTCTAGGGAAAAGGAGAAGGAGAGTTATAAGAAGTGGATAAAGGCTGATGAGATGGCACGGTGTTACATTTTGGCTTCTATGTCAAATGTATTGCAACATCAGCATCAAGTCATGCCCACTGCTTATGACATAATGCTCAATCTCAAGGAGGTTTTCGGACTCCAAAATCGGGCTGCTAGGTAGGAATCCATGAGGAACTTAATGACGACCACCATGATCGAGGGAACACCTGTGAGGGATCATGTTCTCAAGATGATGGCTCATTTGAATGAGCTGGAAGTCCTTTGAGCTGAGATCGATGGGGAAACCTAGGTCGATATCATTCTCTAGTCTCTACCTAGGAGTTTTGAGCAGTTTCTATTGGTTCGAAGCGGATCGCTAGAGGGGGGGTGAATAGCGATAGAAACTTTTCGTTCGAAATCGTTCGTTGAGGCACGAGTAAATGCAGCGGAAAAACACAATAAAATAAAGACACAATAATATTTTTTACTTAGTTCGTAGCCTTCGGCTACTACTCCAAGGCCCTAGTGATCCTTGACCACGCATGGAGGGCAAAACACTAAACGAACTCCTCCTCGTTGGTGGTAGGAGTTAAACGAATACAAAACTCGAGAAAGACTCAAGGTAGAGGGATACTCCCCCTCTCCTTGATACGATTTAAATCTCAAAATAAAAAGAACAACTTATACAAATGAAAGTTTATACTGACGACTTTTGAAGACTTGAATCTTGGAGCTTGAGTCGTCATCTCGACAGCGCTTTGTCGTAGAAATGTCGGAGACTCGTAGCGTATCGGAAGCACTTGGGAGCTTTTGAATTAATGAAAAACCCTAGGACAAGCCCTCCTTTTATAGCCTTTAATCCCCTCATCGAATGGGTCTTCAACCAATAGGAATTAGGCACAAAACCTCCTTGAAAAATGGTGATAGAGCTTGACTTCTCGAGGCTGATCCTTGACCATCAGTCGATGGCCATCATCACCGATCGATGGCAACATCGATCGAATGTCGACCGCAGTGCCATCGATGGATGGCAATGAGTCCTCCAAGTGGCAATGATCGATGCTAGCTGCTAGGCAAAGTTAGCTTAACAAAAACATTATTTTGACGACCTTCGACCGTCCGATCTTGACCTAGACCACCTATAGGATGTCTTTGGTCGAATCTATGCTTAAGATCATCCCCGTAAAGAGGATACGACCTCACTTACGCTCGCACACACGAGCTTACCTCGATACTATCGTGTCACTTTGTTTCCCTCCTTCCACTCGATTCCTTCGACTCCCTCCGAAGTCACTCGAGTGTCGCCCGACCACCGCGGCTTCCTCCGAGTGTCGTTAGCCTTCAGCTCCAGCTATAGCAATTTTTTGCACACTCGATTCAGCTCGTAAGATAACGACATGAGTTTAACTTTGTATCGTTTGCTATAATCAAAACTCAGGTTCGACTTAGGTGCCTACTGCATCAACAATCTCCCCCTTTTTGATTTATGGCAAACCCACATACAAAGTTAAGGACATAGCATGTATGAAGAATAAAAATAGCATGCATGAAGAATAATAATGTTCATAAAATAAAAATAAAGATTAAGTTGAGTAGTAAGGATTTTCTTCAAGTACTCCGCCTGAGGAAACCTCCTCGACCGAGGGTGAGTCTTGAAAGAAGACCTTAGTCCTCCCCCTTGAGGATTTCTATTTAGGAAGAGTTTAAGTAATTAACATTACTTAAAGTTGGCCTTAGTAAAACATTTAAGTTAAGAGAACTTCTTAACTTGGCCCTTTCTCCCCCTTTCTTAAGTAAAGCATTAACGTTTGGCCATAGTGTTTAAAAATAAGTTTAAGTTAAGAATTCTCTTAACTTGGCCTTTACTTCCTTTTTGTTAACAAAAACAAGTTAAGTAAATTTTCAAAACTTAAAGTTAAATAAACATGTACTTAACTTTTGTCCATGTGAATAAATATGAAGTGAGTTAAGTTAAAAAGAATTTTGATCCCTTAACATTGGCCTTTTTCTCCCCCTTTTGCCAAATATCAAAAAGAGTGGGGGTGTGTGAAAAACAAATATAGATATTAAATTTAAAGTCCAAGCATGTTCCATATTATTTTGAAAATAATATACTGAAAATAAGCTCATCTATAAAATGTTCGACTCATATTGACTTGATTGATATGAAAGATCAACCAGTCCTGGTCAGAGTCTGTTAATATATATGATTATACTCCGTGGTTTATGGCGATGCACTAGCTCTACATCTAGAACCAGGAGTAAGGTCCTAACATCTCACACCCATCTACGTGGCTAAGTACACAAACACATTAGTCCTATATGTTGTGAGATGTATTGGCTCCTTAAATCTATAGGTGCATGATATCTAAGGTATGTCCTATGCTAGTTCCATGAAAATGAAAAGTACGAAATAGTAGTAAGAAAATATAATTTGTAAGTTCCTATTCTACTACGCACATGCCCAATTTTCGTCTTAATAGACTGAATTCGCCGGGTAGGGGTTTAGTAAATAGGTCCGCCAAGTTAGACTTCGATACGCATTCGAGTCAGGATGGGTCTCGCCGGCCACATGTTCTCGAATGAAATGGTGTTTTGACCTCATATGTTTGGTCCTAGAGTGACATCGGATTCTTTAGTTAGGTTAATTGAACTAATGTTATCTACGCAGAAGTTTAGTATGTGTAAAGTCTAACTTAAAGTCTCGAAGAGTGTGCTTCATCCAATGAAGCTGAGTGACACACTCACCCATCGTGATGTATTCGGCTTCGGTGGTGGATAAGGCAACACAATGTTGCTTCCTACTGCACCAACTTACTAGACTCGAGCTAGAAGTTGACAACAACCACTGCACTTTTCTATCGAGCTTACTACCGCATAGTCCGAATCGAGTAGCCGATTAGTTCTAACTCTGGTAGATCTAGGGAACCAAATATCGACATTAAGTGTACCCTTTAGATATCTAAGGATACGCTTGACTAGAGTTAGGTGAGACTCCTTGGCACAGTTTGGAACTCATGCACATACTTACTGCAAATAAGATATCGTCGCTAGCTAAGTAAAGGAGACTCTATTATGCTCCTATAGTATTTTAAATCAATTGAATTTTCGATTACATCTTCTTCTATATTCACATTAGTTGCCATTGGGGTATTAATAATTTTAGGCGCCTTGCATTCCAAAGCGCTTAATTAATTCCTAGTATATTTATGGCGCTGATGTAGGTATATTCCATCTTTAGTTTGTTTAATTTGTAGACCTAAGAAGAAGTTAACTCTCCTACTAAATTTATTTCAAATTCACTTTCCATAAGTGAAATGAACTCATTTAGTAGGATTGAGTTGGTGGTTCCAAAATAATATCATCTACGAGATTTGGGCTATGAATATGTCTTTACCTAAGGTTTTTACAAAAGAGTTGGGTCAACTACACCTTGGTTAAATCCTTTGGACTTAAGATAAATCGAAAGTCTCTCGCATCAAGCTCGAGGAGCTTGTTTAAGTCCATAGAGGGCTTTTTTAACCTAAGGACATGGTCGGGTTTATCTAAACTTTCAAACCGGGTTACTAACATAAACCTCTTCTTTAATGTATCCATTTAAGAACACAGATTTCACATCCATTTGAAAACAACTTAAATCCTCGATGTGCAAAGATATGATAATAGCATTCGAATGGACTCTAATCTAGCTACTAGGGCATAGGTCTCGTTGTAATCTAACCCTTCGACTTGACTAAACCCTTTAGCGACTAGTCTAGCTTTATTTCTAACTACTTCACCTTTATCATCAAGTTTATTTCTAAACACCCACCTTGTTCCAATGATTGTTTTATCTTTAGGTGGTGGTACTAATTCCCATACTTTGTTCCTAGTGAATTGAGCCAACTCTTCTTGCATTGCAATAATCCAATCGGGATCAAGAAGAGCTTGGTCAATAGTTTTGGGTTCAATTTTAGAAATCAAGGAGATTTGACTAAGGTTTCTGTATGAGGCTCTAGTTCGAACTCCTAGACTTGGATCACCTATCACTTGGTCGATAGGATGATTCGTTTAAATCCTAGTTGGATTTGGGTTTGAGTCTACAACTTGATCAATAGGATGACTCGTTTGAGTTCTAGTTTGGTTAGAGTCATCTATCACTTGGTCGATAGAGTGACTTGGTTGACTTAGGTTAGGATTAATACTAGACCTGATCTCCGGTTCAGAGTTAGGCCTAGTATGAATCGGCTCGCTAATTAGGGTTGCCGGGGGCTTTGTAGGTTCGTGTCCTTTATCAAATACTACATTGATAGTCTCCTCGACTCTAAGGGTGTCATGATTATATACTCTATAAGCTCTACTTGTAGTCGAGTATCCTAGAAAGATTCCGGTCGAGGTTTTGGATGTAAATTTTCCTAGGTAATCCTTAGTGTTTAGGATATGTACCTTACACCCAAATACCCTAAAGTACTTGATGTTAGGTATTTTATCATGATAAATCTCGTATGAGATCTTAAGGTGCCTCTTTACCATAAGGATCCTATTTTGGACATAGCATGTCGTACTCACGGCTTCCGCCCAAAACCTATCGGGTATGTTATACTCGTTTAACATTGTCCTAGTGGCTTCTTGTAGGGTTCTATTTTTACGTTCTATTAGGCCATTCTGTTATGGGGTTCTAGGGTAAGAGAACTCATGGTGGTATCCATTTAGGTTACAGACTCAGTAAACCTATGGTTCTAATTCACCACCATGATCAGTCCCTAAGTCTTTAATTTTAAGGTTTTGTTGATTTTCTATTAGTTTAAATAGATTGATTAATTGATCTAGGTATCACTTTGTGTTTGATGAACCAAACCCAAGTAAATCTAGAATAGTCATCAATTATGACTAAGAAGAATTTACTCCATTAAGTGACTTAGCCCGTGAATCAAATAGATCCATGTGTAGGAGCTCAAGAACACTTTTGGTTTGTTCTTGATTAGTTAGTTGATGTTGTGTCCTAGATTGTTTACCTTGTTGACAAGCATTACATATTTTATTATCCAAGTTATTGAGGTTAGGCAAACCTCCGACTAAGTCACTCACTGACTCATCTTGTGGATGAGTCTTGGGTGTGAGTAAATCGGTGCCACAACCATGATTCCTCTTGCCGTGTCATAAGACACTTAGTTGAGGAGTTAGTTAAATTAATAGTGTAAATATTGTTATTTCTAGTTCCCTTTAAGAATTGTTTTAGAAGTTTCATTTGTATTAATTACGATTCATTTTCTAGAAATATGACCTTATAGTTATTATCACACAATTGGCTTACACTAAGTAAATTATATTGAAAATTTTCTACTAAGACATTTTGAATAATAAAGTTAGAGTTGAGCTCAATATCACCCGATCCGATGATTTTGAGCTTGCGTTATTTCAAGGCTACCGATCCTTGTCGCTTGAATCGCTTCAAAACTTGAGTTGATCCCGGCCATGTGCTCCGAGCAACCAATCGCCCAACATCCATTGATCCTACACGCAAGGTAGTTGGATCGGATATTGGATTTATTAAAGATTGGTTGAAAATTATTAACCTAAATCATCTCACCAATGTCTACATGATCAAACATGTTAACCCTATATGTTCTTGTGAGATGACTTCCAATTTTACTTGAATTTAATGACTTTAACACTTGTCAACCTTGCGTTAGATTCGGATTTGACCTTAGGCTCATCAAGTCACCTTTTCAAGATCATGGCTTCCAGGTCGTGGCGAGGCATAGAGGCCTTCTTTGATCGGAACAATGACCACTTCCTTAGACAAAGCCATTTTCAAGAAAATAGAAACTTGACTCACCTAAGACCACTTCCTGGTCTAACTAGTCTAGAATACGGCGAGGTAGCTTCAGCTAGTTCCGCTGTCATGTGCAATCAACTAGATACGCTTTTCTAGCCCGAATACACGAGACTCCGCTTTCCTAGCGTACTATCTTCTCGCCGCATCCTGGTACTATGTTATCAAGTATTGACGAGTTATAGTCCTATCTATCCATTCTAAAAAGAAAAATCAAACTAAATAAAGAACCTAAGCATGCAATTTTCTAAGTTAAAATACAAACAAGTTTCGTACTAGCTCCCCCTGAACCGTTGAATCGATTCGGTCTCTCCACATAGTGGATTTGGTCCTTGGGAACCCAGTATTGGTTCGATCCTAAGTTTGAAATCAAGGTGGTCTTAGGGACCCATGCTTGGACACATTTTTTATGTCGACTTACAATCGACATATATGACTTGTTGGTCGTATTTGAGCTAAACCCTAGCCCGGCCTTGTTGTAGACGGCCCTTTGCGATCCAAGTAGGAGGTCAAGTCCTTTGGATCCCAAAGTAAACCTTTCCAACGTGTTCCTAAGATCTTCGACTTGACTCTTCAAGAGTGAGTTCTCAACTTCGAGCTTTTCGACCCGAGTTGAGTCCTCCTCTCGAACTCGACTAGTCGAAGAGGTTAGGGAGACCTCGTGTTTGAGGAGTTTAACTTACTCAACCAGGGTCTCAACCTTGGACTCGGACTTAGCTAATTTTCTAGTTAAAAACTTAATTGCACTATAAAGTGTACTAATGAGGGATCGACTTACCTTGAGTGTATCTTTTGAACCGGATGCGTATCCGTGGCTTGTCTTGAATAGTGTTTCGCAGTCCGACTCGTCTTCGGTTTCCGATTCATGTTCCGGTTCTGACTCCGTCTCTAATTCCACCGGTTTATCCATGAGAACACGATCATTATCTTCTTCCTCGGATGCTTCTTCCCAAGTAGCATTGAGTGCCTTTTTGTGTTTTGGTGCTTTGCTCTTGAATTTTGGGCATTCGGACTTGATATGTCCAAACCTGTTACATTCGTAGCATCTAATATTTGAACTTTTGGGCTTACCTTCGTTGGGTCGAGTGACGGTTAGTTTTCTGCCCTTGACTATCCTCCGAACTCGGTTGACTAGTTCGGCCTCCATTTCCGAGTTGACCTCCGAATCGGACTCATCCTCTTCTTCCTTCGGGGGTGGCTTGCTTGCGGTTTTCTTCCTCGAACCTGCAAAAAGTGCTATACCCTTCTCAGGTTCCGAGTTAGACTGCTCATGAAGTTCAAAATCAGAAAATAATTCATCTAACCTAAGTTTTGAAAGATCCTTGGAGACCTTGTAGGCATCGACCATGGATACCCACAAGGTAGTCCTCGGAAAGGAGTTAAGAACATACCTTATAAGGTCACGGTTTTCGACCTTTTGCCCGATCGCGTGTAGATTATTGACTATGTCTTGAACGCGAGCGTGAAGTTGAGTCACCAATTCGTGTTCCTGCATTTTTAGATTATAGTATTTATTAAACAAAAGATCACGCTTACATACCTTGGCTTCATCGGTTCCTTCGTGTAGCTCCACTAGCTTTGTCCAAAGGTCCTTTGTGCTGATGAAGGGGCCGACGCGATTAAGCTCCTCCTTGGACAAGCTGCATTGGAGGATTTGAGTTGCCTTGGCGTCGGCTTCGACTTGTCGTTTTGTCGCAATGGTCCATTGGTCATAATCCAAGGATTCACCCACTTCGTTAGTCGGAAGTGTGAATTCCGTTTGGATTATGATCCACATCTCGATTTGGGTTTTAAGAAAGCACTCCATCCGACCTTTCCAGTAACGGAAATCATCTCCGTTGTAAAACGGAGGTTGGACGGTGCTAAAACCCTCGAGATGGGCCATTTGGAAGGGAAACCTTGCACAAAAAATAATAAAAAAAACACGAAAAAGGTTCCAAGACTTCGCCTTGGATTATTAATGTAGGAAATGAAAAGAAACAAAAGGAATAAACGAGAAATAACCAACTAAAATAAAAGATGAGCACTTACAACCTTCGATGTCCCCGAAATGGTACTAAACGTTGGTTTTTTGGGATGAAGACAGCATGTTACGAGGGTAAACCATAGTAAGAAGTGTAGATCTCTCAGAGAGCTTCGTTTTGGTAGGTAGCCCGTTCCATGGGTCAACTTGTACAAAAAGTTATGCCCGTTTTACCGTCGGCTACTCCAAAAGCAAATACTTGCAAAACAAAACCAAAAGAAGAGTACCAAGACTTCGTCTTGGATTAGTAGTGCGGGAGAAAAATTTAAACGAACGAAAAATAAATCTGTAAAAAATGCTAGATTGGTGGTTTCACCGATACCAATTGTTGGATCGAAGCAGATCGCTAGAGGGGGGTGAATAGCGATAGAAACTTTTCGTTCGAAATCGTTCGTTGAGGCACGAGTAAATGCAGCGGAAAAACACAATAAAATAAAGACACAATAATATTTTTTACTTGGTTCGTAGCCTTCGGCTACTACTCCAAGGCCCTAGTGATCCTTGATCACGCACGGAGGGCAAAATACTAAATGAACTCCTCCTCGTTGGAGGTAGGAGTTAAACGAATACAAAAATCGAGAAAGACTCAAGGTAGAGGGTCACTCCCCCTCTCCTTGATACGATTTAAAGCTCAAAATAAAAAGAACAACTTATACAAATGAAATCTTATACCGACGACTTTTGAAGACTTGAATCTTGGAGCTTGAGTCGTAATCTCGGCAGCGCTTTGTCGTAGAAATGTCGGAGACTCGTAGCATATCGGAAGCACTTGGGAGCTTTTGAATTAATGAAAAACCCTAGGACAAGCCCTCCTTTTATAGCCTTTAAGCCCCTCATCGAATGGGTCTTCAACCAATAGGAATTGGGCACAAAACCTCCTTGAAAAATGGTGATAGAGCTTGACTTCTCGAGGCTGATCCTTGACCATCAGTCGACTGATGGCCATCATCAGTCGACTGATGGCAACATCGGGCCGAATGCCGATCAGCATGATCGATGGATGGCAATGAGTCCTCCAAGCCGGGCAATGATCGATGCTAGCGTCAAGGCAAAGTTAGCTTAACAAAAACATTATTTTGACGGCCTTCAACCGTGCGATCTCGACCTAGACCACCTATAGGATGTCTTTGGTCGGATCTATGGTTAAGATCATCCCCGTAAAGAGGATACAACCTCACTTACGCTCGCACACATGAGCTTACCTCGATACTTCATCGTGTCGCTTTGCTTCGGCCTTCCACTCGATTCCTTCGGCTCCCTCCGAAGTCACTCGAGTGTCGCCCGACCACCGCGGCTTCCTCCGGGAGTCGCTAGCCTTCAGCTCCAGCTATAGCAATTTTCTGCACACTCGATTCAGCTCGTGAGATAACGACATGAGCTTAACTTTGTATCGTTTGCTATAATCAAAACTCAGGTTCGACTTAGGTGCCTACTGCACCAACAGTTTCTCTTGAACTACAACATGAATAAAAGGTTGTATTCGTTGGTGGAGCTTCTGATAGAACTCCAGGCGGCAGAGGGGATTTTTTGTCAGAGTGCTCAGGCTCAGGCCATGGTTGCCCAAAAGGTTTCTACTTCTAAGTCGAAAGGCAAGAAGAAGAAGAAACAAGATGGGGCAAAGGTGGCGGGAGGATCTCAGGGAGGAGTGAAGAAGTTGAAAGGCAAGTGCTTCACTTACAAGTAGACTAGACACTGGAAGAAGGACTGCCCCAATCGGAAGAAGAACAAAGGTATATCTTTTGGTCTAGTCGTTGAAACATGTTTAGCGGTGTTATCTACCAGCACCTGGTGTGTAGATACGGGAGCCACTGATCATGTCTGCAATACTTTGCAGGGGGTTCCAGGAAACTAGACAACTGGCTAAAGGGGAGATTATCGTTTACTTGAGCGATGCCATAAAGGTGGCGGCTGTTGCAGTGGGAGATGTTTATTTATCTTTTGAGAGGAATAAAATTTTGATTCTGAAAAATTGCCTTTATGTACCTTTATTTAGAAAGAATTTGATTTCAGTTTCTAAATTGTTTATGGATGGGTATTCTATTTCTTTTAATGACAGAGTTGTTATAAAAAGGAATAGGGAGATTATCTGTTCTGGTACATTGATAGGAAATTTATATACCCTTGAACCAAAAGCTCCTACGATGCAAATAGAAGTAAATAACTCATCTTCTAATTCTAATAAGAGAAAAGAACCTTTGAAAATGAATCAAACAATTCTTTGGTATCTAAGGTTAGGTCATATTAACCTAAGTGGAATTCAAAGGTTGATAGCTGATGGACCTCTGGGTTCATTAGTGGTGGAAGATTTTCCAACCTGCGAATCTTGCTTAGAAGGTAAAATGACCAAGAGGCCTTTTAAGGTCAAGGGGTATAGAGCCAAAGATGTGTTGGAATTGGTTCATTCTGATTTGTGTGGTCCTATGTCTATCCAAACAAGAGGTGGTTTTGAATATTTTGTCTCTTTCATAGACGATTATTCAAGATATGGATACATTTACTGTTAGTAATATATGAGAGATGTCCTAAGGCAATCGCCTTATGTATGAACCATTTATATGATAAATGAAGATTCACTATTTGAGTATACATGTTTAATGTATTTGATTGGATCTTAAACTCATTTACTGAATGTCCACGATGCGATTCACAGCATGAGAGAATTTGTGATTGGATCACAACTAGTGAGTATCTCTACATGTGTAATTGTGATGTATCGGAATTATCCCAAGTCGATGAATTGATGGATTTGGACACCATCAATTCTGTCGAGACTAGCACGAGGTATACTCCTTGGTGTATCCAAGCAGCTGATTCTCACTGGCTGGAGACATAGTGATGTCCGGAGTTAATCGTGGATGCTAGTTATGGTAACTAGTTCATTGGAGTGACCAAATCGTAAGACTTCATATGGTTCTCTGCATATATAGATATGTCAATGAAGTTCTTACAAAGGATTAAGTGCGATGTTCCTTCGACTTATGTATTCAAGTCATCTTGATCATGGAGACTTATGCTTTGACATCTTAAGCAAACATCTCTAAGGAGATGTGGACCCGGATGATTGGGTATAAGTCAAGTGATCAAGGTGTTTGAATAGCCTATAAAGGATTCACCACTCCTGAGGAGATGTATACCCATGGCCTCTCGAGGATTGTTACTAAAGTCTTTGGCCAAAGCATTACATGTTTAGAGTAAGGTACTCTTCGATACATGTGGAGTAACTAGAATCCGTAGGACGAGGAAATGATACTTGGGCTAGGTGTGACATAGTCAGCCTAGTGGGGACTGACACAATAGACCATGTTCTGAACCAAGTGGGTATAAGACGAGTGAAGGGAATGGGGCACGATTCATTCGAGCTACTGAAGGGTTTCAGAAATAGTTCTGGATCAACCGTTGATCTTTTCGGTTAATTGGGGATCATGATGTACTACTAGGTGCCACTCATGATCGTTCTATAATTAATGGTTAATTATAGACGGCCAACATAAACCGAGAACCTATTTGGTCACACGGACAACGAGTGTAATCCAAAGGATTTAAAACGAGCTTGAGAATGGGATTCTCAGACCGAGAGAAACTATGTTTGGTTGGACCAAACATAAAGCGAGCATGAAATTGTTTCAATCGCAATGGAAGCGTGGATGGGCCGTGTCTTATGAAGACATAATGGATGGACCAAAATGGTTTGGTTCTAATCCAATGGATGAGAATAAACCAAAGGGTTTGGTTTATATTAAACGAATAAACCAAAGGTTGGTTCGGTTCATTTTAACTTAAAAATAAACCATCATGGTTTGGTTTATTTTAACTTATCTTAATGGAGCGGGTTAACGGGCTTTATGGATATGATCCATTAACCATTAAGAGAATTAGTTCTCTATAAAATAGGGCTTAAACCCTAATCAAAACCCTAGCCCTTGGTGTTGCCGCCCACCCCTTGAAGGAGTTTTCGGCGCCAACCCTAGTGTGCCGCCGCCCAGCCCCTTGTGCCACCTTCCAACTTGTTGCCGGCGACCAAGCTTCAGTGGTGAACCTCCGGCGACCCTCCGGTGATCTCCTCTAGGTTCGGTGATAAGGTGAGCTTCCATCTCTCCTTGGCCGGCCTCTATTCCTCCACCAAAAGCTGTCCAGTTTTTCTGGACAGCTTGTTTCTTTGTTGTCGGAGCGTCGTTTGGACGACGGTTAGTACTCCGACAGCGGCTAACTTACTGGAGATTTTATCTCCGGTAATCCTCTGAGGTGGGGGACGAAGGATTCGTCAAACGGTTGACGAATACCTCTCCGGAGAAGCGAGTTTTGAGAACTCGTTTTAGGATCCGAATTTGGATTCGGATCGTGATCATCTCTCGATCACGTCGTCTTCAACACGAGGCTAGTAACCCGTATAAAGACGAAGCTCGTGACTTAGCGAAGTCATCCCGAGGAGCTCGGCGTGGATACGGATAGAGACGATTCTACGAGGATCGCTCCGCTGATGTCGTTTCGCTACACGCCATACTAAAGGTATAACGAAGATAATTTTCTTTTATTGCAAATTTTAATTTACGGTTATGTCTACACTTGTTGTAATATGCATGCGTGTGTTGTGTGTGATGTAATAAATATAGATTTATTATTTTTAATTGCTTCCGCTGTGCTCATGTTTACGAAACATGATCGAACACACACACGCCATGCAAGGTTTAAAACCCAACAAAGGGTATCAGAGCCTGTGTTGTGTTTCACATAATCGTAAAATGGTTTTGCGATAGTCATAATGTATTTCTGGAAATTTTCTAAATTTTGGAAATTTAGAAGTATTTATGGAAATTTTTCAATTTTGGAAAGTCTAGAAGTATTTATGGAAATCTTTCACTTTTGGAAGGTTGGAAGTATTTATGGAAATTGATATTTTCCATAAATAAAATATTTGATTAGATTCTGGAAATTTGTTTCCTAATTTAATTATGATTTGATTTGGGAAATCAAATCTTAAAATATTTTATTTCCATAAGTAGTTTTAATGATTTAGGAAATTGGTTTCCTAAATAGATTTTCCTTAATCAAATAATTCCATGAATAAAATATGTGATTAGATTTGGAAATTTGTTTCCTAATTTAATTATGATTTGATTTGGAGAATCAAATCTTAAACATATTTTATTTCCATAAATAGTTATGACATATAAGGAAATTATATACATGACATAATTGTATGCCATGTAATTGCATTAGATGCATAACATTATGTCATGCGTGTCGTGACATGTAGATGTATGCCATGCCATGTAGATAATAGTTATTTGCATGCAAAGAGGATGAGACATAAAAACCCTTAATCAATATTAAAGCCTACACCTTCCATTAATATGGTTAGAACCAGAGTTCTGTTTCTTGTTTGGGTTGTTGGACTCTCTCCAAGCCCATAACTGAATATGTTCAAACCATGGAATAGTTTAATACTAATATGGTAAGAGTCAGAGGTCAATCGTTAGCTTTGATTGTTGGACTCTCTCCAAGCTGGGCTAATTGGTTGAATGCGCTCTAACCATATTAAAACTATGTCCTGATTAATGGGTTGGCTTTAACCTGGAGCATCGGCTTGTTGGACTCTCTCCAAGGTCGATGTAAAGGGAGGTGAAGTTGGGTGCTATGCATATGATGCATACTTGTTAATGTGTTAACAACCCGATGTATGTGTGAACATTCAATTAGTTGATAGCACATTGTGATAGTTGCATATACGGGATATGCAATCGGTATAGATGATACCTACCGTCGTAGTTATGAATGGCTTGTTGGACTCTCTCCAAGGTTGTTCACAACTATGATGGATATCAGCCCATTCGGAGATGGACCTACAATCTCCTGAAGTGATTTTGGGGTTTTTGAATTTCGAATAAATGAATGGGATTTATAAATGTATATTGATGCATTTTAAAATCATCTTTCTCATATATGCTCGTTTTGTATTTCTAGGTCAATAAATTGATCATGACGTCTTTGAATTTGCGCACTATTTTGGATTCAAACAAACTGACTGGGCCTAACTTCCTGGACTGGCTTAGAAACCTGAGAATTGTTCTCAAGGCGGAAAAGCTTGCATATGTCCTTGAAGAGCCTCTTCCTGACCGTCCTAAGGACGATGCAACTCCAGACCAAATGTTGGTCTATCAGAAGCATGTGGCAGATTCTGAGCTGGCGAGTTGCATCATGCTAGCGGCGATGGTACCTGAGCTGCAGAAGCAGCATGAGCATATGGATGCTAACACTATGGTCTTCCATCTTCATGAGTTGTTCGATGAGCAAGCGAGATCCGAAAGGTTCGAGGTCTCTAGGCTCCTCTTCACCACGAAGATGCAAGAAGGTTCGTCTGTAGTACAGTTTGTGCTAAAGATGAATGGGTACTGTTAGTAATATATGAGAGATGTCCTAAGGCAATCGCCTTATGTATGAACCATTTATATGATAAATGAAGATTCACTATTTGAGTATACATGTTTTATGTATTTGATTGGATCTTAAACTCATTTACTGAATGTCCACGATACGATTCACAAAGATGAGAGAATTTGTGATTGGATCACAACTAGTGAGTATCTCTACATGTGTAATTGTGATGTATCTAATTATCCTAGTCGATGAATTGATGGATTTGACACCATCAATTCCGAGACTAGCACGAGGTATACTCCTTGGTGTATCCAAGCACCGATTCTCACCGGGCCGGAGACATAGTGATGTCCGGAGTTAATCGTGGATGCTAGTTATGGTAACTAGTTCATTGGAGTGACCAGCCGTAAGACTTCATATGGTTCTCTGCATATATAGATGTCAATGAAGTTCTTACAGTGGCTTAAGTGCGATGTTCCTTTGACTTGCGGTATTCAAGTCATCTTGATCATGGAGACTTATGCTTTGACATCTTAAGCAAACATCTCTAAGGAGATGTGGACCCGGATGATTGGGTATAAGTCAAGTGATCAAGGTGTTTGAATAGCCTATAAAGGATTCACCACTCATGCGAGGAGATGTATACCATGGCCTCTCGTCGGATTGTTACTAAAGTCTTTGCCAAAGCATTACATGTTTAGAGTAAAGTACTCTTCGATACATGTGGAGTAACTAGAACTGAGGACGAGGAAATGATACTTGGGCTAGGTGTGACGTAGTCAGCCTAGTGGGGACTGACACAATAGACCATGTCCTCAACCAAGTGGGTATAAGATGAGTGAAGGGAATGGGGCACGATTCATTCGAAGCCATCAAGGGTTTCGTAAATAGTTCGATCAACCGCTGATCTTTTTGTTAATTGGGGATCATGATGTACTACTAGGTGCCACTCATGATCATTCTATAATTAATGGTTAATTATAGACGCCAACATAAACCGAGAACCTATTTGGTCACACGACAACGAGTGTAATCCAAAGGATTTAAAACGAGCTTGAGAATGGGATTCTCGCATCGAGAGAAACTATGTTTGGTTGGACTAAACATAAAGCGAGCATGAAATTGTTTGCAATGGAAGCATGGATGGGCCGTGTCTTATGAAGACATAATGGATGAACCAAAATGGTTTGGTTCTAATCCAATGGAGGAGAATAAACCAAAGGGTTTGGTTTATTTTAAACGAATGAACCAAAAGTTGGCTCAGGTCGTTTTAACTTAAAATAAACCATCATGGTTTGGTTTATTTTAACTTATCTTAATGGAGCGGGTTAACGGGCTTTATGGATATGATCCATTAACCATTAAGAGAATTAGTTCTCTATAAAATAGGGCTTAAACCCTCCACCAAGCTGTCCAGTTTTCTCGACAGCTTCTTCCTCTTGTTGGAGCCGCTTGACGACGGTTAGTGCCCGACAGCGCTAACTTACCGGGATTTGATCCTCCGTAATCCTCTGAGGTGGAGGACGGCGATTCTGGCCACAACGGTTGACGAATACCTCTCCGGAGAAGCGAGTTTTGAGAACTCGTTTTAGGATCCGAATTTTGATTCGGATCGTGATCATCTCTCGATCATGTCGTCTTCAACACGAGACTAGTAACCCGTACGAAGATGAAGCTCGTGACTTAGCGAAGTCATCCCGAGGAGCTCGGCGTGGATACGGATAGAGACGTTTCTTACGAGGATCGTTCCGGTTGATGCCGTTCCCGCTACACGTCATACGAAAGGTATAACGTAGTTTAATTTCCTTTTATTGCAAATTTTAATTTACGGTTATGTCTACACTTGTTGTAATATCATGCGTGTGTTGTGTGTGTTGTAATAAATATAGATTTATTAATTTTATTGCTTCCGCTGTGCTCATGTTTACGAAACATGATCGAACACACACACGCCATGCAAGTAAAACCCAACAAAGGGTATCAGAGCCCAGGTTGTGTTTCGACATAATCGTAAAATGGTTTTGCGATAGTCATAATGTATTTCTGAAAATTTTCTAATTTTGGAAATTTAGAAGTATTTATGGAAATTTTTCAATTTTGGAAAGTCTAGAAGTATTTATGGAAATCTTCCACTTTTGGAAATTTGGAAGTATTTATGGAAATTGATATTTTCCATAAATAAAATATTTGATTAGATTCTGGAAATTTGTTTCCTAATTTAATCATGATTTGATTTGGGAAATCAAATCTTAAAATATTTTATTTCCATAAGTAGTTTTAATGATTTAGGAAATTGGTTTCCTAAATAGATTTTTCTTAATCAAATAATTCCATGAATAAAATATGTGATTAGATTTGGAAATTTGTTTCCTAATTTAATTATGATTTGATTTGGAGAATCAAATCTTAAACATATTTTATTTCCATAAATAGTTATGACATATAAGGAAATTATATACATGACATAATTGTATGCCATGTAATTGTATTAGATGCATAACATTATGCCATGCGTGTCGTGACATGTAGATGTATGTCATGTATGCCATGCCATGTAGATAATAGTTATTTGCATGCAAAGAGGATGAGACATAAAACCCTAACTCAATATTAAAGCCTACACCTTCCATTAATATGGTTAGAACCAGAGTTCTGTTTCTTGTTTGGGTTGTTGACTTCTCCAAGCCCTACCAACTCAACATGTTCAAATCATTGGAATAGTTTAACTCTAATATGGTAAGAGTCAGAGGTCAATCGTTAGTTTGGGTTGTTGGACTCACTCCAAGCCTGGCTAATTGGTTGAATGCGCTCTAACCATATTAAAACTATTTCGCGATTAATGGGTCGGCTTTAACTTGGAGCATCAATTTGTTGGACTCACTCCAAGGTCGATGTGAAGAGAGGTGAAGTTGGGTGCTATGCATATGATGCATACTTGTTAATGTGTTAACAACCCAATGTATGTGTAAACATTCAATTAGTTTATAGCACATTGTGATAGTTACATATACATGATATGTAATCGGTATACTTGATACCCACCATCATAGCTAAGAATGGCTTGTTGGACTCACTCCAAGGTTGTTCTTATCTATGATGGATATCAGCCCATTCGGAGATGGACCTACGATCTCCCGAAGTGATTTTAAGGGTTTTTGAAATTCGAAAAATGAATGGGATTTATAAATGTATATTGATGCATTTTAAAATCATTTTCTCATATATGCTCGTTTTGTATTTCTAGGTCAATAAATTGATCATGACGTCTTTGAATTTGCGCACTATTTTGGATTCAATAAAGTATTGGGCCTAACTTCTGGGCTTAGAAACACGAGAATTGTTCTCAAGCGGAAAAAGCTTGCATATGTCCTTGAAGAGCCTCTTCCCGATCCTAAGGATCGATGCAACCTGAGACAAATGTTGGTCTATCGAAACATGTGGCGGTCTCGAAATTTGGCGAGTTGCATCATGCTAGCGGCGATGGTACCGAGCCGCAAAGCATGAGCATATGGATGCTAACACTATGGTCTTCCATCTTCATGAGTTGTTTGATGAGCAAGCGAGATCCGAAGGTTCGAGGTCTCTAGGCTCCTCTTCACTACGAAGATGCAAGAAGGTTCAGTAGTGCAGGTTGTGCTAAAGATGAACAGGTACATTGAGCGACTAGCTACCTCGGTTTTGTGATGGATCATGAGTTAAGTATTGACTTAATTGCATTGTTTGCCCAAGAGCTTCGCAATTTGTGATGAACTATCGGATGAACAAATTGGAATCCACCATTCCCGAGCTCCTTAATATCTTTGAAGTGTGGAGCCTTACATGAAGCATGAGGAGAAGGCGGTTCTATGAGTTGATTCCTCAAAGAAAGGTTCTAAGAGGAAGGCAAAAGAACAGAAGAAAGGAAAGAAAAAGGCAAAGAAGGACTAGCACAAAAGGAAACTTGCCATCATTATGGCAAGGAGAGCCATTTGCGAAGAAACTGCAAGACTTATCTTGAGTCCATGAAGAAGAAGAAGGCATCCGATGCCCCATCCTCTTCAGGTATCTTCGTTATTGATTGTCATTCTATTTCCTTAGACACTTGGGTATTGGATACTGGGTGTAGCTCACATATATGTAATGACATACAGGGGCTAAGGAATAGAAGAAGACTTGTCAGAGGGGAGTCAAATTTACGAGTTGGCAATGGAGCAAAGGTTGCTGCGGTCGCCATCGGAACTTATTTGCTGAAGCTCCCTAGTGGACTAGTCTTGGAACTGGACAATTGCTATTATGTTCCTTCTCTAATAAAGAACATTGTTTCTATTTCCTGCTTAAATAGAAATGGTTTCCATTTAACGTTTAGTAACAATTGTTGTTATATAACTTTGAATGGCGTACTTTATGGAACTGGAACTTTGAGTAATGGCATTTATACGTTGGACGTATCCAGTGACATCTTCAATATCGAAGCGAGCAACACGCATGCTCGAAAGGATAATCAAATAGACTCCTATATGTGGCATTGTCGTCTTGGCCATATAAGCAAGAAACGCATGTCCGAATTACACCGATGTGGAATTCTGGAATCGTTTGAATTGGATTCATACGATACATGCGAATCATGCTTAAAAGGCAAGATGACTAAGTTACCTTTTACTGGAAAAGGTGAACGAGTGGGAGAGTTACTAGGTCTAGTACATACTGATGTATGTGGACCTATGTCAACTCAAGCTTTAGGAGGCTATAACTACTTCATTACCTTCACCGATGATCACTCACGGTTTGGGTATGTGTTCTTGATGAAACACAAGTCTGAAGCCTTTGAAAGGTTCAAAGAATTCAGAAATGAAGTAGAGAAACAACATGACAAAAGTATTAAAATACTTCGATCGGATCGAGGTGGTGAATACTTAAGTCAAGAGTTTCTTGATTATCTAAGAGACAATGGCATATTGTCTCAATGGACTCCGCCCTATACACCACAGCATAATGGTGTATCTGAGAGGCGTAACCGGACCTTGTTGGACATGGTCAGGTCAATGATGAATCATGCGACTCTTCCCAAGTCCTTTTGGGGTTATGCACTTCAGACAGCTGTTTACTTGTTGAACAGAATGCCTACCAAGGTAGTCTCTACTACTCCATATGAGATATGGGCTAGTAAGAAACCTCATGTATCTTACTTGAAGATATGGGGTTGTCCTGCTTATGTGAAGCTTGATCAGACGCATAAACCGGATGCTAAGTCCGATAAATGTCTATTTATTGATACCCTAAGGAAACAAGGGGTTACTAATTCTATCATCCTGTGGAACAAAAGGTGTTTGTTTCAAGGCATGCTTTGTGTTTCTAGAGAAAGAGTTTCTCTTGCAAGAAAACAAGGGGAGTGTCGCCGAGCTTGAGGAGGCTCGAGAGACTCAAATAGACATTGATGAGATACGTGAGCACAACCGACAACTCATAGTGATGAGCAATCCTACCGGACTCCATTGTAACACCACATCTTCAGAGATCCGTAGAACATGCAATATTCCCGAGAGATATGGATTTCGTAAGTGAATCGAACGACGTGTTACTCATTGATGATGAGGAGCCTACCAGCTTATGAAGAAGTGCCGACAAGTTCAGAAAGGGATAAGTGGCTTGGTGCCATGAAGTAAATGGATTCCATGTACGAAAACCAAGTTTGGAACTTGGTTGACCCACCAAGGCATAAAGCCTATAGGGTGCAAGTGGGTTTTCAAGAAGAAAACCGACATGGATGGTAATGTGATTACCTATAAGGCTTAGATTGGTGGCGAAAGGATATCGCCAAAAACAAGGTGTTGATTATGACGAAACCTATTCACTGTAGCTATGCTTAAATCCATTCGGATGCTCCCGCCATAGCGGCTCATTATGATTATGAGATATGGATGGATGTGAAAACAACTTTCCTTAATGGAAACTCGCCGAGGACGGTATATGATACACCGAGGGTTTCACATCGCTTGATAAAACCAAGGTATGCAAATTGCGACGATCCATTTATGGAATGAAGCAAGCATCTAGGAGTCGAATATCCATTTTGATGAGACAATCAAAAGTTTGATTTCTCACAAAATCCGCATTTAACCTTGTGTGTACAAGAAGGTTAGTGGGAGGCAATGTGTTCCTAGTATTGTATGTCGATGACATATTACTTATAGGAAACGATGTGTCAATCTTACTCGATTATGGTTTGGTTATCCAAGACATTCTCCATGAAAGACCCGGGAGAAGCAACCTACATCCTGGGATTAAGATCTATAGAGATAGATCGAAATGGTTGCTTGGTCTTTCGCAGCTACATATATAGACCGAAAAGCAAAGAGGTTTAGCATGTCAATCCAAGAAAGGTTATCTACCCATCGTGCATGGGAACACCTTTCAAGTCTATGTGTCCGCGCATTTAAGATGAGAGGATTTACATGAGTAAGATTCCTATGCATCCGCAATAGGATCTATCATGTATGCTATGTTATGTACGAGGCCCGATGTATCGACGCCCGAGTGTCACGAGCAGATACTCAATCCGATCCAGAATGGATCATTGATAAACGATCCTTAAGTACTTGAGAAGAACTAAGGATGTGTTCCTAATATATGGAGAAGGGACATGGTGATACGCGGGTATACGGATGCGGCTTCGAGATAAGGATGATTCCGTGTCTCACCGATACGTGTTCACCTTGAATGGGGCGCGATGAGTTGGAAAAGTTCCAAACAAGAGATCAGAGCGGATTTTACCATCGAGGCGAGAATATATTGCGGCGGGCGGCAAAGGAATCGGTTTGGATCAAGAATTTTGTTCATGAACTTGGTGTGATTCTGGCCATTATTGAAGCAATACCGGTCTACTGCGACAACAATGGAGCAATTACACAGGCGAAAGAGCCAAGGTCTCATCAACGATCCAAACATGTGCCGCTATCATCTTATCGAGAGAGATCATAAGTAGGAACGAAATACAAATCGAGAAAATTCCCACGAAAGGAACTTAGCGGATCCTTTGACTAAAGCATTACCTCAAAGTAAGTTTGAGGGTCATGTTAGAGCTTATGGTATCGATACCGTAGCGATTGGCATTAGGCCAAGTGGGAGTCTGTTAGTAATATATGAGAGATGTCCTAAGGCAATCGCCTTATGTATGAACCATTTATATGATAAATGAATATTCACTATTTGAGTATACATGTTTTATGTATTTGATTGGATCTTAAACTCATTTACTGAATGTCCACGATACGATTCACAGCATGAGAGAATTTGTGATTGATCACAACTAGTGAGTATCTCTACATGTGTAATTGTGATGTATCTAATTATCCTAGTCGATGAATTGATGGATGACACCATCAATTGGCCGAGACTAGCACGAGGTATACTCCTTGGTGTATCCAAGCATGATTCTCACCGGGCCGGAGACAAAGTAATGTCCGAGTTAATCGTGGATGCTAGTTATGGTAACTAGTTCATCGAGTGACCACCGTAAGACTTCATATGGTTCTCTCGCATATATAGATATGTCAATGAAGTTCTTATCGCGGGCTTAAGTGCGATGTTCTTCGACTTACAGATTCAAGTCATCTTGATCATGGAGACTTATGCTTTGACATCTTAAGCAAACATCTCTAAGGAGATGTGGACCCGGGATGATTGGGTATAAGTCGAAGTGATCGAAGGTGTTTGAATAGCCTATAAAGGATTCACCACTCCTTGCGAGGAGATGTATACCCATGGCCTCTCGTCGGGATTGTTACTAAAGTCTTTGGCCAAAGCATTACATGTTTAGAGTAAGGTACTCTTCGATACATGTGGAGTAACTAGAATCCGTAGGACGAGGAAATGATACTTGGGCTAGGTGTGACGAGTCACCTAGTGGGATGACACAATAGACCATGTCCTGAACCAAGTGGGTATAAGATGAGTGAAGGGAATGGGGCACGATTCATTCGAAGCCATCAAGGGTTTCAAAAAATAGTTCTCGATCAACCGCTGATCTTTTTGCTAATTGGGGATCATGATGTACTACTAGGTGCCACTCATGATCGTTCTATAATTAATGGTTAATTATAGACGACCAACATAAACCGAGAACCTATTTGGTCACACGCACAACGAGTATAATCCTAAGGATTTAAAACGAGCTTGAGAATGGGATTCTCAGACCGAGAGAAACTATGTTTGGTTTTACCAAACATAAAGCGAGCATGAAATTGTTTCAGTCGCAATGGAAGCATGGATGGGCCGTGTCTTATGAAGACATAATGGATGGACCAAAATGGTTTGGTTCTAATCCAATGGATGAGAATAAACCAAAGGGTTTGGTTTATATTAAACGAATGAACCAAAGGTTGGTTCGGTTCGTTTTAACTTAAAATAAACCATCATGGTTTGGTTTATTTTAACTTATCTTAATGGAGCGGGTTAACGGGCTTTATGGATATGATCCATTAACCATTAAGAGAATTAGTTCTCTATAAAATAGGGCATAAACCCTAATCCAAAACCCTAATCTATTTTAGCCGCCCAACCTAGTTGCCGCCCACCCCTTGTTAGTGATTTCGGCGCCCAACTACAAGCTGCCGCCGCCCAGCTTTGTGCCGCCGTCCAAGACCCTTGCCGGCGTCCAAGCTCCAGCCGGTGAACCTCCGGCGACCCTCCGGTAATCCTCTGAGGTGGAGGACGAAGGATTCGTTAAACGGTTGACGAATACCTCTCCGGAGAAGCGAGTTTTGAGAACTCGTTTTAGGATCCGAATTTGGATTCGGATCGTGATCATCTCTCGATCACGTCGTCTTCAACACGAGACTAGTAACCCATACGAAGACGAAGCTTGTGACTTAGCGAAGTCATCCCGAGGAGCTCGACGTGGATACGGATAGAGACGATTCTTACGAGGATCGTTCCGGTTGATGCCGTTCCCGCTACACGTCATACGAAAGGTATAACGTAGTTTAATTTCCTTTTATTGCAAATTTTAATTTACGGTTATGTCTACACTTGTTGTAATAGCATGCGTGTGTTGTGTGTTGTAATAAATATAGATTTATTAATTTTAATTGCTTCCGCTGTGCTCATGTTTACGAAACATGATCGAACACACACACGCCGCGGTGCCGGAAACCCAACAGGTACATCGAGCGGCTAGCTACCCTCGGTTTTATGATGGATCATGAGTTAAGTATTGACTTAATTCTGCATTTTTTGCCCAAGAGTTTCTCGCAATTTGTGATGAACTATCGGATGAACAAATTGGAATCCACCATTCTCGAGCTCCTCAATATGCTGAAGACTGTGGAGCCTTCTGTGAAGCATGAGGAGAAGGCGGTTCTGTTAGTTGATTCCTCAAAGAAAGGTTCTAAGAGGAAGGCAAAAGAACAAAAGAAAGGAAAGAACAAAAAGGCAAAGAAGGCGGAACCAGCGCAAAAGGGCACTTGCCATCATTGTGGCAAGGAAGGCCACTGGCGAAGAAACTGCAAGATTTATCTTGAGTCCATGAAGAAGAAGAAGGCATCCGATGCCCCATCCTCTTCAGGTATCTTCGTTATTGATTGTCATTCTATTTCCTTAGACACTTGGGTATTGAATACTGGGTGTAGCTCACATATATGTAATGACATACAGGGGCTAAGGAATAGAAGAAGACTTGTCAGAGGGGAGTCAAATTTGCGAGTTGGCAATGGAGCAAAGGTTGCTGCGGTCGCCATCGAAACTTATTTGCTGAAGCTCCCTAGTGGACTAGTCTTGGAACTGGACAATTGCTATTATGTTCCTTCTCTAATAAAGAACATTGTTTCTATTTCCTGCTTAAATAGAAATGGTTTCCATTTGACGTTTAGTAACAATTATTGTTATATAACTTTAAATGGCGTACTTTATGGAACTCGAACTTTGAGTAATGGCATTTATACGTTGGACGTATCCAGTGACATTTTCAATATCGAAGCGAGCAACACGCGTGCTCGAAAGGATAATCACATAGACTCCTATATGTGGCATTGTCGTTTTGGCCATATAAGCAAGAAACGCATGTCCGAATTACACCGATGTGGAATTCTGGAATCGTTTGAATTGGATTCATACGATACATGCGACTCATGCTTAAAAGGCAAGATGACTAAGTTACCTTTTACTGGAAAAGGTGAACGAGTGGGAGAGTTACTAGGTCTAATACATACTGATGTATGTGGACCTATGTCAACTCAAGCATTAGGAGGCTATAGCTACTTCATTACCTTCACCGATGATCACTCACGGTTTGGGTATGTGTTCTTGATGAAACACAAGTCCAAGCCTTTGAAAGGTTCAAAGAATTCAGAAATGAAGTAGAGAAACAACATGACAAAAGTATTAAAATACTTGATCGGATCGAGGTGGTGAATACTTAAGTCAAGAGTTTCTTGATTATCCGAGAGACAATGGCATATTGTCTCAATGGACTCACCTATACACCACAAAGATAATAGTGTATCCGAAAGGCGAATCGGACCTTGTTGGACATGGTCGTCAATGATGAATCATGCGACTCTTCCCAAGTCCTTTTGGGGTTATGCACTGCATGTACCGCTTACTTGTTAAAAGTAATGCCTACCAAGGTAGTCTCAACTACTCCATATGAGATATGGAATGGTAAGAAACCTCATGTATCTTACTTGAAGATATGGGGTTGTCCCGCTTATGTGAAGTGGAGATCGGACAAATTGGATGCTAAGTCCGATAAATGTCTATTTATTGGATACCCTAAGGAAACAAGGGGTTACTAATTCTATCATCCGTGGAACAAAAGGTGTTTGTTTAAAGGCATGTGTTTCTAGAGAAAGAGTTTCTCTTGCAAGAAAATAAAGGGGGAGTATCGCCGAGCTTGAGGAGGCTCGAGAGACTCAAATAGACATTGATGAGATACTGGTGAGCACAATGACACAACTCATAGTGATGAGCAATCTACCGACTTATTGTAACACCACATCTTCGTAGATCCGCGTAGAACACGCAATATTCCCGAGAGATATGGATTTCGTAAGTAAATCGAACGACGGTTACTCATTGATGATGAGGAGCCTACCAGCTTATGAAGAAGTGCCGACAAGTTCAGAAGGGATAAGTGGCTTGGTGCCATGAAGTCGGAAATGGATTCCATGTACGAAAACCAAGTTTGGAACTTGGTTGACCCACCTGAAGGCATAAAGCCTATAGGGTGCAAGTGGGTTTTCAAGAAGAAAATCGACATGGATGGTAATGTGATTACCTATAAGGCTAGATTGGTGGCGAAAGGATATCGTCAAAAGCAAGGTGTTGATTATGACGAAACCTATTCGCCTGTAGCTATGCTTAAATCCATTCGGATGCTCCTGGCCATAGCGGCTCATTATGATTATGAGATATGAGATGGATGTGAAAAGCTTTCCTTAATGGAAACTCGCCGAGGACGTGTATATGATACAACTGAGGGTTTCACATCGGTTGATAAAACCAAGGTATGCATATCCATTTATGGATTGAAGCAAGCATCCAGGAGCTGGAATATCCGTTTTGATGAGACGATCAAAAAGTTTGATTTCTCACAAAATCCAGACGCTCCATGAAAGACCTGGGAGAAGCAACCTACATCCTTGGGATTAAGATCTATAGAGATAGATCGAAACGGTTGCTTGGTCTTTCGCAGTCTACATATATAGACCGAGTGCTAAAGAGGTTTAGCATGTCGGAATCCAAGAAAGGTTATCTGCCCATCAGGCATGGGGTACACCTTTCGAAGTCTATGTGTCCGCGCACAAAAGACGAGAGGATTTGCATGAGTAAGATTCCCTATGCATCCGCAATAGGATCTATCATGTATGCTATGTTATGTACGAGGCCCGATGTATCGTATGCTCTGAGTGTCACGAGCAGATACCAGTCTAATCCAGGAATGGATCATTGGGCGGCTGTTAAGATGATCCTTAAGTACTTGAGAAGAACTAAGGATGTGTTCCTAATATATGGAGAAGGGGACATGGTGATACGTGGGTATACGGATGCGGCTTCGCAGACGAGATAAGGATGATTCCGTGTCTCAGATGGATCGTGTTCACCTTGAATGGGGCGCGATGAGTTGGAAAAGTTCCAAACAAGAGATCGTAGCGGATTCTACCATGAGGCAGAATATATTGCGGCAAGCGTGAAAGGCGGTTTGGATCAAGAAGTTCGCTCATGAACTTGGTGTGATTCGACCATTGTTGAAGCAATACCGGGTCTATCATGCGACAACAATGGAGCAATTGCACAGGCGAAAGAGCCAAGGTCTCATCAACGATCCAAACATGTGCTTCAACGCTATCATCTTATCAGAGAGATCATAAGTAGGAACGAAATACAAATCGAGAAAATTCCCACTGAAAGGAACTTAGCGGATCCTTTGACTAAAGCATTACCTCAAAGTAAGTTTGTGGGTCATGTTAGTGCTTATGGTATTGGATACCATAGCGATTGGCATTAGGCCAAGTGGGAGTCTGTTAGTAATATATGAGAGATGTCCTAAGGCAATCGCCTTATGTATGAACCATTTATATGATAAATGAAGATTCACTATTTGGGTATACATGTTTAATGTATTTGATTGGATCTTAAACTCATTTACTGAATGTCCACGATACGATTCACAGCATGAGAGAATTTGTGATTGGATCACAACTAGTGAGTATCTCTACATGTGTAATTGTGATGTATCGGAATTATCCTAGTCGATGAATTGATGGATTTGGACACCATCGATTACGCCGAGTAACGCAGTATACTCCTTGGTGTATCAGCGGTGATTCTCCTTTTGGAGACATTGTGATGTCGGAGTTAATCGTGGATGCTAGTTATGGTAACTAGTTCATTGGAGTGACGGTAGTAAGACTTCATATGGTTCTCTGCATATATAGATATGTCAATGAAGTTCTTCTTGTGGCTTAAGTGCGATGTTCCTTTGACTTGCGGTATTCAAGTCATCTTGATCATGGAGACTTATGCTTTGACATCTTAAGCAAACATCTCTAAGGAGATGTGGACGAGATGATTGGGTATAAGTCGAAGTGATCGAAGGTGTTTGAATAGCCTATAAAGATTCACCACTCCTTGCGAGGAGATGTATACCCATGGCCTCTCGTCGGATTGTTACTAAAGTCTTTGGCCAAAGCATTACATGTTTAGAGTAAGGTACTCTTGATACATGTGGAGTAACTAGAATCCGTGGGGCGAGGAAATGATACTTGGGCTAGGTGTGGCGTGAGTCACCTAGTGAGGTGACACAATAGACCATGTCCTGAACCAAGTGGGTATAAGATGAGTGAAGGGAATGGGGCACGATTCATTCGAGCTCTTGAAGGGTTTGAGAAATAGTTACGGATCAGCGTTGATCTTTTAGGTTAATTGGGGATCATGATGTACTACTAGGTGCCACTCATGATGGTTCTATAATTAATGGTTAATTATAGGCGGCCAACATAAACCGAGAACCTATTTGGTCACGCTGAGTGTAATCCAAAGGATTTAAAGCGAGCTTGAGAATGGGATTCTCGGGCCAAGAGAAACTATGTTTGGTTGGACCAAACATAAGCGAGCATGAAATTGTTTTGATCGCAATGGGCGTGGATGGGCGTGTCTTATGAAGACATAATGGATGGACCAAAATGGTTTGGTTCTAATCAATGGATGAGAATAAACCAAAGGGTTTGGTTTATATTAAGCGAATGAACCAAAGGTTGGTTGGTTCGTTTTAACTTAAAATAAACCATCATGGTTTGGTTTATTTTAACTTATCTTAATGGAGCGGGTTAACGGGCTTTATGGATATGATCCATTAACCATTAAGAGAATTAGTTCTCTATAAAATAGGGCTTAAACCTAATCAAAACCTAGCCCTTTGCGCCCACCCCTTGAAGGAGTTTTGGTAACCTAGTGTGCCGCCCGCCCCTTGCGCCTTCCAACTTGTTGCGGCGACCAAGCTTCAGCCGGTGAACCTCGGCGACCCTCGATCTCCTCTAGGTTGGTGATAAGGTGAGCTTCCATCTCTCCTTGGCGGCCTCTATTCCTCCACCAAAGCTGTCCAGTTTTTGGACAGCTTGTTTCTCTTTGTTGTCGGGCGTCGTTTGGGCGGCGGTTGGTGCTCCGACAGCGGCTAACTTACAGGGATTGATCTCCGGTAATCCTCTGAGTGGGGCGAAGGATTCGTCAAGCGGTTGTGAATACCTCTCGGAGAAGCGAGTTTTGAGAACTCGTTTTAGGATCGAATTTGGATTCGGATCGTGATCTCTCGATCACTCGTCTTCAACGAGGCTAGTAACCCGTCTGAAGCGAAGCTCGTGACTTAGCGAAGTCATCCCGAGGAGCTCGGCGTGGATACGGATAGAGCGATTCTTACGAGGATCGTTCGGTTGATGTCGTTCTACACGTCATGAAAGGTATAACGTAGATAATTTCTTTTTATTGCAAATTTTAATTTACGGTTATGTCTACACTTGTTGTAATAGCATGCGTGTGTTGTGTGTGTTGTAATAAATATAGATTTATTATTTTTAATTGCTTCCGTTGTGCTCATGTTTACGAAACATGATCGAACACACCACTTGCGTCTTAGAAACCCAACATTTTTGATTCTGCTTAAATGCTTTGAGTTCAAGAATTCAAATGATGTGGAGAACGTCAAGGTAAAAGTATCAAACACTACGATCATCGTGGTGGTGAGTACCTCTGGGAGAGTTTAGGAATTACTTATCGAGGCTAGGATTTGATCAATTTCACACTAGAGAATGTATAAGCGAGCAAAATGCACTCTTATGGAGATGGTTGATCGATGATGAGGTTATTCCTGTTTATGATATGAGTATTTGTATTAGAACTTGGTACCATCTAATCGATCTTCTACTAATAAATTGTGCCTAGTGACATTAGATTTTTTAGAAGACATGTGCTAAAGGATCTTTGGTAAGTTGGAACCTCGTATAGAAATGACATATCGTTGGCTATCTAGAGGAATGAAAGGTTGTTTGTTTTATAGTCCCAGATATCGAATTGTTCGTTCAGATTTAGGAAGATTATATGATGAACCACAAGCCATGAGTAAGATTGTTCGAGGAATTGAAGAAGTCACTACTTAGATACCCGAACAGAGGATATACCTAAGTGAACTTAGGTATTACAGAGGATACAGGTGATACCTCATCGTAGTGGGAGGGTTGTTGAACTGAGATTCTGTTCTTGGGAGAATCTTTGATTTGTCACGGCAAACATGAACGATCCGAACATATGGGAGGCGATCCAAGATAAAGATCATCTTGGCAAAGTTGATGAATTCAGATAGAATCTATGGATTTCTGCAGAGCTAGTAGAACCGCAATGGTGTAAACCATTGGATGTAAGTGGATCTACAAAAGAAAGAGAGAATATCCGGAAGGTTAGACCTTCAAAGCAAGACTTGTTGGAATATCCTCAAAAGTGTCGATTATGAAGAGACTTTTCTAGTAGTCATTCTTAAGTCTATGGATTCTCTTATGTATTATTCGCTCATATGGATTGAGGTATGGAGATGAATGTTAAGACAACTTTCCTTAATGGAAGTTTTGAAACATCTATATGAAACAACGAAGGATTCATTGCAAAGGGCAAGAGCATCTTGTGTGCAAGCTTAATCGATCCATTTATGGATTGAAACAAACCGAGATCTTAGAACATCCACTTTGATGAGGTAATCTCTTATGGATTTATTCAAAGTCCGGATGAGTCTTTTGTATGAAGAGATATTATTAGTGGTATTTCTTGTACTATACTTAGATGTCATTTTGTTAATTGGCAACAATGTAATGTGTTATCGAGCAAGGGTATGGTTTTTTTGACATGAAGGACTTGGGAGAAGTGGGACATCCTTGGGATCAAGGTTATAAGGGATCTGAGGAAAAGGATGTTGTGCTTATCTCAAGCTTCATAGACACCATTATGGCTCATTTTGATGCAAAACTCCAAGAAAGGTTTTTACCTTTTAGGCATGGTCCCTTTATCTAATGAGATGTGTCCTAGAACATCTAGGAGATAGAGGATGAGTTCCTTATGCTTGTGAGGAAGCCTCATGTATCATGCTATGTGCAGAATGATATCTACTTTAGTTCATGGTTAGCATAGAGTAATAGGGCGACATTGGACTGTAAAGCATATATTGAAATACGAGAAGGACTAGGATTATATGCTAGTTTGATAATCAATTACTCCTAAGTTTCTGGTCGACTTCAATCGGATAGGGATAATTAAGTCTCTCGTTTTGTGTTTACTTTGGGAGGTGGAGCCATTGTATGGAGATTTCAGCAAATGCGTGGCGGACTCTCATGGAAGAGTATGTGGCACTCGGCAAGAAAGGTAATATGGCTCAGAACTTCTTGATGGACTTGGATGTGATTCTGGTTTTGCGAAACTATCACATTTATTGTGATAATAGTGGTGCTTAACTTGAAGGAACCAAAACATAAGGCAATAAACACAAAGAATGAGTACCACTTGATAAATCGTAAAGCGAGAAGTTGTTGTGATGCATGAGAACAGAGATCCTTTCACTAAGGCCCTTTTGAGAGCTTTTGATAGGCATGTGGAGGGAATGGGTAGTATGGTGGTATGATGACATTGTCTTTAGTATAAGTGGAAGATTGTTGGGATGTATCTTGAAAAAGTCTATCTTTGTATGAACATCTTTATTTTGAAATAAGAATCACATTATCATTGTTTTTAATATTGTGGCTATGCTATTTGTCGATCGTTACATTGTAGATAACATGGTGTGTAGTGTCACACGAGATCAGTTATGTTCCTTAAAGTATAAGTAAGGATCCTGGCAAGATGGTTTTGGACAAACCATATGGTTGTAGTGTGATTTGGTATTGGTTTGTCGACCATAGAATTACACTAGTACACTGTATTGAAGCAGACCAACTTAGAGTGATTGATTTATTCGACTTCATAATTAAATTGGACCTCGGATATTATGGTGTACATGCTCATCCCAATATAATAATGGGCATGTACTTAGTATTTATTTATTTGATTTACCAATGAAGCGAGATTTATAGATTATCGATAGGCTTGTTGGGAAATGATATTATTATATGGTGTGTCGTGATTGATTGAGAAACGGTTCCTTATATTAGGATGATGATGTCTGGAGCTTAAGGTTCATCATGTAAACCATGGACTTAGTAGGCATGGTCATAAGGTTAGTGGTACTACCATGGAGTTAGATGTTATTAATTAATTGTCGATGAAATTATATAATTCTGAGATCTTAAACGAGATATTTGTCAATAATATGGAGCCCATATTTATTTATAGGGTTGGTGAGGTAGATCAATGATAATCCTCTGTGAATGGATTATCATTAATGATGGACTTTTATGGGCTTGTTTGGCCAGATTCAACTCCTCCTCGGTTCCTATTGTAGCCTATTAAAACCTCATGGAGCTTAGATCCGATGGTGGAAAATGGAACTCGATCCGACGTTGGAAATTAAATCTCTAGATCCGACGTGGAGATTAAATCTCTAGATCGGTTGAGATTAAATCCTATGCTGGAAATTAAGGAGGCTTAAGCCTAACTCTATAAATATGGCTTAAGGGGTGGGTGGCAGAATAACTTTGGAGATTAGGGTTTGGCTTTGGCGGCTAGGGTTAGGGTTTTGGCTTGGGTGACTACTTGGGAGATTAGGGTTTGCTTCCTTCTCTTCCTAAGGTGAGAGCGCCCATCATCTTCTTCTTTACTTGGACAGTCATCCTCTTCCTTTATTCCTCCTTGGCTACAAGGATAAAGTTTTTCCTTTGGAGCTTGGTCGGCCTTCTATATTCTCCTTAAAGAATGCTTCAAGAGTTTTGTGGTCGGTTCTATATAGGAGAAGAAGTTTTGTTTCATTCTTCCTTTTGTTCAAAGTGAGCAAGGAAAGGAAGATCGTGTAGGAGGCTTTGACTTTTGGAAGATCGTGCCTACACGGCGTCAGGAGAAAGGACATATAGAAGATCAAGAGGTATAACAAGAGGTATAATTCTTGTTTATGAATCTTTTCTTATTCTATGCATGTTGTATATTTTGTATGTGGCTAATTTACTTGGACCCGACAAACACAAAAACGATGACATCATCTATTTCACTAATCGAAGAAAAGAGGTAGGTTTCTTGAACAAAGTTTGTTCAAGTGACCACTCTAATCGAATAGCAAGGCGATGGATTGGTTGAGTTATCCTCTTTGTCAGGTTAATTTTTTTTGACATAGATGATGCCATTACACGAAGTTGAAGTGGGAAGCAAGTTTTCCTTAGTCATTTGATTCGACTCTTACAAGAATAACCAACATACTACAGGTTATTCCCTGTTATAGTCACTAAATGCATAGCCAAAAAACCGAGTTTAAACCCTAAAGGCTACTTCTTGGTAGCCTCTGACACCCTACTAAAATATCTGGTGTCATAACTGATTACCGTTGATCGAGTTTAGATAAGTATCTACTAGGCTAAGTTATCGATTTCTTACCTTCTGAGCTTGTGCATGTCAATCCATCTCACAAAACCAAAACCAAAAATACCGATTCTGTAATGCCCATAAATTTCTAGCAATTTTACAAGAATTTTTAGCATGATTATAATGGGCTTTATGTGGGCTCTTTCAAAAAAAAAGGAATGGAGCCAAAAGGATGCATGGCCTAGAATTGAACCTCAAACCTCTAGTAGATAGCTAAGCCTAAAGATGCATCCAATAACTAGAAGCCCAGTAGGGTTATGCTATTAGAGGAATATGGGAAATGATAGTTAAGGTAAGGAGGCTAAGGACACTTCAAGAGAATAAATAGGAATGAGGAGACAAGAAAAGCAAATTCTCATTCTCCACTTCTCTTCTTATTCTCTTCTTCTTCCTCACCAAAACCTATCTTCTCTTCTTCCATTTTGAGATCTATCCAAGCAAGAAGAAGGCTAGGTTTGGCATCTGGGATCTAAACTAATAAGCGAAGGAAGTAAGTATCCCCACCGCATACAAGTAGTTTTTTGATTGATGTTATTAATGTCCACTTTTGAACCATTGCCAAGGCCTTTACTTGAGTTTTCAATGAAGATCCATGCCATACCTTGTATGAATATGATGAAGATAGGATGCTAGATAGATTAGGATAAGTGTTTGACCTTAAACAAGAAACTCTCCAAGACCATAACTTGTGCTCTCCATGATGATCCATGCTATACCTTGTATTAATATGAAGATGATGGGTTTGGTTAATGGTTGATCCTCAAAACCCTCTAAGACTCTCGGCCAAGTCCATCTAGACCCCTAATGTTTTTCTATGCCATGTTTTGGATGAGTTCATGATATCTTTTGATGTTAGATGAAGATAACATGGATAACATGCTCTATGCTAGGTTTTAAATGAGTTCATGCCATGTTTGATGTTAGAAGAAGATAACATGTTCTATGCCATGCTATAGATGAGTTTATGCTATGTTTTGATGGTAGGTGTGGATAACATGATGTTTGCTAGCCTAGATTTAAGTGGTTGATCCATGAAGTCCTTTGAACCATTCGGCCAAGACCCCTAATGTGTTTTCTATGCCATGTTTAGATAAGTTCATGATAACTTTTGATGTTAGATGAAGATAACATGTTGTTGGCTAACCTAGAGTTAAGTGGTTGAGCCCTTAAGTCCTTAAGTCATTCCAAGACCCATTTAGGCCTATCATGCTATGATCTATAAATTACCATGTTATGTTTTGAATGTAGATATAGGCAACATGTGAAAGCTAAGCTAAATTTTAAGAAATGGATCTTAAGTTGTCTTGGAACTCTCGTCCAAGGCTTACCTAAAACCCTAAGTGCCCTCCCATGCCATGTTTGTATGTGAAAGAATTAATATGTGGTTAGTTAGATCATATATAAGTTGTTAGGGTTTAAAACTTTGAAGAGCTCCATGAAGTTTAGGTACTCCTTGCATACTTGTTCATGATGCTTATGCCCATGTCATGCCCTATATGTGTGTGATGTTAACATGATGTTAGGGGCCCTTGCTCAAGTGGTTTAGCATGATTGGTTAGGTCACTACCATATGTCTATGTCAATAGTAGGGATGCATGATAAATTTCATCTTACCATGTTAAATGTATGATCATGTTATGCTCATTACTTTGTGATTGTATGAATGTATGATGTTTTATAAAGAAGGAACATGATATGCATGAAAAGAAATATGATATGTTAGAAATATGTTATGAAAGCCATATGACATGTTATGAGGAAGAAATATGTTATGATGGATGATATGTTATGAAGAAGAAATATGTTATGAAAAGCAATCGATATGTTATGAAGAAGAAGTATGTTATGATATGAAGAAACATGATATGCCATGATAACATGATATGTTTATGAAATGAAAAATGATATGTTATGATAAGAAGCATGATATGTATTTTACTCTGCATGGCTTGCAGACCCTAACAAGGTCCAAGGGATGGGCTCTTACGTGCCACTCGAATCGTAATCTCAAGACGATGGATGGCTCCTAGATGCCCTAGCCAACTCATAAAAACGGGCTTAGGATGGGCTTGTATGTTCTAGTTGACTTAATGCCTAGTACTAGTGGGTTGATTAGCTACCTCAGTCTATTAGGATGTGCACTTTGATGATGATATGGTACAATGTCGGGCCCAATATGTTGAGATTTATGTTTAAATACCTATAAGATATGTTTTCAAAAGCATCCTATCTTTATGTTATGCCATATGTTTTATGATGTTTATATTCATGATATGCACCTTATGTTCTTATTATATTCATGTTACCGCTTATGTTCTTATTATATTCATGTTATACTCATGTTCTATGATGTTTGTATTCATGATATGCTTGCTTATGTTCTTATTATATTCATGTTATGCCATGTTCTATGGCTTATATTCATGATATATGATGTTCTTATTATATTCATGTTATGCTCTATGTTCTATGACGTTTAAATTCATGATATGCTTTCTTATGATCTTTTATGTTTATACGAATGCTATGCTTATGTTCCAGTATGTTATATGTATGTTATGTTTGATTATATGTCTTTGTATGTTTATGTTTGATTATATGTCTTTGTATGTTTATGTGAAGGTTATGCTTATATGTGTTATATGATCATGTCACTACTCTATGTTTAATGCTTGACATATGGTTTTGTGAGTAGGACAGGATCTTACTAAGCCTATGTGCTTATAGTTTATGTTTCCTTATCAGATAATAAGGGTGGCTAAACTAAAGGGAGTAGCAGGAGGGCAAGGTGTGTGTGGTAGTGGCATGGTGGAGAGATCCATTATGTTTCCTTATGCATGTTTTGCCTTAAGACGTTTCTCTTTATGGACTTGAACTAAGCACTAAGTACTTATGAAATAATGATGCATGCTCTATGTTTAAGAAGAAGTATCTATGAAATGACAATGCATGTTTATGTTTAAAAGAAAAAAAAAAATCTAAAGTCTTCTGCTATAAGAAGTATATGTAGTCTTCCGCTGTAATGTATATATGTACGATCGCGTGACGCCCCCTCGGACTTGGAAAGGCGGGCATGACATTCAGAATCAAGACTCAAAAATAAAATCATTGTATGACATCGCAGAACCCGGCTCGATACCACTAAAATTTACGCCACAGTATATCGTGAAAAGCAAATGGAGCATCTCCTCTGTACGTGGCAACATATCCTGTTAATACAAGACCCTTAGGCCCACAATCACAACATAACAAGCATATATATATATATCAATACACAGCGAAAAACATAAAACCACATACCCATAACCACACATACTGACATACAATCCAAAAAAACCAACATAGGTGTGCACTAACAAGTCCCATCATAAAAAACATGGACACAAAAAAAAGCTCACACCATAAACCAAAATCCATGGGACGCTCAGAAAAAGGAGATGGGATGGATGTTGTAAGCTCAAGCTGTCGAAGACTTCTACATTACCTAGCGACGAAGAAAAACCAGTTGTGGTGGTGAGTATAACTCCATGTAATAGGAAAACATGTATATATCAAATATCACATGTAATTCAATAGAAAAATCTGAATACATCAGTAAACCCGATGATAACATATACATGTATATACCTTCTAACCAAATGCCCAACGTAAAATGTCATACGAAGTCTGCTATGCTACACCTATCCAACCTGAGCACATATCCACAATATATGTATATAACTGGAAATCTGTTCTAAACCATACAACATCATAAATACTAATCAAAGTATGCAATAGCCTAACCAACAAGTATACAGGTATCAGACACAACCATATAACAAATCAGTGTATGTATGAAGAAGATGATGTCTGACCAAATGCGAAGCATAGTACAATCAAATGCACATCACAATTTGTATATATATATATCTTTGATCTATATATATACTAATCACAATCATCCATATATATATACATGCATATATGTATATATGTGGCAATATGCAAAATGTCATAAGATCAATGCAGATGCATGGTCATGCGCATACACATTACATGTCCTAGGTAAAGACATGACAAATGTCCCAACTCACCAACCTTTGCTCTAGAAGCAAATGGCTATGATCAGTAGCATAGCATAAAGAGATCTACACAATGGGGTCCTCTCGCCACTCGACTAACACTACCTATGAGTGGTCGAGTGCCACGTGTTGGGTTTCCGGCACCGCGGCGTGTGTGTGTTCGATCATGTTTCGTAAACATGAGCACAGCGGAAGCAATAAAAATAATAAATACTCCTATTTATTACAACACACACAACACGCATGCTATTACAACAAGTGTAGACATAACCGTAAATTAAAATTTGCAATAAAGGAAATTAAACTACGTTATACCTTTATTATGGCGTGTGGCGAAACGGCATCAGCGGAGCGATCCTCGTAAGAATCGTCTCTATCCGTATCCACGCCGAGCTCCTCGGGATGACCGCTAAGTCCACGAGCCGTCTTAAATGCGGGTTACTAGCCTCGTGTTGAAGGCGGCGTGATCGAGAGATGATCACGATCCGAATCAAATTCGGATCCAAAAGCGAGTTCTCAAAACTTCGCTTCTCCGGAGAGGTATTCGTCAACCGTTTGGCCGAATCCCGTCCTCCACCTCAGAGGATTACGGAGATCAAATCCCGTAAGTTAGCCGCTGTCGGGCACTAACCGTCGTCCAAGCGGCCGCTCCGGAGAGGAGCTGTCAGAAAACTGGACAGCTTGGTGGAGGAGTAGGCGCCCGGCCAAAACAAGGAGAGAAAAGCTCACCTTGATGCCAAACCTATAGGAGATCACGGAGGGTCGCCGGAGGTTCACACCGGCTGAAGCTTGGTCGCGGCAACAAGTTGGGCAGCGCACAAGTGGTTGGCGTGGCGGCACAGGGTTGGCACCGAACACCAAGGAGGTGGGCGGCAACTTGTGTTAGGCGGCCAAAAGATTAGGTTTAGGGTTAGGTTTTTATAGAGAACTAATTCTCTTAATGGTTAATGGATCATATCCATAAAGCCCGTTAACCGCTCCATTAAGATAAGTTAAAATAAACCAAACCATGATGGTTTATTTTAAGTTAAAAACGAACCGAACCAACTTTTGGTTCATTCGTTTAATATAAACCAAACCCTTTGGTTTATTCTCATCCATTGGATTAGAACCAAACCATTTTGGTCCATCCATTATGTCTTCATAAGACCACGGCCCATCCACGCTTCCATTGCATTGAAACAATTTCATGCTCGCTTTATGTTTGGTCCAACCAAACATAGTTTCTCTCGATGCGAGAATCCCATTCTCAAGCTCGTTTTAAATCCTTTGGATTACACTCGTTGTCGTGTGACCAAATAGGTTCTCGGTTTATGTTGGCCGTCTATAATTAACCATTAATTATAGAGCGATCATGAGTGGCACCTAGTAGTACATCATGATCCCCAATTAACCGAAAAGATCAGCGGTTGATCGAACTATTTACGAAACCCTTGATGGCTCGAATGAATCGTGCCCCATTCCCTTCACTCATCTTATACCCACTTGGTTCGGGACATGGTCTATTGTGTCGGTCCCACTAAGTGACTCGTCACACCTAGCCCAAGTATCATTTCCTCGTCCTCACGGATTCTAGTTACTCCACATGTATCGAAGAGTACCTTACTCTAAACATGTAATGCTTTGGCCAAAGACTTTAGTAACAATCCGATGAGAGGCCATGGGTATACATCTCCTCGCAAGGAGTGGTGAATCCTTTATAGGCTATTCAAAACACCTTCGATCACTTCACTTATACCCAATCATCTCGTCCACATCTCCTTAGAGATGTTTGCTTAAGATGTCAAAGCATAAGTCTCCATGATCAAGATGACTTGAATACCGCAAGTCAAAGGAACATCGTGACTTAAGCCACAAGAAGAACTTCATTGACATATCTATATATGCAGAGAACCATATGAAGTCTTACTACTGGTCACTCCAATGAACTAGTTACCATAACTAGCATCCACGATTAACTCCGACATCACTATGTCTCCACCAAGCTGAGAATCACCGCTTGATACACCAAGGAGTATACTGTAAGAATCTCGGCTGTAATCGATGGTGTCCAAATCCATCAATTCATCGACTAGGATAATTCCGATACATCACAATTACACATGTAGAGATACTCACTAGTTGTGATCCAATCACAAATTCTCTCATGCCGTGAATCGATCGTGACATTCAAGAAATGAGTTTAAGATCCAATCAAATACATAAAACATGTATACTCAAATAGTGAATCTTCATTTATCATATAAATGGTTCATACATAAGGCGATTGCCTTAGGACATCTCTCATATATTACTAACAGATTCCCACTTGGCCTAATGCCAATCGCTACGGTATCCAATACCATAAGCTCTAACATGACCCTCAAACTTACTTTGAGGTAATGCTTTAGTCAAAGGATCCGCTAAGTTCCTTTCAAAGGGGAATTTTCTCGATTTGTATTTCAATTGCTCCATTGTTGTCGCAGAGACCCAGATGATGCTTCAACAATGGCCTAATCACACCAAGTTCATGAACGAACTTCTTGATCCAAACCGCCTTTGTCACGCTCCAAAGCCGCAATATATTCTCGCCAGTGGCAGAATCCGCTTATAGTGTCTTGTTTGAACCTTTCCAACTTATTGCGCCCCATTCAAGGTGAACACGATCCGCATCGAGACATGGAATCATCCTTGTCTCGTCTCGAAGCCGCATCCAGATACCCACGTATCACCATGTCCCTTCTCCATATATTAGGAACACATCCTTAGTTCTTCTCAAGTACTTAAGGATCGCCTTAATACCACCCAATGATCCATTCTCGATCGGATCGCATCCGCCGTGACACTCGTGAGCATACGATACATCGGGCCTCGTGACATAACATAGCATACATGATAGATCCTATCATGGATGCATAGGAATCTTACTCATGCAAATCCTCTCGCCTTCGGCGCGACACATAGACTTCAAAGGTGTACCCATGCCCGATGGGAAGGAAACCTTTCTTGGATTCCGACATGCTAAACCTCTTTAGCACTCGGCTATATATGTAGACTGCGAAAGACCAAGCAACTGCTTCGATCTATCTCTATAGATCTTAATCCCAAGGATGTAGGTTGCTTCTCCTGTGTCTTTCATGGAGAATGTCTTGATAACCAAACCTTAATCGATCAGAAGATTGACACATCGCTTCCTATAAGTAATATGTCATCGACATACAATACTAGGAACACGATCGCACTCTACTAACCTTCTTGTACACACAAGGTTCGCTCGATTTTGTGAGAAATCAAACTTTTTGATCGTCTCATCAAAACGGATATTCCAGCCTCGGATGCTTGCTTCAATCCATAAATGGATCGCCGCAATTTGCATACCTTGGTTTTATCAACCGATGTGAAACCTCAGTCAGTATCATATACACGCCCTCGAGCAAGTTTCCATTAAGGAAAGCCGCTTTCACATCCATCCGCCATATCTCATAATCATAATGAGCCGCTATGGCTGGAGCATCCGAATGGATTTAAGCATAGCTACAAAGTAATAGGTTTCGCCATAATCAACACCTTGCTTTTGACGATATCCTTCGCCACCAATCTAGCCTTATAGGTAATCACATTACCATCCATGTCGCTTCTTGAAAACCCACTTGCACCCTATAGGCTTTATGCCTTCAGTGGGTCAACCAAGTTCCAAACTTGGTTTTCATACATGGAATCCATTTCCGACTTCATGGCACCAAGCCACTTATCCCTTTCTCGAACTTGTCAAGACTTCTTCATAACCGTAGGCTCTCATCATCAATGAGTAACACGCTGCTCGATTCACTTACGAGAAATCCATATCTCTCGTGAATATTGCTGTTCTACCGCATCTACGAAGATGTGGTGTTACAATAGGTCCAAATTGATTGCTCATCACTATGAGTTTTACCTGCTGTGCTTCACCGTGTATCTCATCAATGTCTATTTGAGTCTCGAGCCTCCTCAAGCTCGACGACACTCCCACTGCTTTCTTGCAAGAGAAACTCTTTCTCTAGAAACACAAAGATGCCTTGAAACAAACACCTTTTGTTCCACATGATGATAGAATTGGTAACCCTTGTTTCCTTAGGGTATCCAATAAATAGACATTTATCGACTTAGCATCCAATTTGTCTCGTATAAATTGGCTTACATAAGCAGATAACCCCATATCTTCAAGTAAGATACATGAGGTTTCTTACACCATTCCATATCTCATATGGAGTAGTTGAGACTACTGTAGGCATTCTCGCTTAACAAGTAAACAACATTCAAGTGCATAACCCCAAAAGGACTTGGGAAGAGTCGCATGATTCATCATTGACCACCATGTCCAACAAGGTCCTACACGCCTCTCGATACACCATTATGTGTGGTGTATAGGGCGGAGTCCATTGAGACAATATGCCATTGTCTCTTAGATAATCAAGAAACTCGACTTAAGTATTCACCACCTCGATCCGATCAAGTATTTTAATACTTTGTCATGTTGTTTCTCTACTTCATTTCTGAATTCTGAACCTTTCAAAGGCTTCAGACTTGTGTTTCATCAAGAACACATACCCAAACCGTGAGTGATCATCGGTGAAGGTAATGAAGTAGCTATAGCCTCCTAATGCTTGAGTTGACATAGGTCCACATACATCAGCATGTACTAAACCTAGTAACTCTCCCACTCGTTCACCTTTTCCAGTAAAAGGTAACTTAGTCATCTTGCCTTTTAAGCATGATTCGCATGTATCGTATGAATCCAATTCAAACGATTCCAGAAGTCCACATTTGTGTAATTCGGACATGCGTTTCTTGCTTACATGGCCAAGATGACAATGCCACATATAGGAGTCTATTTTATTATCCTTTTGAGCACGCGTGTTGCTCGCTTCGATATCAAAGATGTCACTGGATACGTCCAACGCATAAACACCATTGCTTAAAGTTCTAGTCCCATAAAGAACTCCATTCAAAGTTATGTAACAACAATTGTTACTAAAAGTCAAATGGTACCCATTTCTATTTAAACAAGAAATAGAAATGATGTTCTTTATCAACGAAGGAACATAAAAGCAATTGTCCAGTTCTAAGACAAGTCATGTAGGGAGTTTCAACAAATGCGTTCCAATGGCGACTGCAGCAACCTTTGCTCCATTCCCAACACACAAATTTGACTCTCCCTTGACGAGTCTTCTTCTATTCCTTTGCCCATGTATTTCATTACATATATGTGAGCCACACCCAGTATCAAATACCCAAGTGTCTGAGGAAATAGAATGACAATCAATAAAGAAGATTTCTGAAGAAGATGGGGCATCCGATGCCTTATCCTTCTTCATGGACTCAAGATAAATCTTGCACTTTCTTCTCAAATGGCTCTCCTTGCCATAATGATGGCAAGTTTCCTTTTGTGCTAGTTCTACCTTCTTAGCCCTTCTCTTCTTTCCCTTATGCTGTTCCTTTGACTTCCTCTTAGAACCTTTCTTCGAGGAATCAACTAACAAAGACTCCCCTCGCTCATGCTTCGTAAGACTCCAGCCTTCAAAGATATTGAGCAAGACTACGCAGATGAACCTCCTAGCATCTCAGAGGTGAAGAGGAGCTTTGAGACTTCGAACCTTTCGAATCTCACTTGCTCATCAACCAACTCACAAAGATGAAGGACTACGATATGAGCATCCATATGCTCATGCTGCTTTCGTAGCTTGGGTTCCATCATGGCTAGCATGATGCAACTCATTTGTTCAGAATCACTCACATGTTTCTGATAGGCCAACAATTGGTCCAGAGTTGCATCGTCACTAGGACGGGGAGAAGAGGCACTTCGAGGACATTTGCAAGCTTTTCAACCTTGAGAACAATTCTCAAGCTTCTAAGCCAGTCCATGAAGCTCGCCCATACTAATTTATTCGAATCCAAAATGGAACGCAATTCAAAGACATCATGATCAATCTTAGAAATACAAAACGAGCATATATGAGAAAGATGATTTTAAAATGCATCAATATACATTTATAAATCCCATTCATTTTTCGAATTTCAAAAACCCCAAAATCACTTCGGGAGATTGTAGGTCCATCTCCGAATGGGCTGATATCCATCATAGTTATGAACAACCTTGGAGAGAGTCCAACAAGCCATTCATAACTATGACGGTAGGTATCATCTATACCGATTGCATATCCCGTATATGCAACTATCACAATGTGCTATCAACTAATTGAATGTTCACACATACATCGGGTTGTTAACACATTAACAAGTATGCATCATATGCATAGCACCCAACTTCACCTCCCTTTACATCGACCTTGGAGAGAGTCCAACAAGCCGATGATCCAAGTTAAAGCCAACCCATTAATCGAGAAATAGTTTTAATATGGTTAGAGCGCATTCAACCAATTAGCCCAGCTTGGAGAGAGTCCAACAACCAAAGCTAACGATTGACCTCTGACTCTTACTATATTAGTATTAAACTATTCCATGGTTTGAACATATTCAGGTTCGAGCCGGGCTTGGAGAGAGTCCAACAACCCAAACAAGAAACAGAACTCTGGTTCTAACCATATTAATGGAAGGTGTATGCTTTAATATTGATTAAGGGTTTTTATGTCTCATCCTCTTTGCATGCAAATAACTATTATCTACATGGCATGGCATACATGGCATACATCTACATGTCACGACACGCATGGCATAATGTTATGCATCTAATGCAATTACATGGCATACAATTATGTCATGTATATAATTTCCTTATATGTCATAACTATTTATGAAAATAAAATATGTTTAAGATTTGATTCTCCAAATCAAATCATAATTAAATTAGGAAACAAATTTCCAAATCTAATCACATATTTTATTCATGGAATTATTTGATTAAGGAAAATCTATTTAGGAAACCAATTTCCTAAATCTTTAAAACTACTTATGGAAATTAAATATTTTAAGATTTGATTTCCCAAATCAAATCATGATTAAATTAGGAAACAAATTTCCAGAATCTAATCAAATATTTTATTTATGGAAAATATAAATTTCCATAAATACTTCCAACTTTCCAAAAGTGGAAGATTTCCATAAATACTTCTAGACTTTCCAAAATTGAAAAATTTCCATAAATACTTCTAAATTTCCAAATTTTAGAAAACTTCTAGAAATACATTATGACTATCGCAAAACCATTTTTACGATTATGTCGAAACACAACCTGGGCTCTGATACCACTGTTGGGTTTCCGGCACCGCGGCGTGTGTGTGTTCGATCATGTTTCGTAAACATGAGCATAGCGGAAGCAATAAAAATAATAAATACTCCTATTTATTACAACACACACAACACACGCATGCTATTACAACAAGTGTAGACATAACCGTAAATTAAAATTTGCAATAAAAGGAAATTAAACTACGTTATACCTTCCGTATGACGTGTAGCGGGAACGGCATCAACCGGAACGATCCTCGTAAGAATCGTCTCTATCCGTATCCACGCCGAGCTCCTCGGGATGACTTCGCTAAGTCACGAGCTTCGCTCTTCAGACGGGTTACTAGCCTCGTGTTGAAGACGACGTGATCGAGAGATGATCACGATCCGAATCCAAATTCGGATCCAAAACGAGTTCTCAAAACTCGCTTCTCCGGAGAGGTATTCGTCAACCGTTTGACGAATCCTTCGTCCTCCACCTCAGAGGATTACCGGAGATCAAATCCTCGGTAAGTTAGCCGCTGTCGGAGCACTAACCGTCGTCCAAACGACGCCCGACGAGAGAAGAAGCTGTCCAGAAAACTGGACAGCTTGGTGGAGGAGTAGGCGCCGCCAAAACAAGGAGAGAAAAGCCTCACCTTGATGCCAAACCTATAGGAGATCACGGAGGGTCGCCGAGGTTCAAAGCTTGGCCGCCGCAACAAGTTGGGCGGCGCACAAGTGGTTGGGCGGCGGCACAAGGCTGTTGGCGCCAATTCACCAAGGAGGTGGGCGGCAACTATGTGTTGGGCGGCAAAAATAGATTAGGTTTTAGGGTTAGGGTTTAATCCCTATTTTATAGAGAACTAATTCTCTTAATGGTTAATGGATCATATCCATAAAGCCCGTTAACCCGCTCCATTAAGATAAGTTAAAATAAACCAAACCATGATGGTTTATTTTAAGTTAAAACGAACCGAACCAACCTTTGGTTCATTCGTTTAATATAAACCAAACCCTTTGGTTTATTCTCATCCATTGATTAGAACCAAACCATTTTGGTCCATCCATTATGTCTTCATAAGACACGGCCCATCCACGCTCCATTGCGATCAAACAATTTCATGCTCGCTTATGTTTGGTCCAACCAAACATAGTTTCTCTCGGTCTGAGAATCTCATTCTCAAGCTCGTTTTAAATCCTTTGGATTACACTCGTTGTGCGTGTGACCAAATAGGTTCTCGGTTTATGTTGGCCGTCTATAATTAACCATTAATTATAGATCGATCATGAGTGGCACCTAGTAGTACATCATGATCCCCAATTAACCGAAAAGATCAATGATTGATCCAGAACTATTTCTGAAACCCTTCAGTAGCTCGAATGAATCGTGCCCCATTCCTTTCACTCATCTTATACCCACTTGGTTCAGGACATGGTCTATTGTGTCCCCTCACTAGGGTCGACTACGCCACACCTAGCCCAAGTATCATTTCCTCGCCCCACGGATTCTAGTTACTCCACATGTATCAAGAGTACCTTACTCTAAACATGTAATGCTTTGGCCAAAGACTTTAGTAACAATCCGACGAGAGGCCATGGGTATACATCTCCTCGCAAGGAGTGGTGAATCCTTTATAGGCTATTCAAACACCTTCGATCACTTCGACTTATACCCAATCATCCGGGTCCACATCTCCTTAGAGATGTTTGCTTAAGATGTCAAAGCATAAGTCTCCATGATCAAGATGACTTGAATACCGCAAGTCAAAGGAAAATCGCACTTAAGCCACAGTAAGAACTTCATTGACATATCTATATATGCAGAGAACCATATGAAGTCTTACGGCTGGTCACTCCAATGAACTAGTTACCATAACTAGCATCCACGATTAACTCCGGACATCACTATGTCTCCACCGGAGAATCACCGCTTGGATACACCAAGGAGTATACCTCGTGTCTCTGTAATTGATGGTGTCCAAGGATCCATCAATTCATCGACTAGGATAATTCCGATACATCACAATTACACATGTAGAGATACTCACTAGTTGTGATCCAATCACAAATTCTCTCATGCCGTGAATCATATCGTGACATTCAAGAAATGAGTTTAAGATCCAATCAAATACATAAAACATGTATACTCAAATAGTGAATCTTCATTTATCATATAAATGGTTCATACATAAGGCGATTGCCTTAGGACATCTCTCATATATTACTAACACCATGCACCCAGGATAACTGCACGCAACTCGAACTACCACCATCTATAGTGGTAGAGTGCAGCACAACAAATGCTCTGCTCTCACACCAATTACTCCTCCATGAGTAACCTGGGAGGCAGGATGACTGACGACCCTCTCAACCACAAGGGAGACTATGTCATCAATATGCATGCAAATGATATGAATGCACAGTCACACATACAGACATCCATCACAGACTCTCTATTCTACAGAGATTCATACCAATCACGGTGGTTGAAGATGAAAGAGAAGAGAAGGGGATCGGACAGCTCCAGCGGTGACACGGCAACATGCGCCAGTGAGAGCACGAGCGTCGACGATAAAGAGGCAACAGAGTCTGGCCATGTGACGGCAAGTGAAAGGGTTACTGCACGATGGCAGATCGATCTCGCATCAAGCGGGGACGACAGCGACATTGAGCTCAAGCAGAGATCGGGCGAAGATAGAGCAAAGTTCAGTTGGATCGGGCAGAGATCGGGCTAGATCGGGCAGAGATCGGGCTGGATCGGGCGGAGATCGGCACCGATAGTAGTGAAGAGGTGTGCTCGAACAACGGCGGTGAAGAGGAGGGGTCGCGCGCGATCGGGAGAAATGGGAAGAGATAACGATGGCGAGGAAGAAGGGATGCCGACAAGCTGAGCTCCAAGTGCGGCGACAAGTGGGAAGAGTAAAGCTTGCCTTGGGGAGGAGAATCGGTGCAATCTGAAGATGGCGATGAGGAAGAGAAATCGAAGAAGAAGAGAAACGCTCGCGTGGGTTACGAAGGGGATGGGTCGGGTTTGGCATTGAAGCGGATCAGGTTTAAAACCCTATAAGCCAAACCTAAATCCACTTAAACCATATATTCTCCAAACATAATATTATCCCTTTAGCCATTTTTTTCCACCGTATTTTACACATCATGTGTAAATATGCAAGTATTGAAGCTATTCCTAGTCGATGAATTGATGAGATTGAACATCATCAATTCTGTGAGACTAGCACATGTTATGCTCCTTGGTTTATCCAAGTATTCGTACTCACTGAATGGAAGCATAGGGATGCTGAGAGTAAACATGTGGATGCTAGTTATGATAACTAGTTCATTGGAGTGACCTGCTATGAGACTTCATATGGTTCTATATGTCGTTGAAGATCTCATTGCAGATTGAGTGTGAGCTTCCTTAGACTTGAGGTATTCACATCACCTTGATCATGACACCTTGTACTTTGACTTCAGCCCATCTACATAGTAGGTGTAACTCTGGGATGATTGGGTATAATCCAAAGTGATCAAAGGTGTTTGAATATCCTACAGAGGATTCACCACTCTTGATAAAGGAGATGTATACCCTAGGCCTCTTGTCAGGATTGTTACTCAGAAGTCTCTGGCCAGAGCAAGCATGTTAAAAAGATGGTCTTCTTGGGAACATGTAGGAGTAACTTGAATCCACAGGACAAGGAAAATAACTTGGACTAGGTGTGACGTAGTTAGCCTAGTGGGGATGAACACAAAGACCATGTCTTGAACCAAGTTGGTATAGGATGAGTGAAAGGAACAAGGCACAAACAACTGAAGCTGCTGATGGGTTTAGAAAATGTTCTGAAGTCGATTTAGACTTTTCGGTCAATTGGGGGGCATGATGTACTACTAGGTGCCACTCATGATCTATTCATAATTAAGGGGTTAATTATGAATGACCAACATAACTGAGAACCTATTGGGTCACACGCACTACGGATGATCTCGAGATGTAAAACAAGTTTGAGAATGAGATTCTTGTTAAGAGAGGATATGTCTGGTTGGACCGGACCAAGGGGGTACGAAACAGAGGCTATGGAACCTCCTATGGCCTTGTCAGACTTAACACGACCATATCACACTTAAACAAAGTCAAACGGATCATACAGAGCCTCACACGATCGTGCCTAACTTGGCAAGGGTAGTGCCTAGCTCTGGTTGAAAAAATAGTTGAACTGGGTTGTGCCTAGAAGGACACACGACCAGGCTGTGTGTCCTGGCATGGTCGTTCCTTTTAGCACAGTCAGGCCTTGTAAATCCACACGGTCGTGTCGTGGTTCTGCCGATTTTAGAGATTTCTCTTTATAGAAATTTCTTGGGTTGTTCTTACCTTAATTATGGGGTAATTATGGTAAGATATGTTCTATTTAAGTCTCATAAGATGACATAATCAAGAGATCTATAAATAAATCCCTGGATAATCTTTGGCTAAGGTTTTTGTTTAGGTTTTTCCTTGGTATCCATTTTTTCCTTTCTCCTCTTCTCTTGTCTTCGCTGGTTGGCTAGCACCAATCAGAGATAAAGGCTTGCTGCTTTAGGAGTTGTCTCAGGTGATCCTGACATGGATACTGATAGAGGCAAGGCCCGTTGGTCTTGCTTGTGGTTTCGACGGATTCAAAAGAATTCCGAAGGAATAACTTCTCCTTTTCCTTGTGTGTTTTCATGCGATTATGCCAAAGTAAGTTTTCCTAGGTCCCAGGGGATGCTTGGGATGTAATAAAATTATTTTATTCACTTTATTCCACTTTGCATCATCCCAGAATCTCCAACATTAATAGCATTAATGTTGAAATGTGTAAATTTTTTAGATAGGTTATCTACTTTGGCTACCAATAGATCTAAAGAACTTACCTCATACTTACCTTGCATTTGAATGGAGTTCCCTCGTTCTGTATCCCATTGGTGGTGATTGAGAGTAACACTTTCGATAATATCGAATGATTCATCTAACATTTTGTTCATTAGAGTCCCACCTATGGCAGAGTCTAGAGAGGTTATTGTAGAATAAGATATACCACTATAGAATGTGTGGATGATTAGCCATCTTTTGAGTCCATGATGGGGGCATTGTTCTAGTAATCCTTTAAAACTGTCCCAATCTTCGAAAAGTGACTCTCCACCTTTTTGTGAGAAATTGTGATTTGATGATGGAGGTTTGCAGTCTTACTTGGGGAAAAGTATTTATTGAGGAATTTCTACTCAAGCTGGTCCCATGTCGTGATGCAGTCTGTGGGGAGAGAATGTAGCCAGGCTCTTGACCTGTATTGAATTGAGAAAGGGAATAATCTTAACTTGATAATGTCTAAAGAAGCCCCATTAAATTTTAGAGTTTCACAAAATTCTAAAAATACCTCTAGGTGCAAATTAGGGTCTTCTATAGCTCCTCTTCCGAATTGGTATTGTTGTATCATGGATAGTAACGCTGGTTTTAATTCGAAGTTGTTTGCTTCGATAGAAGGTCTTTGTATTCTTGACCTTAGCCCTCTTGTAGTTGGGACTCATAGTCCTTTAAAGGGTTGTTTTCCTCCTGTGATGCCATAGCAGTAGATTGTGCTTCCTTAAGTCGTCTCTGGAGTCTTTGCCTAGCAAGGAGGGTTCTTTCTATCTCAGGATCTTCTTCTATTAGTTCTCCTTGTCTAGTTAATATGTACATAAAATAAGAAATGTACTCAAAAGGAAATGATTATGGCAATGATAATGAAAGTATAAACAAATAAAGATTTAGATTCACCTAATTACAAAATAAACTAATATTGATGCAATCCCTAACAACGGTGACAAAAACGTGATGTATCATGATCCGCAAGCACACGACTGTCATCAAGTAATAAAAATATCGATCCCACAAAGACTTTGTCAAGTACTAGTTGTTTTCAAAGGAAGATTACCTAGAAGAATTAATTGGTTGAGTAATGGTTAAGAAAGGAAGATCAAAGTAAAGAATTGCTTTTGAGATGTATCATAGGATGTCGATTTTGCTGCTATATCGGTTATCAAGGAGAGATTCTCAAATATTGGCGTGCATTCATGATGTTGATATGTTATAAGGTAATCATTAGTCTCTCTCGAGGTCGTAATGGTATATTATGTAGACACGATTCCTACTTCCCCTATATTCGAACTCAGGCGACCTTGTTGCCCAGAATCCTATCACTAGATTCAGGCAAGTCAAAACCTTAGTTCTACCACCGGTGAATCATAAGAATGTGGCTAAGTAAAATCTTTGATACTCTTAAAGTCCATGAGAGGTTTAATTACTTTCATGATGTATGTTCATAGATAACCTTTGTCGCTGCAGGAACTTGTCACTAGAACCCCACGAAGTTATCTAAACTTTAATCGTTACTTCAAACTAATTTTTCATGTTCAGTTCTATGATCCGAGGTCTCGGTTCAAGGCTAAGTATGTCCATTAACCCCTAAGAACACATGGAAGAGTGGCCATCAATTACGTAATGTTAATCCAAAAACATACGATAGAACCAAATCACGAATCACATATCAATAAATAAATAGAATCATCCAAGAAACCATGACATAGGACTACTCCCTACTCCTAGGACCAAGGAGAATTACTTCATAGTTGTGGAAGAAGAAGACATTGAAATATATAAAGACATCTGCTACTAGAAGAGAATAAGAATAAAACTTAAACTAGTCGGCATCATAGAGGCTTCCTCCCGTCTTGGAGTTTCTCCTCCTCGATCCCTTCGAATCCCTTTCTCTAAATCCCCTTCCTCTCTAAATGAATGAATATCTGGAATAATCTAGATCAATCTGAATCACCTTTCTTCTTAGCCTCAGGGTCTTTTTATAGTTTTTTATGGAGAGAAAATTGCAAAATTAGTTGTAAGAAATTCAGAATAGCCTTGAGAAAAATCGAGATTTTGATTATCCTGAGACACGGTCGTGCCATTTGGCATGACCTGGGCATGTCAGGTGTTGTGAGACCTAGCACGCCCCAGAATCAGGCATGCTGAAGAGGGTGAGCACGAGCATGTTGGACACTGGGAAGTCTAGAAAATATGCATTGTGGCTCCGCTCACTCCCTATTTTGTCGTGGTTTTCCTCCAAGGCTCTATTATGCCTTCTTTTGTCCCTCCTGAGAGTAAAAACATAGAAACCTATAGTTATCGAAACTAAAAGTGCAATATGAAAGTAAATGTTATGTTTTATGCATGCTATACGAATGAAATGCTAGAAAAATATGTTAAATAAACCCTAAAATATGCATGTGATTCACACTCATCATGCCCCTTTGAGACCGAACAAAAGCTGATCTCCGAACAAGATAATAACAAAATAATGTAAAACAAAGATAATATACAATGAATGCCATAAAAATGAGATAAGATGTGCGTCAAAATGATAACTAAAACTCTATATAAAATTCACACATCAAAATATCCCAAACTTAAAACTTTGCTTGTCCTCAAGCAAACTCCAATGTTCATATCAATGCATATAAATGAATAACTTCATTATCTAGTATATTCATCTAATCCTATCTAGTACTACTATCAAATCAAACAATTAAGTTCACCAAGTCTACAAAGAAAGTTTTTCATGCAAGTGTATAATTTAATTCTAGAGTTTTTAAATTCCAAGTCATCTCATTGTGTTCCTAAGATTTCCAGCTTTAGACACTTACATGCCCTAAGCGAGGGTCATCCTCCCAAACTAACATAAATTCTCAAAGATATGCTCGGTATTGAGAGAAATTGGTGGGTGATAGGGATGAAGACTCAAAGCAAAATGAAGCTTTATATGAAGCATAGATTGTAGGGAACACACTTTGGTCGTGTCCCAAGACAAGCATGTTTCTCGAAGCAAAAAGGAACAAGACTGAGCCTGCAAGTGAAACACGATCGGGTCATGCCTTTAGGGACGACTATGTTTCTCCCCATTAGGGGGTGAGTCTCTGAGGCACAACCATGTCTCGTGGGGGTTCGTCCAATATTCGATTCGGAGCACACGGCAAGGCCATGTGTCTCACACGAGTGGCCGTGGAGGCTCTGACTATTTCGAGAAAATAGAGTTTTTGGGCATCTATATAAAGGAAACTCATCCGAGAAGATGAGGGATCGTGAAGGGAGTCACCCTAGGGCTCCCAAACCTTAAGGGGGCTATCCAAGGGCCCCTAACCATCGAAGGATATCGTCCAAGGACTTCTCCACCTCCACAGATTGCATCAACATGAAAGTAGATTGATTCACTGCGAGGACTAATAGGGTATCACAAAACTTAATGGATTTACTCCAAGTCGATGCCACACAGTAGGAGAAGGCAACTCAGAGATTGTGGGACTTTATTGTTGGTGCAACATTGCCCCAAGCATTTATATGTTTTGATGTTTGGATAATCATCTAGGTTAGGCAATATTTGTGATCTAATTGTGAACATGTTTAAGTGACAGAAAAATCTAAGTATGAAGACTTGGAAAAAGAAAAGTCCAAGTGTGATCTTGGCAAGAAAAGTCCAAGCATGGAGTCTTGGCGACGTAAAGTCCAAGCGGACCTTGGTAAAGGAAGTCCAAAGGCAAGTCTTGGCAGCGTAAGTCCAAGAATGTAGTCTTGGTAGCGTAAAGTCCAAGCATACTTTGGCAAAGGGAAACCCAAGATATGACGAAACCGAAGGAAGCTCTTGTAAGCAAGGGCAAAGGATGAACAAGTCGCGGACTCGGAGGGATCCTGGAGACGCAAGGCTAAAGGAAGAGCTAGAAGGTTGAGTCTAGGTCTAGGGAGTCAATTCAAGTATAAATTACTCATACTAGACTAGTATCAGTCGACTAATATGTCGTAACAGTCGATTGATAGGATACTCGACTGATGCAGCTGAGAAAGAAAGCCATCAGTCGACTGCCTAGAGTTGGCAGTCGACTGATGCCGCCATCAGTCGACTGATCAAAGGTTGCATCAACACATAATGGAGTCAGACTCGACTCCTCGCGGGGATCACTCGACTGATCACTTCATCAGTCGACTAATGGAGACCATCAGTCGACTAATCAGCCTGCCGTTGGAAATGGCGACTGTAAATCCCCGTGGATCGACCTCGTCAGAAGCCGTTGGCTGCGGCAGTAGTTGACTGATGGAGACCATCAGTCGACTGATCAAGGCTCAACGGGAAAAACAGCCCTCTCTCTATAAAAAGAGGGCATGGGGTGCTTGAAGAGGCTAGTGCTTATCTTCCAACTTTGCTCTCAAGCTCCCCATGATTCTCTAAGCTTTCTAAGTGTTTTAAATCATCCTCTTCTCTAAACTTCATCATCATCAATTGTAAGAAAAGGAGAGTGTTTGTAAAGGAATATTTCATAGTGGAGATTCATTGGATTGATCCACCTTAAGGATCGTCGTGGAGTAGGAGCTTAATCTCCGAACCACGTAAAAGCTCTCTTGTTAGCGATTGTTTGTTTGTTTCTTAATTTCTATTAGTTTCTTGTTTTTCTTCCGCTAACCTTGCTTGTAGAAATGAAAAGAGGCTATTCACCCCCCTCTATCCATCCAAGGATCCCCAACAAGTGGTATCAGAGCCCGAATCGCGTCGGAAGATCTAACAATCAACCGGAGCACGATGGCATTTCAAGAGGGATATAGTACGGCGAGGCCTCCATTCTTCGACGGCAATGACTTTGGATATTAGAAAGGTGGGATGGAATACTACCTTATGAATGATATTGACAATTGGTTTAGTGTTGTAGATGGGTTTGAGAAATCGGCCGACGAATTTGGAGTGCCACTACCACCCAAGGATTGGACAAGGGAAATGGCAAAGAAGGCGCAAGAAAATGCAAAAAACAATGACCACACTCTAATGTGGTCTATCAAAGGAGCAACTATCCAAGGTAGGACCCTTTGAATCCGCAAAGGAGCTTTGGCAGAAGCTCATCGAACTAAATGAAGGGTCAAAGGAGACAAGAAGAGCAAAGAGGGACCTTTTGATAGGTCAACTCCAAAGTTTCAACATGAAGACTAATGAGACCGTGAGCCAAATGCACGGTCGCTTCAAGGAGGTAGTCAACGAACTACATGTAATAGATGAGAAGGTCGACAACCGAGACCTTGTAAGGTATGTACTTTAAGCTTTCCCTAGAACAACTTTATGGGCATCAATGGTAGATGTCTATAAGGTCTCTAGGGATCTTTCTTTAGTTAAGATAGATGAACTTTTTTGTGAATTTGAGCTACATGAGCATGCTAACACTTCTTCGAAAGAAAAAGGTATAGCTCTTATTGTAGGTAAGAAGGACAAGAAGAAGAAGGAGAAGAAGGAGGTTTCCTCTTCATCCAAGTCGGAGGAGGAATCTTCAAGTAGCGATGAGGAGCTATCGGTTAGTGAGGTGGCTCACTACGTAAAGAAGTTTGGTGGGAGGTCAAGGAAACTCACCAAGAAGGATGTGAGGAGAATGTTTCAATCCTCCAAAGGTAAAACCTCTAGTAGTTTAACTTCTACATCTAATGTAACTTGTTATGGTTGCAACAAGAAAGGACACATCAAGCCGAATTGCTCGGACCTAAAGAAGAAGGAGGAGAAGGAAAAGAAGAAGAAAGAAAAGAAGGAGAAGAAAAAGGAGGTTATGGTAGCCCAAACGTGGGATACACAAAGCTTGGAAGATACATCGGATGATGATGAGCTTTACCACGTCACCCGCAACCTTGCACTCATGGCCATGGAGGATGAAGTCAGAAGCTCAAGTGAAGAGTCATCCTCCTCCTCAAGTGATGAATCGTCCTCTAGTGACGATGAGGTAAAAGACTCCCCTAGGATATGTAGGGTCGATGGTGGCTGGCTAGAGGGGGTGAATAGCCTTTAACGTAGACGGTGGAAGTCGTTCGTTCGTTGCTCGTCTACAAACACTATTAGCACAAGCGGAATATACTAATACAAACAATTAAAGACAAAGCAAAGAAAGAATAGAAATACAAACGCTAACACGGCAATGTAACGTGGTTCACGGCCTTGCCGCTAATCCACGGTCCGATTTGTCCAAGGTGAATCACGCCTCAAGATTTCACTATTCTCTCCTTTGCACCAAGCTAGGTGGAGGTAACCTCTTTACACAAGAATCACTCCTCTTACAATCATGATGTAAATAAACTCAAGTAAGAGGATGGAAAACTTTTAGGGAACTTTGGGAGAAGTTATGAGTTAAAGCATTAGGCTCCCAAATGCCCTCACACCTTCTTTTTATAGAAGAAGAGGGTTTCTTCCCGTTAACACAGGAGCAGTCGACTGATGCCCTGATCAGTCGACTGGTCCTGTAGTCGTTGCCCAATAACGGCTTCTTTCCACGTTGGATTCCATCCAACGGGTCCCACATCAGCCGACTGATCTTACCATCAGTCGACTGATGGAGCTATCAGTCAAGTGCTGGAAGCGAACACTCCATTCTGTGCCCAAAACCCTTACGACCAGTCAACTGATGCCTTCATCAGTCGACTGGTGGTCTCGTCAATCGACTACCAATCCATGGTAGTCGACTGTTGGCACATGAACCGGACTCGAACACTAGTCGAGTCACAGTTGACTTAGTGTAGTTGACTACCATTACATGGCAGTCGACTGATGTCGGGAAATCCCATCCGACATTTAGCCAATTGGTCAAGTTCCACCTAAGCGCACTACCCCTTCCCGGGTTACATTCGCTCACTCTCATCCCTTGGAGCCCCTCGCCTTTGAAGTTGTCTTCATCCGGCCATGTCCCTCAGATGCGCCAAGTGCACGGCTCTGCAGCGCCATCCTTCGCATCTCGCCCTGAAGTCTACTTCCTCCGGCTTCACTCCAATCTCCTCGTCCGGCGGTCCCTCGGATGCTCCAAGCGCACGCCTTCCACAAAGCGATCCTTCACCGACTCAAGGACCGAGTCATGAGAGGTGAAACTCGCCAATGCTCCATGTGCGAATTACTAAGTCCTGCAAGACTCCAACGCACATATCAAATCCAAACATCCTATCTTAAACCCTTTGTCATACACATCAAAACCATATCACGGGTTGATTGCCCTAACAATCTCCCCCTTTTTGATGTGTAGCAATCCGTTTAAGTTAGGTAAACATTTGATAAAAATATTAAGGTAAGAAAGCATGTAAATAAACATGATTATCAACTCTCCCCCTTAATACATGAAACTCCCCCTAAATGCAATTCTCCCCTTACTTAAACATGCATATTTCTCCCCCTTTAACACCATCAAAAATATTAAACAAAGTTTATACAAGCATGGCATCAACTCTAGGGAACAAAAATTACCTAAACATACCTTAAAATCTGATAAAAGAAGGTTACTGGGCATGTTATCAGTCGATCAGTCGACTGGTTCAGACTACCAATCGACTGGTACGCTGATTTCAGATTTTTCTGATTTTCGGGGTGAATTTCAGAAATACATTAAAAATTCTATAAAATTTGAAAAATCATGCAATTTGGGGAACATATTTCTTGTAAGTATCTTTATCAATGAAAAATAGTTTTTCTTGAAAAATCATTATATTTTCGAAAATTAGCCAAAAATCCAAAAGCTTCAAAAACAACTAGGTTTTTGATTAAGTTTGTATCAATTTTAACACCTAATTTTGCTTTGGATTGTTTCAAAACATGAACACACAGATTTTAAAGTAAGAAAATGTTTTGAAAACATATGAAATATCCAACCATGATCTTTGGACAATATGTCTATGAATTAAACATATGTCTTCCCCATGATTGGTCTATTATTGCTATTTTGATACTTTAAATGACCATCTAAATGCCATAGGCATTAGTGGACCATTTGTATCATCCTATCATCTCACTCATGCTAAGTTTTCAATCAAGGTAGCCTATAGTGAGTGTGAAATGTTCCTAAAGGTATTTGTATATACTTAACCATTAATTTTATGCAATTCTATACAAGGTTAAGTATCATCCTAACAACCCACATGATCATAAAGACATATATGAATTAATTTCACATTATGATCATGAAACACTTGTGTTCATCAATTTGTGATCATGCATTAGGTGTGAATTATGATAATAAGTAAAGTATCACTCAAGGCATGATTTAAACCCTAATGCCCATGACTATGTGTCAAATATCAAGATCATAAATCATGATTGCAAACATGTGTAATAATTACATTAACCATCATGATTTAAGCATTATTATCAAATTTATGGGCACATTATCATCACCCAACACTATGCTAAAAATGTATAGGTCATGAGTATCCACATATATAACACTAAGTGTTGAGCATGATTTAAACTATTTATGGGTGCATTATCATCACCCAACACTATTTCTAAAATTAAGTCCCGTCATCCTAAGTCAACCAAAGCATAAGATATAGGTGAAATCCTTATGGTTGACTATCCTAGGGTTTTCCTAACCCTTAAGGATGGATTTAGGAACCCAAAATAAATTCTTTCCTATGGGGTTCACTAAAAATTCCTTAGGGATCCATTTTCTAGCTATTGTTTTCTTTTTATCTTGACCCCTAGCAATTAAATATTTATAGGCCTTTTCATTTTTATTTTCCTTATATCCTAGGCCTTTCTTATTGAAGCTTGCCCTTTGGCTCCCTATGATCATGTTAAGGGTGTTGGAGCCAATAGTGAATTTTTCTAGGGCCTTGGTTAAATGATCTACTTTCTCTCTTAAAGCCCTATTTTCCTCTATGCATGCATCATTAACATCAAATGGCATATAAAGATCATGTGAGCATGCATCATCATGACTAGAAGTAATATTATCATTTATATTTAAACATTCTTGTTCTAATTTTTCTTCTAAATCCTTAATTTGAGCTAGCATGCATTTATTTTTCTTTTTAGCCCTAAATAATTCCTTAGTAAGGCTCGAAATCATTGACATAATTTTCTTGGGAGGTAGATTCGTTACCTCACTTACCAAATCCTCTTCCGATGATGAGAATGTAGAAGAAGCTCCCCCTTCACTTGAGCTTGCTTCTTCTTTTTCGGAGGAGGAGGTGGAGTCTAGGTCATCAAATGCCATTAGGGCAAGATTTGAGTAGACATGTTCTTCTTCTTCAGATGATGATGATGAAGAAGAGGGATCGTCTCATGTCCTTGCTTTTAGTGCCTTGGCCTTCCCCTTTTCCTTGGCCTTCTTCACCTCTTCCTTTTTCTTCTTGCTCCCCTTCTTCTTCTTTTCTTCTTTCTTTCTCCTCTCCTCTTTGCTCTTGTTCAAGAGGGGACAATTATCCCTTATGTGTTCCTCTTGTTGGCAATTGTAGCAAATTACCTTTCCCCTTGGTCTTCTCCTTCTATCATTAGATTTATTAAATTTAAAATTTTTCAAAGCACGTCTTACCTTCCTTACCATGTATGCTTCTTCTATGCTATCCATGGAGGAGGAGGAGGATGCTTCATCGGAGGAGGAGGGAGTCTCCATCTTCTTCTTCCCTTTGTTAGCCAATAGTGTCACTCCCCTTGATGGTTGAAATTTTGGCTCTTCTACTACTCCTTCGAGCCTTGTTTCGTGGAGCTTCATGGTTGAGAAGAATTCCTCCAAGGTGCTAACTTCTAAGTTCTTGGAGATGTAGAAGGAATCCACCATAGAGCTCCATCTTGAGGACCGGGGAAAGGCATCTATAGCCTTCATTACCATATCCCGGTTGGAGAGCTTTTCCCCTACACTTGTCAACCCGGTTAGAATTTCCTTAAACCTAGAGTGTAGGGCTTTTACCTTCTCTCCCTTTTCAAGTTTGATATTGGATAGTTGGGAGCGAAGGACATCTCTCCTTGCTAGCTTGGCCTCGAATGTGCCTTCATGAATCTCTATGAGTTTCTCCCACATCTCCTTGGCGCTAGCACATTCTCCTATCCGATTCACTTCTTGTTGGGGGAGTACGTTGTAGAGGTGGTGCTTTGCCTTGGAGTTCGCCCAAGTACTCCTCCCTTTGCCTCTTGCTCCACCTTGATTTTTCCAATGGCTCACCTTCTTCATCCCTAGGCATCTCGAAATCATTTTCCATAATTAATAGAATTTCGAAGTCGGATTCGAAAAATACCTCCATTCGCTTCTTCCACCAAGCGAATTCCCCCTCGAACTTCAGTGGATGAATGTTAGAGCCGGCCATCTCTTGATATAGTGCTTGTAGCGGCGGTTAGTCCTCAATAAGTGTCTTGGCTCTGATACCACTTGTAGGGTCGATGGTGTCCGGCTAGAGGGGGTGAATAGCCTTTAACGTAGACGGTGGAAGTCGTTCGTTCATTGCTCATCTACAAACACTATTAGCGCAAGCGGAATATACTAATACAAACAATTAAAGACAAAGCAAAGAAAGAATAGAAACACAAACGCTAACACCGCAATGTAAAGTAGTTCACGGCCTTGTCGCTAATCCACGGTCTAATTCGTCCAAGGTGAATCATGCCTCAAGCTTTCACTATTCTCTCCTTTGCACCAAGCTAGGTGGAGGTAACCTCTTTACACAAGAATCACTCCTCTTACAATTATGATGTAAATAAACTCAAGTAAGAGGATGAAAAACCTTTAGGGCACTTTGGGAGAAGTTATGAGTTGAAGCATTAGGCTCCCAAATGCCCTCGCCCCTTCTTTTTATAGAAGAAGAGGGTTTCTTCCCATTAACACAGGAGCAGTCGACTAATGCCCCGATCAGCCGACTGGTCCTGTAGTCGTTGCCCAATAATGACTTCTTTCCACGTTGGATTCCATCCAATGGCTCCCACATCAGTCGACTGATCTTACCATTAATCGACTAATGGAGCTATCAGTCGAGTGCTGGAAGCGAACACTCCATTCTATGCCCGAAACCCTTGCGACCAGTCGACTGATACCTTCATCAGTCGACTAGTGGTCTCGTCAGTCGACTGCCAATCTATGACAGTCAACTATTGGCACATGAACCGAACTCGAATACAAGTCGAGTCACAGTCGGCTTAGAGTAGTCGACTACCATTACATGGCAGTCGACTGATGTTGGGAAATCTCATCCGACATTTAGCCAATTGGCCAAGTTCCACCTAAGCGCACTATCCCTTTCCGGGTTACATTCGCTCACTCTCATCCGTTGGAGTCCCTTGCCTTTGAAGTTGTCTTCGTCTGGCCACGCCCCTCAGATGCGCCAAGCACATGACTCTATAGTGCCATCCTTCGCGTCTCGCCCTGAAGTCTACTTCCTCCGGCTTCACTCCAATCTCCTCGTCCGACGGTCCCTTAGATGCTCCAAGCGCACAGCTTCCGCAAAGCTATCCTTCACCGACTCAAGGACCGAGTCATGAGAGGTGAAACTCGCCAATGCTCCATATGCGAATTACTAAGTCCTGCAAGACTCCAACGCACATATCAAATCCAAACATCCTATCTTAAACCCTTTGTCACACACATCAAAACCATATCACAGGTTGATTGCCCTAATAGGATAGAATTGCTTTATAAAACTATTGCATGTCTTCAAAATGCTTTAAATAGATCAAAATCTTGGATTAAGGACTTAAAAATAGAAATTAGGAAAATTAGAGATGTAGAACCTTCTTGTGATGATGCATGTTCACTTAGGAATGAAAATGATGAACTAAGAAAAGAAAAAGGTGAACTAAGAAAATACTTAGAAAAATTTACAAATGGCACCAAATACCTAGATATGATAATTAAGGATCAAAGGGCTATTTACAACAAGGACAGAATAGGATATAGGCCTAAGGAGAAAGAAGTAGCCTTTACCTCCCTTGTTAGTAGAAAATCAACCATTAGAAGCAATGTTAGAAAGTCATGGGTTCCTAAGATCTATATAGTTAATGCTATCGGTCCTAAGATTTGGGTGCCTAAGACTTGTATTTTTCATGTTGTATAGGTAGGAAGACCAAGCTTGTGGATTGTTGATAGTGGTTGCTCAAAACACATGACCGGTGATGAGAGCAAATTCTCAACAATCAACCACAGTAGCAAGGAGAAATTGTCTTTTGGAAATAGTGGAAAACTTAAAATTCTAGAAAAAGGCACAATTGAGGTATCCCCAAATCTTGTCATTCATAAAGTACTATTAGTTGAAAACATGAAGTTTAACTTGCTTAGTGTAAGTCAATTATGTGATGCAAATTTTGATGTTCAATTTGACTCTTCTAAATGCCTTATAAGACATAAGAAATTAAATGATTGCATGTTAATTGGATATAGGAAATCAAATATCTATTATGTTGATTTATCATATGCCACTAATATTTCCTTTAAGTGTCTCATGGCAAAAGAAGAAGAGAGTTGGCTATGGCATAGTAGATTAGGGCATATCAACATGAAGAACATAGCCAAAGTATCAAAATTGAAGCTAGTGAAGGGATTGCCAAAAGTGAAATACATGAAGAATAAGATGTGTGATGCATGCCAAGAAGGGAAACAATCAAGGTCATCACACAAGGGTAAAAATTTAATTATTACTTCATTATCTTTAGAACTCATTCATTTAGATTTATTTGATTGTCATAGTACTCCTTCATTAAATGGTAGCAAATATTGCTTAGTTATAGTAGATGATTTTTCTAGATATACTTGGGTGTATTTCATGAAACATAAGGACAATACCCTAGAAACAATCATAGGCTTTAGCAAAAGAGTAGAGAATGAGAGAAATCTCAAAATCAACCGGATCCATAGTTATCACGGTGGAGAATTTGAGAATTCTAATTTCTCCAAATTTTGCTTAGAACAAGGGTACAAACACGAATTTTCTTGTCCTAGAACACCTCAACAAAATGGGGTAGTGGAAAGAAAAAATCATGCCCTACAAGAAGCCGCTAGGACTATGCTTAATGCATGCTCATTACTTAGCTACTTGTGGGCGGAAGCGGTTAATACCACTTGCTATATTCAAAATAGAGTCCAAATCCATAGGTTTTTAGGAAAACTCCATTTGAATTATGGAATGGTTCAATTCCAACAATTCACTATTTTAGGGTCTTTGGATGTAAAACTTATATCTTAAACACCAAAAACAATTTGGGAAAATTTGAGTCTAAAGCGGATGAGGGAATCTTAGTTGGATACTCATCCTCTAGTAGGAGCTATAGAGTATATAACAAAAGGACTCAAATAGTTGAGGAGTCTTCAAATGTTCAATTTGATGAAACCTCTACTACTTACCCTAGGAAATCCCCCATTGATGATGATATCAATGAAAAAAATCAAGAAATTACCCAAAATTTTCAAAACATGACCTTAGAGGGTAATAATCAAGGGGGAGAATTAGAGAGTAATAATCAAGGGGGAGAATTAGAGAGTAATAATCAAGGGGGAGCAAGAGGAGATTCGAATGATGAAAGGAGGATTGAGGATAATCATGATCAAAATCAATTTAGTACACCTCCTAGAACAATAAGAGTTCATCAAAATCACCCTCTAGATCAAGTTGTACGGGAATTATCTCAAGGTGTTAGAACTAGGTCATTCCATAGAACTTCCTCTAGTCATATAGCCCTCATCTCCCAAATTGAGCCCAAAACAATCAATGATGCATTACTTGATCCGGATTGGATCTTAGCAATGCAAGATGAATTGGCTCAATTTGAAAGGAGTCAAGTATAGGAGTTAGTTCCTAGACTCAATGATAATACCATCATTACTACAAGATGGGTCTTTAGGAACAAACTAGATGATCAAGGCAATATAACTAGGAATAAGGCAAGGTTAGTTGCAAGGGGCTTCAATCAAATTGAAGGACTTGATTATGATGAAACATATGCCCCGGTTGCTAGGTTAGAATCCATTAGAATTCTATTAGGATATGCCTCCTACATGGGTTTTAAACTCCATCAAATGAATGTAAAATCGGCATTCCTAAATGGGTTCATTAAGGAAGAGGTATATGTAGAACAACCTCCCGGGTTTGAAAATATAGATTACCCTAACCATGTATACAAGCTTAGAAAAGTCTTATATGGGTTAAAACAAGCTCCCCGAGCTTGGTATGAAAGATTGTCATCCTTCTTAGTGTCTAAAGGATTTAGAAGGGGTAAAATAGATCCAACTCTCTTTATTAAATCAAAATCAAAGGATATATTTGTAGCCCAAGTATATGTAGATGACATAATTTTTGGGTCAACCAATGATGAACTCCTTCAAGATTTCATCAAAAATATGGAAAATGAATTTGAAATGAGTCTAGTTGGAGAATTAAAATTCTTCTTAGGATTACAAGTCAAACAAACAAATGAAGGAAACTATGTATACCAAATCAAATATGCCAAAGAAATGATCAAGAAGTTTGGTTTGGAAAATGCTAAGGTAGTTTTAACCCCTATGGCAACCAATACAAAAATAGATAATGATCATGAAGGAAAATCAATTGACCTTAAGCTTTATAGGAGCATGATTGGTAGTCTCTTGTACTTAACCGCTAGTAGACCCAACATTTTATTTGGGGTAGGTATGTGTGCAAGATACCAATCTTGTGTCAAAGAGTCTCATTTAGTGACCGTTAAGAGAATTCTAAGATATATCAAAGGCACACTAAATGTAGGACTTTAGTACCCTAGGACTAAGTCTTTTGATTTGGTTGGGTACACTGACTCTGACTATGCGGGTTGCAAGTTGGATCAGAAGAGTACTAGCGGTGGATGTCAATTTCTTGGATCCTCCCTAGTGAGTTAGAGTAGTAGAAAGCAACCTTGTATTGCTTTGTCAACCACCGAGGCCGAATATGTGGCTATGGGTGGTTGTGTGGCTCAATTACTTTGGATGAGACACACATTAGAAGATTATGAGCTACATTACTCCAATGTCAAAGTTTATTGTGATAATGTGAGTACCATAAATTTGACCAAAAATCCGGTACATCACTCTATGACTAAGCACATTGAAGTGAAGCATCACTTCATTAGAGATCATGTGGCTAAGGGGGACATTGAACTTAATTACATAGAATCTAAGTCCAACTTAGCTGACATATTCACCAAAGCTCTCCCCGAAGTGGAATTTTCATCACTTATGAGAGAACTTGAAATGTGCTTAGTAGAATAGAGGTCTATGTTTGCATTATCCTATAGAAATTCTAGGATTTATACCTCTAATCATCTCACAAAAGATCTAAGAAACCATGATTTTTGTATTGATCCACTTAGACAATATGTGAGATATTAGGAAGATGCATTTGGCTCATCATGTTTGTTATGATACATTACTATGAACCAAAGTGTCATCTAGAGACATTAATCCTTCATTGGACCAATCATTGGGACGGTTTATGCACAATTGATGTGCATATAGCTCTAATAATATGATTGAAAATGTCAAACAAAATATATTTAAAACTATGTTTATCATACTTTGAAAAAAAGCTCTCAATTGCTAAGCAAAAGTAATACAAAGTTTGCAAAATACTTAAAGCCTTTTCTAGTTTTTAAAATTGTATCATTTTCGAAATTTGGAAAACATATATTTTTCAAATTATTTTTCCTTGATAGAAAATAATTTCAGAAATATGTACGCAAAATTTCATGATTTTTTGATATTTCTTGAATTTTTGGTGCATTTCTGAAGTTGGGCTAAAAATGTTGAAAATGACATTTCGGGTGTGGCAGTCGACTACGTCAAATTTCAATCGACTGCCACTCTGGTTTTTCTGCAAATCAGCCCTATTTCTTGGTCTTAAGTGTCCTAACCCTATGGTATGTTAACTTAAGTAATTAAAAGGGTATAGGATTGATTGATGCATTATTTTAGGGGGAGCTTCATAGTAAAATCTTTTCATCTCCTAAATTCATATTGTTGGTGAAAAGTTAGGACATAATTTCATACTTCTTGTTTATGCTTTGCTCCACATGCTATTCACACATAAGAATCATGTCTTGGATTAAAGTTTAGGATTAGGAGCTTAAACGCATCCTCAAATCGCTTCTAAAATTAAGCATGGCTAAACCGCTCGCCAAATCGCTAAACCGCTCGCCAAACTTAATCGCTTAGAAACGCATTTAACCTTCCCTGACATAAACATACCGCACTGAATTGAATTCTTATACCTTAGTTCAAAAACATAATCAATTCAATTCTTTCATGAATATGAATCCTTCTCTTTTTGATGTATGTCAAAGGGAGAGAAGGAAGATTTAAGTTAGAATTCACATTGATATATGATGATATATGATGTTTATTTCTGAGAATATTTGAAGACTTAACTTAAATGATTGTCAAAGATCAAAAAGGGAGAGATTATTGGTGCAATAATGCCCCAAGAATTTATATGTTTTGATGTTTGGATAATTATCTAAGTTAGGCAATATTTGTGATCTAATTGTGAACATGTTTAAGTGACAGAAAAATTCAAGTATGAAGACTTGGTAAAAGAAAAGTCCAAGTGTGATCTTGGCAAGGGAAGTCCAAGGAAAGGTCTTGGTGGCGTAAGTCCAAGCATGGAGTCTTGGCGGCGTAAAGTCCAAGCGGACCTTGGAAAAGGAAATTCAAAGGCAAGTCTTGGCAATGTAAGTCCAAGCATGTAGTCTTAGCAGCGTAAAGTCCAAGTGTACTTTGGCAAAGGGAAACCCAAGACATGATGAAACTGAAGGAAACTCTTGGAAGCAAGCGCAAAGGATGAACAAGTCGTGGACTCGGAGGGATCCTAAAGGCGTAAGGCTAAAGGAAGAGCTAGAAGATTGAGTCTAGGTCTAGGGAGTCAATTCAAGTATGAATTACTCATATCGATCCGATAAACCGTAATAAATGACCGATAGGATACTCGACCGATGCACTGAGAAAGCAAGCCATCGATCGCTTAGAGTTAGCAATGATCGATGCCGCCATCACGACACCAACTCTAGGCAATGATCGATCAAAGGTTGCATCAGCATAGAATGGAGTCGGACTCGACTCCTCGCGGGGATCACTTGAGTGATCACTTTATCAGTCGACTGATGGAGACCATTAGTTGACTGATCAGCCTGCCGTTGGAAATGGCGACTGTGAATCCCTGTAGATCTGTCTCATCAGAAGTCGTTGGCTGCGGCGGCAATCGACTGATGGAGACCATCAGTCGACTGATCGAGGCTCAATAGGAAAAATAACCCTCTCTCTATAAAAAGAGGGCATGGGTGCTTAAAGAGGCTAGTGCTTATCTTCCAACTTTGCTCTCAAGCTCCCCACGATTCTCTAAGCTTTCTAAGTGTTTTAAATCATCCTCTTCTCTAAACTTCATCATCATCAATTGTAAGAAGAGGAGAGTGTTTGTAAAGGAAGCTTTCTTAGTGGAGATTCATTGGATTGATCCACTTTAAGGATCGCCATGGAGTAGGAGCTTAATCTCCGAACCACATAAAAGCTCTCTTGTTAGCGATTGTTTGTTTGTTTCTTAATTTCTATTAGTTTCTTGGTTTTCTTCTGCTAACATTGCTTGTAGAACCGAAAAGAGGCTATTCACCCCCCTCTAGCCATCCAAGGATCCTCAACATTTATGTTAGGGTCTCTATGAGAAAGCAATCCCACAGCTCTGTCCCTCCAAAAGTAGATGTCGAGTGGAGTAAATACACTGGTCTAGTTCCAAAAGTTCATATTAGATAAAATAGGATATCCTACTTACACGAACAACTATTGAGAATTAGGAACAAGACACAGACATGATGTTGACAATCATTTAAGTGAAATTGATATCCTAGAATCATCCCGTCCTTCTGCTTTCAACCACTCCATTCTCTGCTCCTTCCTCTTCTAAATGCTTAAACTTCTCAGCCAACTGATTTGGTCTAGACAATTTAAATTCACTTAGTAAACCAGTACTCAATTTACCAGTCCTTGTGGGATCGATAATTTTATTATTTGATAATAATCGTGCACTTGTGGTAAACTCGACAACATCAAGTTTTTTGCTTTGTTGCATTGACTTGGAGTATTTGATATTATCGTGGCATTGGACTAAGACAAAAGGGCATGAAATAAATTTTACAAAACCTAACACGACCATGCTAGAGCTTGGCACGACCATGCCATGAAATATTGAGTCAAAACGGACAATACAGGCTCTACCCCTATTGGCATAGTCATGCCTGACTAACATGGCTAGAAACGACCATGGAAGAGAGCTCCATGGCTTGGCTATGGAGCCCTCCACAATGGTGGCAAGCTCCATGACCAAGCCATGGAGTACACTACAACTGTGGTTTGGGGTTGCAGTTTCATGGTTTTGCATGTTAGGTTTTTCCTTGGGTCTTCATACCATATTTATGGGATAATTAAGGTAAGATAAACTCATTTAATCCCTCCTAGGGTACTCTAAATGGAAGGGATATAAATAGATCTCTCCATGATGCTCGAGACAATGATATGGTAACTTTTGTTTCTGAGGGTCATCTTCTCTTTCTCTTCTTTACTCTCCTTCTCCATGCTCGACTAGCACTGATTCAAGAAGAAGGTTGTAGAGGAATCGATCATCGTGCTAGAGGGTGGGTGAATAGAATCTTTCACAATTTCATCTATTACGATCGTGTCGTGCTTGTCTACAAAACGTTATACACTGTGGAATACAATATAAATAGAAATAATGATGAAACACATGCATAACATAAGAGATTTAACTTGGTTCTGAACTAGGGTTCCTACTCCATGGGCCAAGCACTAGTTGAGCTCTAGTAATGCACACCACCACTATCAATCTTATCCTTCTCGGTATGGCACCAGAGGTGGAGAAACATCTTACAAGATCTTACAGCAATAAGAATACAACCAAAATGAAATACAAAGCAAATACAAACAATTATAAGTAAAGAACACTTTACAAAGAGAGATTTTGATTTCTTGCACTTTGGTTGCTTTGGACGAGCTTGGAAGGTTTGGAATGCAATAGCAATTCTCCTCAAGATAACCAAAAACTATTAGCTCCAAATCCTCCATGAAGCCCCCTTATAAAACTGAGCTCGAGCTGATTTTACGCATAGCAATCGACTGCCAAAATACATCAGTTGATTGCTAGCCTATTCGTTGTCTCACAAGAACTCCATCCACACTAGAATATGCCTAATGGATACATCAGTAGTCGACTGATGTCCGTAGTTGACTTGTCAATGAACTACACAATAATTTATGCACCGTTACAGTGCTAGCAATCGACTGTCCATCCATGTCAATCGACGGCTCAAGGCCAGTCGACTGCCCATACATAGTAGTCAGCTACCACAGTCTTTGTCGAGCAGTTAACTCCTCGACCAATCGATTAGTCATAATCTCAATCGACTACTCTGAGTCAACTAGGCTCCCTAGTGTTAAACACTTGACCAGTCAACTGATCCATAACCCCAATCGACTGATAAACCTCAAATATGAGGTTTAACCCAAGTATAATCCCCTCATACTCAATTGACCCCCTTAGCCTAGAGTTAAGCCTTCTAGCCACCTCCATTAGCCTTACGCCTCTTCGATCCCTCGAGTTCGCGACTCTTCATCCTTTGCATTAGCCTTCAGGTACTTCCATCGGCTATGTCATGCTAACCGTGTCCTTTTCCAAGGTTCATTTGGACTTATGCCGCTAAAACTCTACGCTTGGACTTTATACTGCCAAAATCTCACCCTTGGACTTCCATGCCAAAATCCATTTGAACTTACGCTGCCAAGACCCATGTTTGGGCTTTACGCCACCAAACCTACCCTTGGACTTCTCAATTGCCAAAGTTCACTTGGGTTTTACGCCACCAAGACTACATGCTTGGACTTATGCCGCCAAGATTATACCTTTAGAATTTACCATTGCCAAGTACTCATAACTTGGACTTGTTAGTAATATATGAGAGATGTCCTAAGGCAATCGCCTTATGTATGAACCATTTATATGATAAATGAAGATTCACTATTTGAGTATATATGTTTTATGTATTTGATTGGATCTTAAACTCATTTACTGAATGTCCACGATACGATTCACAGCATGAGAGAATTTGTGATTGGATCACAACTAGTGAGTATCTCTACATGTGTAATTGTGATGTATTGGAATTATCCTAGTCGATGAATTGATGGATTTGGACCGAGACTAGCACGAGGTATACTCCTTGGTGTATCCAAGCAGCTGATTCTCACTGGCTGGAGACATAGTGATGTCCGGAGTTAATCGTGGATGCTAGTTATGGTAACTAGTTCATTGGAGTGACCAGCCGTAAGACTTCATATGGTTCTCTGCATATATAGATATGTCAATGAAGTTCTTCCTGTGGCTTAAGTGCGATGTTCCTTTGACTTGCGGTATTCAAGTCATCTTGATCATAGAGACTTATGCTTTGACATCTTAAGCAAGCATCTCTAAGGAGATGTGGACCCGGGATGATTGGGTATAAGTCGAAGTGATCGAAGGTGTTTGAATAGCCTATAAAGGATTCACCACTCCTTGCGAGGAGATGTATACCCATGGCCTCTCGTCGGATTGTTACTAAAGTCTTTGGCCAAAGCATTACATGTTTAGAGTAAGGTACTCTTCGATACATGTGGAGTAACTAGAATCCGTAGGACGAGGAAATGATACTTGGGCTAGGTGTGACATAGTCAGCTTAGTGGGGACTGACACAATAGACCATGTCCTGAACCAAGTGTGTATAAGATGAGTGAAGGGAATGGGGCACGAATCATTCGAGCTGCTGAAAGGTTTTAGAAATAGTTCTGGATCAACCGTTGATCTTTTCGGTTAATTGGGGATCATGATGTACTACTAGGTGCCACTCATGATCGTTCTATAATTAATGGTTAATTATATACGGCCAACATAAACCGAGAACCTATTTGGTCACACGCACAACGAGCGTAATCCAAAGGATTTAAAACGATCTTGAGAATGGGATTCTCAGACCGAGAGAAACTAGGTTGGTTGGACCAAACATAAAGCGAGCATGAAATCGTTTCGGCCGCAATGGAAGCGTGGATGGGCCGAGTCTTATGAAGACGTAATGGATGAACCAAAATGGTTTGGTTCTAATCCAATGGAGGAGAATAAACCAAAGGGTTTGGTTTATTTTAAACGAATGAACCAAAAGTTGGTTCGGTTCGTTTTAACTTAAAATAAACCATCATGGTTTGGTTTATTTTAACTTATCTTAATGGAGCGAGTTAAAGGGCCTAATGGTTATGATCCAATAACCATTAAGAGAATTAGTTCTCTATAAAAGAGGGCTTAAGGGATAATTAAGCCCTAATCCAAAACCCTAGCTTGGAGTTGCCGCCCAACCTTCATTGCCACCCAACCTCCATTGTTGCCCAGCTTGTTGTGCCGCCTTCCAGCTCCTTGCCGGTGACCAAGCTTCAGCCGGTGATCCTCCGGCGACCCTCCGGTGATCTCCTATAGGTTTGGCATCAAGGTGAGTCTTTTCTTCCCTTGGTTGGCCGGCGCCTATCTCCTCCACCAAAGCTGTCCAGTTTTCTGGACAGCTTGTTCTCCTCTCGTCGGAGCATCGTTTGGACGATGGTTAGAGCTCCGACAGCGGCTAAACTACCGGGGATTTGATCTCTGGTAATCCTCTGAGGTGGAGGACGAAGGATTCGTCAAACGGTTGACGAATACCTCTCCGAAGAAGCGAGTTTTGAGGACTCGATTTTGGATCCGAATTTGGATTCGGATCGTGATCATCTCTCGATCACGTCGTCTTCAACACGAGGCTAGTAACCCGTACGAAGACGAAGCTCGTGACTTAGCGAAGTCATTCTGAGGATACTCGGCGTGGATACGGATAGAGACGATTCTGGCGAGGATCGTTCCGGTTGATGTCGTTCCCGCTACACGTCATACGAAAGGTATAACGTAGTTAAATTTCCTTTTATTGCAAATTTAAATTTACGGTTGATGCTCATATGTTATGTATACACTTGTTGTAATATGCATGCGTGTGTTGTGTGTGTTGTAATAAATGTAGATTTATTATTTTTATTGCTTCCGCTGTTCTCATGTTTACGAAACATGATCGAACACACACACGCCGCGGTGCCGGAAACCCAACAGTGGTATCAGAGCCCAGGTTGTGTTTCGACATAATCGTAAAAATGGTTTTGCTATAGTCATAATGTATTTCTGGAAATTTTCTAATTTTGGAAATTTAGAAGTATTTATGGAAATTTTTCAATTTTGGAAAGTCTAGAAGTATTTATGGAAATCTTCCACTTTTGGAAAGTTGGAAGTATTTATGGAACTTGATATTTTCCATAAATAAAATATTTGATTAGATTCTGGAAATTTGTTTCCTAATTTAATCATGATTTGATTTGGGAAATCAAATCTTAAAATATTTTATTTCCATAAGTAGTTTTAATGATTTAGGAAATTGGTTTCCTAAATAGATTTTCCTTAATCAAATAATTCCATGAATAAAATATGTGATTAGATTTGGAAATTTGTTTCCTAATTTAATTATGATTTGATTTGGAGAATCAAATCTTAAACATATTTTATTTCCATAAATAGTTATGACATATAAGGAAATATATACATGACATAATTGTATGCCATGTAATTGCATTAGATGCATAACATTATGTCATGCGTGTCGTGACATGTAGATGTATGCCATGTATGTCATGCCATGTAGATAATAGTTATTTGCATGCAAAGAGGATGAGACATAAAAACCCTTAAACAATATTAAAGCCTACACCTTCCATTAATATGGTTAGAACCAGAGTTTCGTTTCTTGTTTGGGTTGTTGGACTCTCTCCAAGCCCGGCTCGAACCCGAACATGTTCAAACCATGGAATAGTTTAATACTAATATGGTAAGAGTCAGAGGTCAATCGTTAGCTGTGGTTGTTGGACTCTCTCCAAGCTGGGCTAATTGGTTGAATGCGCTCTAACCATATTAAAACTATTTCTCGATTAATGGGTTGGCTTTAACCTGGAGCATCGGCTTGTTGGACTCTCTCCAAGGTCGATGTAAAGGGAGGTGAAGTTGGGTGTTATGCATATGATGCATACTTGTTAATGTGTTAACAACCCAACGTATGTGTGAACATTCAATTAGTTGATAGCACATTGTGATAGTTGCATATACGTGATATGTAATCGGTATAGATGATACCTACCGTCGTAGTTATGAATGGCTTGTTTGACTCTCTCCAAGGTTGTTCATAACTATGATGGATATCAGCCCATTCGGAGATGGACCTACGATCTCCCGAAGTGATTTTGGGGTTTTTAAAATTCGAAAAATGAATGGGATTTATAAATGTATATTGATGCATTTTAAAAATCATCTTTCTCATATATGCTCATTTTGTATTTCTAAAATTGATCATGTTGTCTTTTAATTTGCGTTCCATTTTGGATTCGAATAAATTGACTGGGCCGAACTTCTTGGACTGGCTTAGAAACTTGAGAATTGTTCTCAAGGTGAAAAGCTTGCGTATGTCCTCGAAGCGCCTCTTCCCGCCCATCCTAGTGACGATGCAACTCCGGACCAATTGTTAGTCTATCAGAAACATGTGACTGATTCTGAACTGACAAGTTGCATCATGCTAGCCGCGATGGAACCCAAGCTACGAAAGCAGCATGAGCATATGGATGCTCATATCGTAGTCCTTCATCTTTATGAGTTGTTTGATAAGCAAGTGAGATTTGAAAGGTTCGAAGTCTCCAAGCTCCTCTTCACCTCTGAGATGCAAGAAGGTTCATCTGTGGTACTGCTCAACATGCTGAAGACTGTGGAGCCTTCTGAGAAGCATGAGCAGGGGACGGTGTTGTTAGTTGATTCCTCGAAGAAAGGTTCTAAGAGGGAGTCAAAGGAACAACAGAAGGGGAAGAAGAAAAAGGCTAAAAAGGCAGAACCAGCTCAAAAGGGCACTTGCCATCATTATGGCAAGTAGGGCCATTTGCGAAGAAAGTGCAAGATTTATCTTGAGTCCGTGAAGAAGGATAAGGCATCGGATGCCCCATCTTCTTCAGAAATCTTCTTTATTGATTGTCATTCTATTTCCTCAGACACTTGGGTATTGGATACTAGGTGTGGCTCACATATATGTAATGACATACAGGGGCTAAGGAATAGAAGAAGACTTGTCAGAGGGGAGTCAAATTTGCGAGTTGGCAATGGAGCAAAGGTTGCTGCGGTCGCCATCGGAACTTATTTGCTGAAGCTCCCTAGTGGACTAGTCTTAGAACTGGACAATTGCTATTATGTTCCTTCTCTAATAAAGAACATTGTTTCTATTTCCTGTTTAAATAGAAATGGTTTCCATTTGACGTTTAGTAACAATTGTTGTTCTCAAATAGACATTGATGACAACTCATAGTGATGCCGTAGAACAATATTCCCGAGAGATATGGATTTCGTAAGTGAATCGGATGACGTGTTACTCATTGATGATGAGGAGCCTACCAGTTATGAAGAAGTGCTGACAAGTTCAGAAAGGGATAAGTGGCTTGGTGCCATGAAGTGGAAATGGATTCCATGTATGAAAACCAAGTTTGGAACTTGGTTGACCCACCTGAAGGGATAAAGGCTATAGGGTGCAAGTGGGTTTTCAAGAAGAAAACCGACATGGATGGTAATGTGATTACCTATATGGCTAGATTGGTGGCGAAAGGATATCGTCAAAAACAAGGTGTTGATTATGACGAAACCTATTCGCCTGTAGCTATGCTTAAATCCATTCGGATGCTCCTGGCCATAGCGGCTCATTATGATTATGAGATATGACAGATGGATTGGACATGGTTCCTTAATGGAAACGACTCTTCCCAAGTCCTGTATATGATACATGAGGGTTTTACATTGGTTGATAAAACCAAGGTATGCAAATCGCTACTCCATATATGGATTAAAGAAACATCATGGAATATCCATTTTGATGAGACCATCAGTTTGATTTCTCACAAAATGAATCCAACCTTGTATGTACAAGAAGGTTAGTGGGAGTGCATAAATGTCTAGTATTGTATGTCGATGACATACTACTTATAGGAACGATGTTTCAATCTATCTAACAAAAGGTTTGGTTATCTAAGACATTCTCCATAAAGACCTAGAGAAGCAACCTACATCCTCGGATTAAGATCTATAGAGATAGATAAATCGAGCTTGAGCTTGGTCTTCGATCTACATATATAGCATTGAGTGCAAAGAGATTTAGCATGTAATCCAAGAAAGGTTTCTTACCCATCGGGCATGGGGTACACCTTTCAAGTCTATGTGTCCACAGACGAGAGGATTTGCATGAGTAAGATTCCCTATGCATCCGCAATAGGATCTATCATGTATGCTATGTTATGTACATAAGGCCCGACGACGCTCTGAGTGTCACGAGATACCACCGATCCGGAATGGATCATTGACAAGTTAAAGATAAGATCCTTAAGTACTTGAGAAGAACTAAGGATGTGTTCCTAATATGGAGAAGGGAACATTGGTGATACATGAAGGATAAAGCCTATACATGCAAGGATGATTCCAAGTCTCCGATGGATAGGTAATGTGATTAAATAAGGTAGATGAGTTGGAAAAGTTCCAAACAAGAGATCAGGTGTTGATTGAGGCGAATACATTGCGGCTAGCTACAAAGGAAGCGGTTTGGATCAAGAAGTTCGCTCATGAACTTGGTGTGATTCCGCCATTGTTGAAGCAATACCTTAATGATGCGACAACAATGGAGCGTGTATATGATAGAGCCAAGGTCTCATCAACGATCCAAACATGGTATATCATCATCTTATCAGAGAGATCATATATGGATTGAAATACAAGCATCGAGAGAATATCCATTTTGATGGAGACTTAGTTTGATTTCTCACAAAGCATTACCTCAAAGTAAGTTTGAGGGTCATGAGCTTGGTATTGATCGATGACATACTACTTAGGAAGCGATGTTTCAATCTTATAGTATGAAGGTTTGGTTATCTAAGACATTCTCCATAAAGACCTAGGATGAACCATTTATATGATAAATTAAGATCTATAGAGTATACATGTTTTATGTATTTGATTGATCTTAAACTCATTCTAATGTCCACGATACGCATTCAAAGATGAAAGGTTTCTTATGATTGGATCACAACTAGTGAGTATCTCTACATGTGTAATTGTGAAGGCGAGAATTATCCTAGTCGATGAATTGATGGATTTGGACACCATCATCATGAGCTATGGTATATGGTGTACAAGCACCGATTCTCCGGGCCGAGACATAGTGATGTCCGAGTTAATCGTGGATGGATCATTATGGTAACTAGTTCATTGAGTGACTTGAGAAGACTTCATATGTTCCTAATATATAGATATGTCAATGAAGTTCTGGCTATATGGATGCGATGCTTCCAGACAGGATGATTCAAGTCATCTTGATCATAGAGACTTATGCTTTGACATCTTAAGCAAGCATCTCTAAGGAGATGTGGACCGGATGATTGGGTATAAGTCAAGTGATCAAGGTGTTTGAATAGCCTATAAAGGATTCATGAACTTGGTGCGAGGAGATTGTATACCCATGGCTCTGCATTGTTACTAAAGTCTTTGGCCAAAAGCATTACATGTTTAGAGTAAGGTACTCTTGATACATGTGCTATCATCTTACTAGAATCTGGGAGACGAAATAAATGATATTCGCTAAAGGAACTGGCGGATCCCTTAGTGGGCCGACACAATAGACCATGTCATGAACCAAGTGGGTTATAAGATGAGTGAAGGGAATGGGGCACTAATCATTCGAGCTCGGTTAGTAATATATGAGAGATCAACCGTATGTATGATCTTTATATGATAAATTGGGGATCATGATGTACTACTAGGTGCCACTATGATCGATTGGATCTTAAACTCATTTAATTATAGACGGCCAACATAAACCAAGAATTTGTGATTGGATCACAACTAGTGGGTAATCCAAAGGATTTAAAACGATCTTGAGAATGGGATTATCGAATCGAGAGAAACTAGGTTGATGGATTTGGACCAAACATAAAGCGAGCATGAAATCGCTTGGTGTATTAATGGAAGCGGTGGATGGGCCGAGTCTTATGAAGGCGTAATGGATGAACCAAAATGGTTTGGTAACTAATTCAATGGAGGAGAATAAACCAAAGGGTTTGGTTTATTTTAAACGAATGAACCAAAAGTTGGTTCGGTTCGTTTTAACTTAAAATAAACCATCATGGTTTGGTTTATTTTAACTTATCTTAATAGAGCGAGTTAACGGGCCTAATGGTTATGATCCAATAACCATTAAGAGAATTAGTTCTCTATAAAAGAGGGCTTAAGGGATAATTAAGCCCTAATCCAAAACCCTAGCTTGGAGTGTTTGCCAACCTTCATTAAAGCCTTCAACCTCCATTGCTGCAGATTGTTGTGCCGCCTCGGCTCCTTGTACTAAAGTCTTGGCCATGTGATCCTCCGCAACCCTCCGTGATCTCCTATAGGTTTGGCATCAAGGTGAGCCTTTTCTTCCATGGTTGGCGGCGCCTATCTCTTCCACCAAAGCTGTCCAGTTTTGTGGACAGCTTGTTCTCCTCTCGCGGAGCCGCTTGGATGATGGTTAGAGCTCGACAGCGGTTAAACTACCAGGGATTCGATCTCCGGTAATCATGTGTGGTTGAGGACGAAGGATGCGTCCATTGTTTGACGAATACCTCTCCGAAGAAGCGAGTTTTGAGGACTTGATTTTGGATCCGAATTTGGATTCGGATCGTGATCATCTCTCGATCACGTCGTCTTCAACACGAGGCTAGTAACCCGTACGAAGACGAAGCTCATAACTTAGCGAAGTCATCCCGAGGATACTCGGCGTGGATACGGATAGAGATGATTCTAGCGAGGATCGTTCCGGTTAATGCCGTTCCCGCTACACGTCATACGAAAGGTATAATGTAGTTAAATTTCCTTTTATTGCAAATTTAAATTTACGGTTATGTCTACACTTGTTGTAATATGCATGCATGTGTTGTGTGTATTGTAATAAATGTAGAGTTATTATTTTTATTGCTTCCGCTGTGCTCATGTTTACGAAACATGATCGAACACACACACGCCGCGGTGCCGGAAACCCAACAGGACTTTCCTTGCCAAGACCATTCTTGGACTTTCCAATTGCCAAGACTATGCTTGGACTTTTCCATGTCAAGATCATTCTTGGACTTTCCATGCCAAGTATCCAAACTTGGAATTCCGAGGTTGATTGCTCCAACAATCTCCCCCAAATAATCTCTCCTGTTGATGCAATCGACTCGAGTTTGACTCGAGCAGTATTTTAATGTTTGACAAAATGTATGACAATGTAGTTGTCATGGGAAGTCTAAGTGTGTAGCCTTTGCCACATAAGTCCAAGTGTGTTGCCTTGGCGGTGAAAGTCCAAGCATGGATATTGGTATTTGGAAAGTCCAACATGGAGTTGGCATGGAAATTCCAACATGGAGTTGGCATGGGAAGTCCAAGTGTGTAGCCTTGGCATGGAAAGTCCAACATGGAGTTGGTAAGGTAAGTCCAACTGTGTAGCCTTGGCATGGAAGTCCAACATGGAGTTGACATGGGAAGTCCAAGGATGTGCCTTGGCGGTGTAGACCCAATTAGCATGACAATAGACAAAGGAAGCACCTAGAGGCTAGCGTATGGATGAACAAGTCATGGATGACTTGGAGGGATCTGCGTATGGATGAACAAGTCATGGATGACTTGGAGGAATCCAGTAGACGCGAGGCTAGTAAAGGTGGCTAGAAGGCTTAGGTCTAGGCTAAGGGTGGTTTAGCAAGTATGAGGGCATCATACTTGGGTTAAACCTCATTGTTGAGGTTTATCAGTCGACTGGGGTGATGTACCAGTCAACTAGTGGGAGTCGACTGCCGTTTGACTGCGTCGTGAGGCTTGGCAGTCAACTGCTAGCTTTGGACAGTCAATTGCCAGCTTTAAGCAGTCGACTAGACTTGGGAAGTCAACTAACGTGGAGGGAAATCAACTACTAGTGTTGGTCATGAGCATAGAATGCTTGGTAACCGATTGATCAGTCGACTACGAGGTTGGCAGTCGACTGCAGTGTATCAATTGGCTGGGATGCCAATGTGGATTAGCTCGTTATCTCACAATGGCTACAGGAGCAGTCAATTGGGGTCTTATAGCAGTCGACTGTTGGGCACGAAATCATCTCGATGTAGGTTATAAAAGGAGCTCGAGTTGGAGGATTTTTTAGCAACTTTTGGGGAGATTTTGAAGAGGAATTGTTGTTGTATTTCAGACCTTCAAGAGCAAACCAAAGCAAGCGACAAGCAAGAGTTCAAAGCATTTGTTGTAAAGTTTTCTTTATGTATTTCATTATTGTCTTTGTATTTGCTTGTACTTTTTGTATTACGTTTATAATTGCTTGTACGAGGTTTCTCCACCTCTGATGTGTTGTTGAGAAGAAGATTTAGTAGTGGTGTGTGCATCACTAGAGCTCATTGAGCTCGCCCCGTGGAGTAGAAACCCTAAGATTCTGAACCATGTTATATTCGTATGTTGTGATTGTGTATTCATATTTGTATTTGTATTCCGCTACACTAACCAAATTGTAGAGATGAACGAATGAATTCCAATGAACAACGCACACGGGCTATTTAACCCCCTTCTAGCCGGGCCACGATCCTCCAATAAGTGGTATCAGAGCAAGACTCTTATCATAGGACTCATCATCGGGATAAGCACACCAAATGGCCAGCATCAACATCCATCCACCAAAATTCGAAGGAGACTTTTCGTGGTGGAAGAAAAGAATAGAGGTATTTTTCGAAATCGATTTTGATATAATGATTATAATGGAAAATGGTTTCGAGGTGCCTAAGGATGAAGAAGGCAAGCTAATTGAAAAATTAAGATGGATCGAGGAGCAACGGCAACAATTCAAGACAACCATTAAGGTAACGAAAATGTTAATAAAATTGATACCTTTCGATATTTTGTGCAAGCTAGGTGAATATGGGGATGCTAAAGAGTTGTGAGATAAATTGGTCAAATACCACAAAAATCCTGAATCGACACAAGTAGAGAAGGAAGCTGAAGAAGAGGAGTGCTCATCCTCCCAAGCTTAAAAAGAAGAAAGCACATCATCATCCCAAAAGCTTGAGGATTCGGAAGTTGAGAGATCCTCAACATCCGGATCAGAAGAGTAAGAATTGGAAGAAGCCTCTACCTTCGTGCAAATGAAGAACAAGAGTCCCCAACCAAGGAAGGTAACTCAAATGCAATTCATAAAAATAAGGATAATATAATTTGCTTTGAGTGTAGGGAGAAAGGGCATTATAAGAGTAAATGTTCAAAATTGGCTAAGAAGAAAGCCCCTGCAACAAAATTCAAGGACAAGTCAAAGGATGCAAGAGTCCCCATTAGAAGGAGAAAAGAGCACATTGTGTGGTTCAAATGCAACCAAAAGGGGCATTATAGAAGTCAATGCCCTAGGGGAAGGAAGAAAGCCAAGGAAAGAGCACCACATGTAAGGGGAGTTTCTAAAGCAAATCCTAAGGTATCATTTGTTGATTCACCTTCAAGTTCTAAGGTTGAAAAATATGCTAGAAATTATTTTAGTTCACTTGCTATTGCTCATGAACAAAAGCATGCTAGTAGGAATAGATATTTTTGCTTAGGGGCTAAATCCTATGAACTTACATCTAAGGATAAGCCTAGAAATAATAATTCTAGAAAAATTCTACCTAAGGAGGTAATTAGAAAGGTAGAAGATCATTTAAGCATTAACCCCAAGAAGTCTAGGCATATGCCTAAGAAGAAGCTTTCCCAAAGAATAAATGAAAATTCAAAATTAGAAAAATTAGAATTAGAGAACCAAGCCTTGAGGTCGAGGCTTGAGAAACTAGAAAAGACTCTTAGGAAAATGCAAAATCAAAGTCAAGGGTCAAATGGTCAAAATCTAGGTCCTAGGAGGCAAGAACCATCAAGGGGAAAGAAAGGTTTGGGTCACAAACCTAACCCCAAGAAGACCTATCACAATGTTTCATTCGATTATGGAACTATTTCTAGGTCTAGGAAAGCCAAGGTTACTAGAGAGGTCATCCCTAAGTCTAACCATGGTGTGTGTATAGTGGCCAAGGGTTCTATAAAACTTAGAAAGACCACTAAGAAGGTTACTAGGGAGGAAATCCCTAAGATTAACCTTGACAAGACCACAATGACCAAGGCTTCAAAGCCTAGTAAGGTCATTAGGAGGGTATCTAGGGAAGTTATCCCTAGTGAATACTTTGTAAACCCAAGGAGCTCCAATAGGTATTGGGTTCCTAGGAGCGTGATCGATTCACACTAGATGGATTAGAGTATGTCAACCCTAAGTGGATGGGTAGTTAATCTAACCATGGTAGAGTTGACACTTTAAGATGTGTCAATATAATATGAGAAGTATGGAAAATTGATCAAATTGGCACAATTAGATTTAGAAGTTATGGTGTGCCATTTTGGATTTTTGGTACACTTGGGATAGTGGTAATATGACAAAATGAATTTAATCCTAACAAATGACAACTAATATTAAAAGTTAGGTATTCTTATGCCTTACATTTATTTGCAATGATTTTCTTGCCATGTGTCATGTCATGACATCATATTTATTTTTAACATATAAAATGTCATGATGATGTTTAGGTTTTAGTTTAGTGTCATGTTTATGTTTAGGTTTATATCACATGTCATGACATCATGATTATTGGCACATGCTTATTTATGTTATCATTTATTCCATAATCATTATTCATGCATTAATTAAAATTGAGTTAAGGACAATGACATGATTTGAAGTCCCAAGTATAAGGGAATCAAATAGAGTTACCTAGAAAATACATGAAACCCTAAATAACCAAAACTCACATCTCACAAGAATACTTGACTTTTATGGGTCTTCATACACCTTAGAAACAAGTGAGATGTTAGGAAAATAGATTAAGGTTTTTAAAATAATTTCAAAATCATTTCGAAAACCTTGGTGAAGTTTATCTTTTGATAGCAATCACCATTGAAGGAGGCGATACAAAGTAGAGTTAAAACATTAAAATTTTTAATAGTTTTGAACTTTGTGTCAATCTCATTATTTTATAGGTATTTTATTTTTTAAATATTTATCACCCATACTGAGTGTTATAAGTATTATACATATGAATTTTCATGATTTTTCGAAGTATGTATAATTACTTATGGATTTTTGAAATTCATTTCTGAACTCTGATTTTTGCTCAGTGTAGAAATCAATCGACTGCCATGAATGACAATCGACTGGCCTTAAGAGCAGTCGACTGGTAGCTGAGAGAGTCGACTGTCAATGCTGATTTCAGGTAAACAAGATTGGTTTAGCCTATGTTCAGCTATGTCTAGGTTCCCTAACTGCTCCTAATCCTAGGATATGCTTTGGAAAGTATTAGAAGGGTGAAAATCCATTGAAAATGGATTAGGAGAAGTGTTTAAGGTGTGTATCAAATTTTAAGGGAGGTGAAAATTCAATGTTGAATCTTTGCCATTAATTTCGATTGGTTAGTGTTCCTATAGGCTTAGGGACTCCAAGAATATTGTTGGTGCAATGGTCAAGGGGGAGTAATTATTCAGGGGAAGGTTATCCATCATGGGATGATGGACGTATTTTTCCTCATGAGGGGGAGAATGAGGATTACCTCTCATTTAGTGATATGAGACTTATCACTAGGAAGAGTGAATACATCCTAGATATTTTTGGACCAAGGGAGAGATTGTAAGATCTCATTGGGATATGAGACATTGACACCCTTGGAGAGAGCCTTTTTGATGTATGTCAAAAAGGAGGAGATTGTGAGACCAATTTGGGACAATTGATAAGATTTACCAATTTGGGATAATTGGGAGATTTGAGTTAGGTGGTCTAACTCAAAGATTTTGTGGTTTTTGTCAAACATCAAAAAGGGAGAGATTGTTAGTGCAATCAACTCTGTTGGTGCAGGGGCACTAGATAATTGAACCTGTGTTTTGATTATGGCAAAAACACAAAGTTAAGTTTACATCATTATCTCACGAGCTAAATCGAGTGTGCAGAAAAGTACTAAAGTTAGAGCTGAAGGCTAGCGACACCCGGAGGAAGCCGCGGTGGTCGGGCTACACTCGAGTGACTTCGGAGGGAGCCGAAGGAATCGAGTGGAAGGCCGGCTTAAAGCGACACGAAGAATCGAGGTAAGCTCGTGTGAGTGAGAGATGGTAAGGTCGTGTCCTCTGTACGGGGACAACCGTAGGCGGCGATCCGACTAAGACTTCTTGTGGAAGGTCTAGGTCGAGATCGGACGGTTAGAAACCGTCGTATTTATCATTTTTTGAGCTAACCTCTCACTGCAGAGAATTGGCCAGCCGGTGGCAATGATCGCTAGACATGGAACAATGATCGATGCTCATCGATCGGATCGATGGGAGTCATCACCGACCGATGGCGAAATCGACCTTTGCGCTAGGTCAAAACGGATAACGTTTGACGCAACCACTTCGCGATAAAATTTGGACAACTTCGTGATCTGTTCCAAAAAAAAGGGAGACATATTCAAAGGCCAGAATCTATAAAAGGAGGGGAGGATTTCATCTCCAAATTACATCAAGTTTATTCATCAAGTGCTCCTACAACGCCAACGCTCCAACACCGTCATAACATCGACGCGACAACAAGCTCAGATCTTCTTCATCGGCAGTAGCATCTAGTAATATATTTTAATATTGTATTAGTTGTTTTTATTCGTAACGAGGTGAGGTAGGCTTGTTGCCTCATCCTCGTACTTCCGGATTTTGTGATCGTTGTCTCCTACCTCTAACGAGGAGGAGACGTTGCCCTCCGTACGCGGTCTAGGACCGATAGGGCCTTGGAGTAGCAACCGCTGGGTTGTGAACCAAGTAAAATAAACGTGTCACTTTATTTTCCGCTGTGCTTACTCATTTACTTGTGTCTCAACGAACGAATTCGAACGAAAGATTTACGATCGCTATTCACCCCCCCCTCTAGCGACGCTTCTCGATCCAACAATTGGTATCAGAGCGGGGGCGCTAAGATTTGGTGAAACCATCGATCTAGCACATTTTGGTTTTCTGTTCGTATTTTTTTATTCATATTTTTTTTAGGTCTTTTTCCTTCTGCACTACTAATCCAAGACGAAGTCTTGGTACGTTTCTTTTGGTTGTGTGCTTGCAAGTTTTCTCTCTTAGAGTAGCCGACGGTAAAACGGCCATAACTTTTCGCACAAGTGGACTCACATAACGATCTACCTACCAAATCGAAGCTCTCTGAGAGATCTACATTTCTTACCAGGGTTTACCCTCGTAACAAGCCATTTCCAGCCCCAAAATCCAACGTCTAGTACCCTTTTGGGGACATCGAAGGTCGTAAGTTGTTAGTTTTTGTTAGTTTCTTATTTTTCTCATTTAATTCTGTTTATTTCCTATTTATTTCAGATTAATCCAAGACCAAGTCTTGGAATTCCCTTTGGTTTTTATTCGTGTTTTGCAAGATACTTAATGGCTCACATTGAGGGGTATAGCACCACCCCACCTCCGTTCTTTAACGGAGATGATTTCCGTTATTGGAAAGGTCGGATGGAGTGTTTCTTGAAAACACAAGTCGAGACTTGGATAATAATCCAAACCGGCTTTGCTCTACCCACCAATGATCAAGGAGAGCCCTTGGATTTCAACAAGTGGACAAATGCAACCAAGAGGCAAATCGAAGCCGATGCAAGAGCAACTCAAATATTACAATGTGGCTTGTCCAAGGAGGAGCTCAACTGCATCGGTCCATTCATTAGCGCCAAAGACCTCTGGAACAAATTTTATTGATCTACACGAAGGGACACCTGATGCTAAGGTATGTAAAAGAGATTTACTTTTAAATAAACTGTACAATCTAAAGATGCAGGATCGCGAGACCGCCACCCAATTACATGCGCGGATCCAAGACATCGTCAACGGTCTTCACTCGATCGGGCAAGCCATAGAGAACCGAGACCTTATAAGGTATGCTTTAAATGCTTTCCCTAGGACTACCTTGTGGGCATCCATGGTCGATGTCTACAAGGTCTCTAAGGACCTTTCAAAGCTTAGGTTAGACGAATTATTTTCCGAGTTTGAACTTCATGAGCAAACTAACATGGTCCGGGCCGAGAGAGGTATTGCTCTACTTGCAGGACAAGGAAGCAAGACACCCACCAAGCAAGAACATGGACTCGAACCCGAAGACGAATCAGAGTCCGAATCCGAAAAGGTGGAAGCAATAGTGAATGTAGTGCGAAAGATCGTTCGGAGGGAAAGGAGGCTACTAAAGAACCAAGAGAGGGCACAATTCAAATCAAATCAAAAGAAGGCTTTTCGTGCAACATGGGACAATGAAGAAGGCGTCGGCATAGCATGCATGGCAAGACCCGAAGAGTCCGAGTTCGAGTCCAAGTCCGAATCCGAATCCAATTACAACACCGACTCCGAACTCGAGGACTATTTCGAGAAGCAACTCAAAGCCGGATCAAAAGAGAAAATTAAGGTTAGTCGTTCCTTAATTAGTACACTTTACAATACAATTAAAATGCTTACTAGGAAATTGACTAAGTCCGAGTCTAGGGTTGAGTCATTACTTGAGAAGGTTGAAATCCTCAAGCAAGAGGCTACTCTAACCTCTTCAACTAGTCAAGTTCAAGAGAGAAACTCAACTCAAATTGAAAAACTTGAGGAGGAGAATTCTCTTTTGAAAGACCGAGTTCAAGAGGTTGAGGGTAGGTTGGAAAGGTTCATGTTGGGATCTAAGAACCTTAATCGACTACTTGGAACCCAAAGAGCCGTGTACAACAAAGCCGGACTCGGATTTAAGTCAAAGACTACGAATAGGTCTTATATGTATATAGTGAATCGTAGTCATCAAAGAGTCCAAGCATGGGTCCCAAAGGTTTTATTGAACACACATATAAGGACTAATAAGTATTGGATTCCTCAGGATCAAGTTCATTATTTGAATAGATCATATTTGTTCAATGGTCCAGGGGGAGATAACACTAAAATAGTATACCCGATTACTTAGCAAAATCATTGAATATTTTTCTTTAATTTTTAGAATGGCTAGATAGGAAAAATAGTTAGTCAACTCTTGACAACATAGTATCAGGACGTGGCGATATGATAGTATGTTAGGGAAACAAAGTATCGTGTATTCAGGCTAGATAAGGCGTATCTAGCTTGGTGCACTTGACCGAGTGGAACTAGCTGAAGCTACCTCGCTGTATCCTAAACTAGTTAGACCAGGAAGTGACCCTAAGTGACTTAAGTGATTTTTTCTTGAATTTGGCTTTGTCTAAGGAAGTGGTCGTTGTTCCGATCAAAGAAGGCCCCTGTGCCTCGCCACGACCTAGAAGTCAGTTTCTCGAAAAGTTACTTAATGATCTAAAGGTTAAATCCGAATCTAACCCAAGGTTGACTATCTTTAATCAATTTAAAATCATCTCACAAAACATATAAGGTGAACAAATTCTGAGACACATAGAATGGGTGAGATGTTAAGGATAATTGAAATATACTTAAAACAATCTTCAAAATACTACTTATTTTCTCAACTATTGTACTTAATGACTCTTTAGGCCAAAGTTTAGCGCCCCCTACATCTCTTATACTTCATATATTTGACTAAGGGGAAAAGCAAACTAACCCTAAGGGTTATATTATAAACCTTTAGATTATTGGTGCAGAGAGACACACCTCGAACCAATCTATCTAACTATTGCTAGACGCATGTTTGGACTCATAGTTGATTTATCTTGATGCATGCATATACCATATTGTCTTTAAACCCCTATTTTATATAACAAACTTCATTTTTACATAACAAACCCCAACATTTGTTTTGATTTATGGCAAAAGGGGGAGAAGAGCGAAAGTTAAGGGGGAGTAACACAAAATTTATTTAATTTTGAACTAAAGTATCTCTTTCAAAACTCACCTAGGGTTAATGGGGAGTTTTGGTTAAGGGGGAGTTTTTGAAAATGACATTCATCATTTACTATACTTGTTTTATGCTTTAATTTCCCTTAAATTTGTGTTGGTTTGCCATAGATCAAAAAGGGGGAGATTTGTTGGTGCAGGGGCACTAGATAATCGAACCTGTATTTTGATTATGGCAAAAACACAAAGTTAAGTTTACATCGTTATCTCACGAGCTAAATTGAGTGTTCAAAAAAGTACTAAAGCTAGAGCTGAAGACTAGCGACACCCGGAGGAAGCCGCGGTGGTCGGGCTACACTCGAGTGACTTCGGAGGGAGCTGAAGGAATCGAGTGGAAGGCCGAAAGCGAAAGCGACACAGTAAGAATCGAGGTAAGCTCGTGTGAGTGAGAGATGGTAAGGTCGTATCCTCTGTACGGGGATGACCGTAGGCGGCGATCCGACTAAGACTTCTTGTGGAAGGTCTAGGTCGAGATCGGACGGTTAGAAACCATCGTATTTATCATTTTTCGAGCTAACCTCTCACTGCAGGGAAGTGGCCAGGCTGGCAGTCGACTGCTAGACATGGAGCGGTCGACTGATTCTCATCAGTCGACTGATGGGATTCATTAGTCGACTGATGGCGACGAATCAGCCTTTGCGCTAGATCAAAATGGATAACGTTTGACGCGGCCACTTCGCGATAAAATTTGGACAACTTCGTGATCTGTTCCGAAAAAAGGGAGATATATTCAGAGGCCAAAATCTATAAAAGGAGGGGAGGATTCTATCTCCAAATTACATCAAGTTTATTCATCAAGTGCTCCTACAACGCCAACGCTCCAACATCGTCATAACGTCGACGCGACAACAAGCTCAGATCTTCTTCGTCGGCAGTAGCATCTAGTAATATATTTTAATATTGTATTCGTTGTTTTTATTCGTAACGAGGTGAGGTAGGCTTGTTGCCTCATCCTCGTACTTCCGGATTTTGTGATCGTTGTCTCCTACCTCCAACGAGGAGGAGACGTTATAGTGCTTTGCCCTCCGTACGCAGTCTAAGACCGATAGGGCCTTGGAGTAGCAACCGCTGGGTTGTGAACCAAGTAAAATAAACGTGTCACTTTATTTTCCGCTGTGCTTACTCGTTTACTTATGTCTCAACAAACGAATTCGAACGAAAGATTTACGATCGCTATTCCCCCCCCCTTCTAGCGACGCTTCTCGATCCAACAGACTCGAGTTTGACTCGAACAGTATTTTGATGTTTGACAAAACGTATGATAATATAATTATCATGGGAAGTCCAAGTGTGTAGCCTTGGCGGTGAAAGTCCAAGAATGGGTCTTGGCATTTGGAAAGTCCAACATGGAGTTGGCATGGGAAGTCCAAGTGTGTAGCCTTGGCATGGAAAGTCCAACATGGAGTTGGCAAGGGAAGTCCAAGTGTGTAGCCTTGGCATGGAAAGTCCAACATGGAGTTGTCAAGGGAAGTCCAAGTGTGTAGCCTTGGCATGGAAAGTCCAACATGGAGTTGACATGGGAAGTCCAAGGATGTGTCTTGGCGATATAGACCCGGTTAGCATGACAATAGCCGAAGGAAGCACCTGGAGGCTAGCGTATGGATGAACAAGTCATGGATGACTTGGAGGGATCTATGTATAGATGAACAAGTCATGGATGACTTAGAGGGATCTATGTATAGATGAACAAGTCATGGATGACTTGGAGGGATCCAGTAGGTGCGAGGCTAACAGAGGTGGCTAGAAGGCTTAGGTCTAGGCTAAGGGTGGTCTAGCAAGTATGAGGGCATCATACTTGGGTTAAACCTCATGGTCGATGTTTACCAGTCGACTGGGGTGATGTACTAGTCAACTGGTGGGAGCCGACTAGCGTTCGACAGTGTCGTGAGGCTTGGCAATTGACTGCTAGCTTTGGGCAGTCGGCTGCCATGGAGGGCAGTCGACTGCTGGTGTTGGTCATGAGAATAGAATGATCTAATCAATATGGGTTGGCAGTCGACTAATGGTAATGGGCAGTCAACTGCCAGTGTATCCGTTGGTTGGGATGCCAACATGGATTAGGCCGTTGTCTCACAACGGCTATAAGAGAAGTTGACTGGAGCCTTATGGCAGTCGACTATTGGGTGCGAAATCAGCTCGATGTAGGTTATAAAAGGAGCTTGTGTTGGAGGATTTTGTAGCAACTTTTGAGGATATTTTGAAGGGGAATTGCTGCTACATTCCAAACCTTCAAGAGCAAACCAAAGCAAGCAACAAGCAAGAGTTTAAAGCATTTGTTGTAAAGTTTTTTTTACATATTTCATTATTGTATTTGTATTACATTTGTAATTGTTTGTACGAGGTTTCTCTACCTTCGACGTGTTGTTGAGAAGGAGATTTAGTAGTGGTGTGTGCATCACTAGAGCTCATTGAGCTCGCCCCGTGGAGTAGGAACCCTAAGGTTCCAAACCACGTTATATTCATATGTTATGATTGTGCATTCGTATTTATATTTGTATTCTGCTGCGCTAACCAAATTGTAGAGACAAACAAATGAATTTCAACGAACAACGCACATGGGCTATTCAACCCCCTTCTAGCCATGCCATAATCCTCCAACATCCCTCATATGACTTTGGATATCCCAATCATCTACTAGTCATATGGTCAAACTATATTGTTAAACTATGGTCAAACCCATTATCAACCCATTGTCAAACAACAACATACTACCCGAGTCCCACTTGAGTTTGGTCAACATTAACCCAGGGCTTGTTGCACCAACAAAGGTTTGTTTGCTTTTGGAAGTTGTCTCAAAGGATTTCGACATGGATACTGATAGATGTTGGCGCAGTAGGCACCTGAATCGAACCTGAGTTTTGATTATAGAAAATATATAAAGTTAAGTTCATTTTGTTATCTCATGAGTC